>SJXQ01007909.1:0-73725 GCA_006408695.1 Aepyceros melampus | reverse complement strand
CAGTCATGTATGACTCTGCAACCCCGTGGAGTGTAGCCAACCAGTGTCCTCTATCTATCGGATTCTCCGGGCAAGAACACTGAAGTGGGTTGCCATTTCCTTCTCCAGAGTATCTTCCCAACCCAGAGATATAACCCAGGTCTTCAGGTCTCCCATATTACAGGTAGATTCTTTACCATTTAAGCCACTAGGGAAGCCCCCCAAATGACACAAACAAGATAATAAATATACACACTTTCAGCACCTTTAAGATTTTCCATAGAAACATATCACTATCTCCTGCATTCTATTTAATGTTTATATCGAAAATCATATATGGATACTTCATAATCATATGCCCAGTTATGTGGCTGGTCATTTAAACTGTTCACATTGTCTTTGATATTCAAAATATGCTTGCAAAGTCCTTTCTATCAATCTTGTTTCACTTACATAAAAATATATGAAGGATATATTTTCCAGTAGAATTTAGAGTTAAACAATATTTCCATTTAAATTTTGATTGAAGATGTCAATTTATCCTCTGCAGATATTACACGAATTTTACCTTACATCCACTTCCCCGATGGCTCAACAGGTAAAGAATCTGCTTGACATGCAAGAGACATAGCAGATGTGAGTTTGATCTCTGGATCAGGAAAATTCCCAGGAGAAGGAAATGCCAACTCATTCCAGTATTCTTGTCTGAAGAATCCCATGGACAGAGGATCCTAGTGGGGTGCAGTTCATGGAGTCTCAAAAAGTCAAGCACAACCGAGCAGCTAAGCAGCACACCCCCTCACATTTACGGTGTTTCAGAATTTATTTCTATGTCTCTTCATTGAGACTGGGCAATATAAAAAACTAAGCTTGTTTTGCCACTAGGAAAGAAGCAAATGGTAACTTGTTTCAATTTGTTTCTTTCATAGTGAGTGAAGAAAGTAATGATGAGTAAGACATGGTCCTTAATCTGTTTGGGATTTCAGTCTACTAAAAGAGGCAGATTTAAATATGAAATGCATTAAAGTGAGTCCAAGATTAGAGTAAGTCCAGGATTCTATGAAAATACAAAGACATCTAACTAAAACACAGTGGAACAGGAAAGACTCCCTGTAAGAACTGATGAATAAACTGAGACCCAAACAATTAATATAATCTAGCAAGATGAGGTTTGAACTTATATTTTTCCAGGCGGAAGATGAAAGTCCTGCAAAGTCCAATGAGCCAGAGAAAGTGTTTTAACATCATTTGACTTAGATATAGTTAAAATAAAGGGCATTAAGTGTCTTCAATGTCTATGCTAAAACCATCTATTTATTATATTTCCAACAAATTTGTGGGTTTTTTTGGCCACATAGTGTGGCTTGTGGGATCTCAGTTTCCCAAACAGATATCAAACTGGCACCCTCAGCAATGGAAGTGCAAGATCCTAACCACTGAACCATCATAGAAGTCTCAACTACACACTTTATTGATTGTCAATCATGCATCAAGCATTGTCTGGGAGCTAGGAATATTATGTAGACTGGTATGACAGCTCTCTTTACAGAATTTAAATCTTAACAGGGAGAAAATTAACTAAGCAATAATAATCATCCATATTAATTTCATGCTTTCTTTTTCTCCTCAAGCTACAATTACCATTTCCTCTATTTTACTTTATCCATTCAAACCCATGACCATCTCCTTAGATCCTGAATTGTCCTTGTAGATCTTTTAACCATTATTTTCTAAATCGTTACTACTCATTTCACATTTCTAATTCTGTCGTGTCTACTAACATACTTTTAGATGTATGGAAACAGTCAGTCTATTGAATGCTTCATTCACTGCCAGTCTCTCTGTTTGGTCTTGGCCTCTTCTACCTCTCTATTCATCTTGGACTGCATCAGTTCAGTTCAGTTCAGTTCAGTCACTCATTCATGTCCAACTCTTTGCAACTCCGTGTATTGCAACAGGCCAGGGTTCCCTGTCCATCACCAAGTTTCAGAGCTTGCTCAAAATCAGGTCCATTGAGTCAGTGATGCCATCCAACCATCTCATCCTCTATTGTCCTCTTTCTCCTCCTGTCTTCAATCTTTCCCAGCATCAGGGCCTTTTCCAATGAGTCAGTTCTTTGGAACAGGTGGCCAAAATATTGGAGCTTTAGCTTCAGCATCTGTCCTTCCAATGCATTTTCAGGATCGATTTCCTTTAAGATGGACTGGTTGGATCTCCTTGCAGTTTAAGCAACTCTCAAGAGCTTTCTACAACACCACAGTTCAAAAGCATCAGTTCTTTGGCCCTCGGCTTTCTTCAGAGTCCAGCTCTCACATTCATACATGGCTACTGGAAAAACCATAGCTTTGACTAAACAGACTTTTGTCAGCAAATTAAGGTCTGTGTTTTTTAATATGATGTCCAGATTGGCCATAGGAGGAGGCAATGGCAACCCACTCCAGTACTCTTGCTTGGAAAACCCCATGGATGGAGGAGCCTGGAAGGCTGCAGTCCATGGGGTCACTAAGAGTCTGGCATGACTAGAGAAACTTCACTTTCACTTTTCACTTTCATGCATTGGAGAAGGAAATGGCAACCCACTCCAGTGTTCTTGCCTGGAGAATCCAGGGACAGAGGAGCCTGGTGGGCTCCCGTCTATGAGGTCGCACAGAGTCGGACACGACTGAAGCGACTTAGCAGCAGCAGCAGCAGCAGGTTGGCCATAGCTTTTCTTTCAAGGAGTAAACGTCTTTTAATTTCATGGCTGCAGTCACCACTTGCAGTGATTTTGGAGCCCAAGAAAATGAAGTCTCACTGTTTCCATTGTTTCCTCATCTATTTGCCATGAAATGATGGGACCAGATGCCTTGATCTTTGTTTTCATATGGTTGTTTTAAGCCAGCTTTTTCACTTTCTTCTTTCACTTTCATCAAGAGGCTCTTTAGTTCCTCTTCACTTTCTGCCATAAGGGTGGTGTCATTTGCATATCTGAGGTTATTGGTATTTCTCCTGGCACTCTTGATTCCAGCTTGTGCTTCATCCAGCCCAGTGTTTCACATGATGTACTCTGCATATAAGTTAAATAAGCAGGGTGACAATATACAGCCTTGATGTATTCTTTTTCCTATTTGGAACCAGTCTGTTGTTCCATGTACAGTTCTAACTGTTGCTTCTTGACCTCCATACAGGTTTCTCAGGAGGCAGGTAAGGTGTTCTGGTACTCCCATCTCTTTAAGAATTTTCCACAGTTTGCTATGATCAACTCAGTCAAAGGATTTACCGTAGTCAATGCAGAAGTAGATGTTTTTCTGTAATTTTCTTGCTTTTTGATGATCCAATGAATGTTGGCATTTGATCTCTTATTCTTCTCTGCCTTTTCTAAATCCACCTTGAATATCTGGAAGGTCTCAGTTCATGTACTGTTGAAGCCAAGGTTGGAGGATTTTTGCATTACTTTGCTAACGTGTGCGATGAATGCAATTGTGTGGTAGTTTGAACATTCTTTGGCATTGACTTTCTTGGGACTGAAGTAAGAACAGCCTTTTCCCAGTCCTATGGCCACTTCTGAGTTTTCCAAATTTGCTAGCATATTGAGTGCATCACTTTAAGAGCATCATCTTTTAGGATTTGAAATAGCTCAGTTGAATTGCATCACCTCCACTAGCTTTGTTCATAGTGATGCTTCCTAAGACCCACTTAACTTGGCACTCCAGGCTATCTGGCTCTAGGTGAGTGATTACACCACTGTGGTTATCTGGGTCATTAAGATCTTTTTTTGTGTACCTCTTCTGTGTATTATAGCCACCTCTTCTTAACATCTTCTGCTTCTGTTAGGTCTATACTGTGTCTGTCTTTTATTGTACCCATCTTTGCATGAAATGTTCCCTTAGTATCTCTGATTTTCTTGAAGAGCTTCAAGTCTTTCCCATTCTATTGTTTTTCTTTTTTTTTTTTTTTTTACATTGTTCACTTAGGAAGGCTTTCTTATTTCTCCTTGCTATTGTTTTGAGCTCTGCTTTCAGATGGATATATCTTTCTTTTTCTACTTTGCCTTTCGCTTCTCTTCTTTTCTCACTTGTTTGTAAGACTTCCTCAGACAACCATTTTGCCGTTTTGCATTTCTTGGGCTGCAAGGATCATCGAAATTACTCTCACTCACAGTGCTTATCTTTAGGCCTAATTACCTAGAGAAAACTGTGTCCCAATTAATCCTGAACTCTGCTGTCCACCTTGAAAGCTGAATTCTGCAAGAAGAGTTCCCACAACTGTGAAGATTTTTGTCAGACCAACTTCATGTTCTTCAGCCTTAGCTGGACTATGGCACAGTGTCACCAAGCATAAAGTGAAAGTGGTGACATTGTATATTGAAGTATATTAATATTATTTTTTCTTAGAGTTTCTTTGCCGTGACTTTCTCCCTAAGGCACTAGAGCCACCCACGAGTGCTGTGATACATGTTTTGCAAAGAGAGAGAAAAAAAAAAATAAAAGAATCAATATTTAGCCTTTTAGCTGTAAATTAGCTTCTTGGAGCACTTTTAATTAAAATAAATAAATACAGTTGTGGAAATGAAGAGTTATGGTTTATAAAAGGCAGAGCTTCTAGTAAAAAGTAATCACTGAAACAAAAGCATGATCAGTGAAAGCTTGTCATATTAGAGATGATTAGAGATTAGGAAGAAAACAGATGAATAGATGGGCTACAGAATCACAAGAGAGCATACTGTGAGAATACCTCTGCCTGTGTTGAGGAGGTAGGGTAGGGCCCATGTCTCTCTGGTGAAAGCGCACATCAGTAGCTAACTACATAGGATTTCACAGGCATCTGTGTTTCAAGACTTTCTCAGCTCATCCAAATACTTCCATTCCCCCTCGTCCTCTTTAAAAGCTTCTGATACCTGTAAGAATCAGTAAGATTCTTTGGGTAGCCAGAGAGTGCAGTGGGTGTAGAAGGGAAATCTCCTAGCACTTGTTCTTGCTTAGATTAAAAGGAATCAAGATTTCATCCCAGATCTTGGAGAATAGGGAAATTCAGACCTTCATTACTCAATCACAGGATCTGGCACATCGTAAGGACTCAACAAATATCTATTGCATCTACGCATGTGTAAATGAACATCTGGAAACGTGATGAAGGTCTAGCTCTGGAAAGTGATATTGCGGGAACCAGACATATGGTCAGGAGATAAACAGGTTGAGGAGAGATAGAGGGGTGATAGCTGAGTAGCATGATGTCAAAGGAAGTAGGTTTTATATGAGGGTAGAGGGGAAGCTGCTATGGAAACTGATAGGTTCCAGGTGCTACATTTAACGGGGACAGTTACTGGTATAGAAGGAATATACACACACACATCTTTGTGCACATTAATGGAAGCATGTATAGGACCAAGAGTAATGGGGGGAGAAAGTAATGAAGAAAGGAGAAGTTATGAAACAGATATTCATTCATTTAATTAATACATACTGCACACTTAAGATACTCCAGGCATCAAAGTAGTCTCTGAGAAATGACAAACAAAGCAGATATTGTTCCTCTCCTTTTATGACTTAACATCTATTAGAGAAAACTAAAAGATGGTAGTTTTCATAGTTTTTTTTTCCACAGAACTGAAAACAAATTCAATTTATATTAAAGCATAAGTTAAACTGTGAAAATTTCTAGGAAATAAGAAAACAAGGCCGAATACAATGCATTAAAAAAAAAAAATTGAAGAGGTTGAGAAAGGTTTCTCGAGGAAAAGGAGCAATGAGCTCAGGCTGAAAGAAGGGTAAGGAGTTATCCAGGCATGGAGAATTCAGTAAGCATCTTAGTAAAAAAAAGATAGTATGTTGGCAAGTAGAAAACAAGTTGATGGAACCAAAGTAAATAACTTTTTACATATACATATAGGCACACACTTACTTACAAAGATCATGAGAAACAAACATCATGAGAAACACTGGGATAGAGAAGCACAAGCTGGAATCAAGATTGCTGGGAGAAATATCAATAACCTCAGATATGCAGAGACACCACCCTTATGGCAGAAATCAAAGACAAACCAAAAAGCCTCTTAATGAAAGTGAAAGAAGAAAGTGAAAAAGTTGGCTTAAAGCTTAACACTCAGAAAATTAAGATCATGGCATCTTGTCCCATCACCTCATGGCAAATAGATGGGGAAACAGTGGAAACAGTGTCAGACTTTATTTGGGGGGCTCCAAAATCACTGTAGATGGTGATTGCAGCCATGAAATTAAAAGACACTTACTCCTTGGAAGGAAAGTTATGACCAACCTAGATAGCGTATTGAAAAGCAGAGACATTACTTTGCCAACAAAGGTCCATCTAGTCAAGGCTATGGTTTTTCCTGTGGTCAGGCATGGATGTGACAGTTGGACTGTGAAGAAGGTAATGTGCCAAAGAATTGATGCTTTTGAACTGTGGTGTTGGAGAAGACTCTTGAGAGTCCCTTGGACTGCAAGGATATCCAACCAGTCCATTCTGAAGGAGATCAGCCCTGGGATTTCTTTGGAAGGAATGATGTTAAAGCTGAAACTCTAGTACTTTGGCCACCTCATGAGAAGGGTTGACTCATTGAAAAAGACTCTGATGCTGGGAGGGATTGGGGGCAGGAGGAGAAGGGGACAACAGAGAATGAGATGGCTGGATGGCATCACCGACTCGATGGACATGAATGTGAGTGAACTCCGGGAACTGGTGATGGACAGGGAGGCTGGCGTGCTGCAATTCATGGGGTCGCAAAGAATCGGACACGACTGAGTGACTGAAATGAACTGAACTTACAAAATATATATACCTGTGTACATATATGTGTGGACACATATATGTATGCACTGCTGCTGCTGCTGTTAAGTCACTTCAGTCCTGTTTGACTCTGTGCGACCCCATAGACAGTAGTCTACCAGGCTCCCCTATCCCTGACATTCTCCAGGCAAGAACATTGGAGTGGTTTGCCATTTCCTTCTCCAGTGCATGAAAGTGAAAAGTGAAAGTGAAGTCGCTCAGTCGTGTCCAATTCTTAGCGACCCCATGGACTGCAGTCTACCAGGCTCCTCCGTCTATGGGATTTTCCAGGCGAGAGTACTGGAGTGGGGTGCCATTGCCTTCTCTGTATGTATGCACACATATAAACATATATTGTTGTTCAGTCACTAAGTCATGTGCAACTCTTTGTGACCCCCATCGATTGTAGCACACTAAGCTCCTTTGTCCTCTATATCTCCTGGATATTCCTTTCATGGATCACAGCCTTGTCATGGAGAAGGGGCTTGTGTAACTCAAAGAAGCTATGAGCCATGCTGTGTAGCACCCCAGATGGATGGGTTAAAGTGAAGTGTTCTAACAAAACATGGTCCACTGGAGGAGGAAACAGCCACCCACTCCAGTATTCTTGCTGCTAGATCTCCACGAACAGTATTAAAAACAATGTGACACCAGAAGATGAGCCCCCAGATTGGAAGTGTCCAATACGGTACTGGAGAAGAGCAGAGCAATCACTAAAAGCTCCAGAAAGAATGAAATGGATGGGCCAAAAATGCAGTATGTGCATATATCTTTATATATACACATGGATATTGATCTATTAAAAAGATTTATCTTTCTGCAATTGTGGTAGCTCACTGAACAGTTTATGAGAAGCTGTGGCTTTCCCATCTGATAGAAAATAGGTACTCAGGAAGGGAAGATACATGTGAAATGATGGCAAGGACCAACTGCAACCCACAAAAATGAACTTAACCTATTCATTTAGATTGGCAGGTTTGTTCTTCGCATCTCGTCCAGGCCTCCACCTTCAATGATGTTGCTGTCCTACAGAAGAAGTTGGCCTACTTTCTCACAGAGCTAAGCACACACTGGTACAGGATTAGGAAAGAGATGGAGGATTCACAGGCAAGGCTGCCACACTTCAATAAGGTAACCCAGGATACTTGTGAGAATGTGTTCTGAATCACAACACAGTTTCTTACCCTGAAACCAATTTCCCAAATGTAAAATGAATATGGCTGCTGCTTCTCATTCTGCTTTCTAAATCCCACACATACCCACAGGTACTCTGAGAAGGGAATTCTGAGAAATATAGTTCTAGCTTAGCTAAACTAGCACAAATACATATCTGCTACATTATTGATCCTTACTACTTAAAAGAAGTTCTTTCTGTAAGTCCCTAAAGGAAGAAGAGACAAAGGAATGACTTTTATTGCTAGGAGCTGAAGCTGGGAAGATGAGAGACTTAGCCACATGCCTTGGTGTTGTGATGAGAGAAGACTCAAATGTAAGACAGAGAGAATATTAACATTTTAGGAATTCTGGCCTTAGAACAGAGGCTATTTCTGTCATCCAGTTCTCTTATTGAGATGGGGTATTCAGTCAGTATAGACTTGACCAGGCTGTTCACAAAAGGAAAGGAAGAAAAAAGGGAAATAAAGAAAAGCATAATCATACCAATTTAATAGAGTTCATCTGGAGAATACCACTAAGAAATGAGTTTTAAGTAATCAGATAATGTTTCTCATAACACAGTCAAAAATTCCATCCCTTCATAGAGCTTCTCCAAACTAACCTCATTTGGCTTCTTTTAGTTTCAGTCATTCCAAATTTCTTCCTGTCTATTTCCTTGAATACTGAACTCTTACTAATGTCTCTTTACAGCTGTGGGCTTCCCTGACAGATGTTTCTGTCACTTGAGTCCATAATTTTACAGGTTTACCTTTTGTCTTCATGGGACCATAAGCTCCTCAAAACAAGCACTGAGCTTCTGATCCTTTTACAGTACTTTTTGGATCTTGCTATCAATATGTGGGTCTCTTAGAAAATGCTGTTGACTGACTTAGAGACAGATTAAAGGATGTCTGTTAAAGGATGTCCTGTGTGGAAATACTGTTGGTTCAATCTGAGCAGCCTAAGAAACTCTTGCTTAAATGAAACAATGCAATAAAAGATAGACCTTTTAAATAAATATTTATTGGATTGTTATCTTGGAGAATTTTATAATTTTAATGTGAGAAATCCTTTAGATTCAAACTTAAAAAAAATAATTTTGGTTTATCACATCAGCACCTCCTTATTATCATAATCTATTCTTAAAATCTTGTCCCCCTTCCTACAGGAAAAAAAAAAAATCTGTACAATTTGCAAGAAAGAAACTCTGTTCCATTCACTCTGCCTAAAGTATTGCTGGTAAATATTAATTCTGGATTATTAGTAGTTTTAAACCTATTCCCACTCTCTCTGTAAAGTCTTTCCTGCTTCTTCCGCATTAGAAGTCTCTTTCCCTTTCTGATTTCATGGAAATATAGATACATTCTTGAATTTATTGTCCTATATTCTGGTGCTTGCTAGTATCTTTCTCACATGGTAAACAGGCCACCATGGTTGGGTGCTTGTGTTTTGAATGAAGTGATATTATAAACCACCCACAATCACAGGCTATACATGCTTTATCTCTGTATACAGGGTCATGAACTTTTTTTTTTTTTAAGGAATGAAAAGAATGAGTCTAATAAAGGAAACTAGATCTTGAGAAAACAAATGTCCTCCACTGACCAAACTAGTAATAAATTATATAGCCCCAAATACCTGAGAATGCCTGGAATAGATGAAAGACATATGTGCTATTAGTGGCCTCAGTCACATATTGTTCCATTGTTTATTACTCTGAATGCATTAATTCATCTCTCTGAGCTTCATTCTCGTTCTCTTTAGAATGGATATATGGCTACCAAACTCATAATGATGTTATAATGGTTTTATATATATATATTATATATTTTATATATTAATATATATATATAATAATTTTATCATATAAAATACCTTAGATTATCAAATAACATCAGGGGCTCAAAATTTATAATTGTTACTTTTGTCTACGATGCCCTTTTATTTTTTCTGTTCCCAGACAAAAGGTAATCATTTTTAACGCCCCAACTCAAATTCCTTTTTCTCCTAAAGTTATCCTGTTATACACATGGTTTCTCATATCTTTATAATTCTAATGCACTCCTAGCATTTCCCAATGCATTTCAACTTTTTGAAAGAATCTCTTTTTAATGTCAAAAGAGTTATTTTTCTTATATAATAATACTTAATTTAAGAATCTATTAATTTAGGCAATACATATTGACAAAATGAAGGTGTAACTTGTGCCTGTTTGTGATTCCATGGATTGTAGCCCACCAGGCTCCTCTGTCC
Organism: Aepyceros melampus; assembly: GCA_006408695.1. Lineage (NCBI taxonomy): Eukaryota > Metazoa > Chordata > Mammalia > Artiodactyla > Bovidae > Aepyceros > Aepyceros melampus. The sequence goes on along the minus strand of SJXQ01007909.1, from coordinate 63,576 downwards.
ATGGAATTCCCCAGGCAAGAGTATTGGAGTGGGCTTCCATTTCCTTCTCCAGGGGATCTTCCTAATCTAGGGATCAAACCTATGTCTCCTGCATTGCAGGCAGATTCTTTACTTATGAGTCAGCAAGAAAGCCTGGTGTGCTGAGTGCCTACTATATGTCATGTTTTGTACCATGAAATTTCAAATACATTTTCTTTGATTCTTAAAAAGAGTCATTCAAGTATATGTTGACATCATAAACATTTTTGTTTGGCCAGAATTCAGACAAACTTGCCCAAGACCGCATAGCTAGTGGTGCATCTAAGACGCAAAGCAAATATAAATGAGTTATTTCATGTTTTCAGAGTCAAAATGAGAGAAAAAGAAGACTCAAGCTGCAGATTTCTCCTGTTAATCAAGAATAGTTACAATTATATCAACAGTGCTGCTCAAGTTTTAAATCATAGAGGAACATCCAGGAGCTTGTTAAAAATGCATATTAATAGACCTATTTCATTATAAGTGAATGTTTGTTGGACCTTCACATCTGTATTCGAAGAAGTATTCTGAAAGAGTCTAATGCAGGTGGTCTGCAAAACATGAGCATGGTACACATTGCTGCTAAGTAAAGAAAAAACCAGAAGACATAGTCATTGTTTCAGGATGACAAAAAATATAGGTGATAAGAACTGTGAAGACAGCAGAAGGCTTCACTATCCACTTTTGCCCGGCTCACCATGCATGTACTTGCAACCTTTCTCCGCTAAAATTGCTTTCAGATAGCTAGCTACTTTAGGGAATATACACTGATTCACGGAAAAAGGTTTACATCAAACATTTTACTGTGATTGTAATATGATATACTCATTTTATATCATAAGATTAATACAAAGTATTCTAATACAATTTGACACTATACTTCATATGCAATAAAAATACAGGAAGAAGATATAACTTATTAAGGGTGGTTACTCATGAGTGATGGCATTATGAGGGTTTTTATTTCCTTCTTTGGAACTTTCTATGCTTTCCAATTTTCAATAATACATACATATGGTTTTTTATTTAAAATAATTTTTAATTGCTAAACTTAAGTTTGACAATTTCTCTGAGTATTTGAAAAGTATAATCCTAAAACATCAGAGCAGCATACTTGATGGAAAGTTTCACTGACACACGTATTCAAACAGAGAAATTATTTCAATCTATGGAGATAATCAAACAGTGACATTGATTTCTACAATGATTTTGAAAGCAAATTAATTTTTGTTCTACAATATGCTCCAGTTTAATGAATATTTAACTATGTATAACAAATACAACTAATTACAGTAGTTTCCTATAAGGTTATTAAAATACTAACTGGAGTGTCTTGGGAGAATCCTCAATATCCATTTCTACATCAAATATTTCTTTCTATCATTGTTTTCCAAAGAGCCTGGCCTGTTTTTGAGATCTGGTAAAGAATTTTCTCAGTGGAGGAAAAAATGGCAGATTTCATTATTTTGATGTTTCCTTTTTAATTTGCATTTTTAAAGAAATGTTGCTTCATTCCTATTCACGAGTTTACTCGTTTGCATTAAGTTCAATGTGTCTAGAATTTCATGACATTGCATTTAAACTATTCAGTCACATCTACCTCTTTTGGGAAATTTTGACATCTTTCTGTAGTGTGTTTGTAAATTTTTTGTGGTATTCCCTTTCAAATTCAGTAGTAGAACATCAAACCTTTAAATGTGGTAGCTCTGGCAGTTGTCAAAGTAAAAAGTCATGTATGTTTCCCAATATAACTGATGTTCTTCCAGGGAAGTGAAAGCTTCTATTAATGAAGAGTAAATTAATCAAATTATTTGTCTGTATTTCAGAGAAGTAAATTTATTTATTCCTATAAAAACATGGTAAATTATTATAATAACTACAGTAATAATACAGTAAAATTATTTGTGAATATTAGGTTTAAGTAGAAACAGATATACTACTCAGAAATAAATTAAGAAAACTATTTGAAAACTTAAATACTAGAAATATAATGGAGAAACATCTTCCCAGGAAGAAATACATGAACTTTAAAAGAGATTAGCATGCTTCTAAATAATGGAATTTCTGACAATTATTTATCCAACCTGAATGTTTCTAGTATAAATAGTAATGCCCTGAAAAGCATTTTTAATCTTGCATATTCTCAAATATCCTCCTTCACTATTTAGGTTTTATTAAGTATCTATACTGATAGGTCTCTATCAATCATACATATATAGAAAACATGTTAGAGTACATGAGAGTATGTCAAACAATCCAGATATTGTAAAAATATAAACTGGTGAATATCATATAGCTTTTTAGTAGCTATATGACCTTTATTTTCTCCTCTGTTTTTGCTTTGTTTGGTTTTGTTTTTGGGTAAGAAAAAGTTTTCCCTTTGTGAAAAAGATTGCCTTGAGCCCATATACTATATACTATATTTCTCATATAATACATAGGGAAAAGTTACTTGAGTCTCAATTTCCTAATAATGTAAAGTACTCATGCAAGACACATATGCACATGGATATTTAGTATACCATTTTTCTTTTGTATCAGCAAAGGTTATATACATCCTAAGTATCCACCAGTAATAAAAAATTAATATAACAAAGTACTATGCATCCATGGAAAATAAATTATTTATGTATTATTATGAAGTGGTCTTCAATATAAAATAGTATGTTAAAATAAATATTTAGAAGAGTGTGTGTAATATGTTAAAGGAGCTAATTTATGGAAGAATTTTGCCTTAGTCTATTTCTCTTATGTAATATTTACATTATATTAAAATTGCTTTATATCTATGACACTTTTATAAAGTTTTTACAAATTGGCAATGATTATCGTAAGCTTATACCTTATTAGAATAATGTTGTTGTTTTTGTTCAGTTGCCCAGTATCCTACTCTTTGTGACTCCATATACTGCAGCATGATAGGCTTCCCTGTTTGTCTCAAATATTGATTATGTTTTTTCATAAATATTTCTGTTGAAAATCTGTAAATATTTGTAGATTTTTAAAAATTAGCATAATCATATAATTGAAAATTTGCAAACATAAAATATAAACACTTAAGGACTCTACAATTTGTTTACTTGACACAGTAGAGCCATTCTTATTTACCACGCAAACTCAACCTTAAGAACCTTTGAAAGCATATGTAAAGAAGAATACCTATATCAGAGGGACTAGTGAGAAATCCACAGATTAATTGTCCACCCTAGGTAAGAATATGCCCTTAAACTATTTAAACTGATTATTAGAGAATTAAACTAACCTAGACACATTTTTAATTTTCCATATACAACATATGGTCTTTATGGAGTCAATTACAGGAGATTATTATATGACAAGAAAAGTGTGTAAACAGGGCAAAGAAGACAGAAGTAGGAATTGCTGCTAATTTGAGGAGTTTCACAAAAGTAGCTTAATATTTAACATAGAATGATTAGCTACAACCTAAAAGCTCTCAACTATATTTACTTCCTCATCCCTTAAAAATGAAAAGATTTCATACCTTAAACACAACTAACACTTCCTTGGTCAATTGAAAACAAAGGAAAATATGTTTTCAAATATTTTACGTTATCTCTTTTTTCCCCCACACATCAGTCTTTTGGGGAAAATCAGTACACTAAATATCTTTTGGAAAAATTCTTAGATGAATCTGAATATTTTCAAAATCAAGTAATATTTTTACTAAGTGAAATTACATTCACCATTTTTTCTCCACAGGAAAGCTTCACTTTAAGAATGTGCTAGACCAAAGACAGAAATATAGATCAATGGAACAAAATAGAAAGCCCAGAGATAAATCCACACACCTATGGACAGCTTATCTTCGACAAAGGAGGCAAGAATATACAGTGGATTAAAGACAATCTTTTTAACAAGTGGTGCTGGGAAAACTGGACAACCACTTGTAAAAGAATGAAATTAGATCACTTTCTAACCCCATACACAAAAATAAACTCAAAATGGATTAAAGATCTAAACGTAAGACAAGAAACTATAAAACTCCTAGAGGAGAACATAGGCAAAACACTCTCTGACATAAATCACANAAAAAAAAAAAAAGAATGTGCTAGGCATAAAATGCCAACAGTATAAAAGAAATCCTTCACAATATGGCTTATTTAAGAACAAGAGGATAGTGTCATAGAAGTTTGTTCATCATAAGATGACTTTAAATTTTAAATTTGCTACAGTATATTTAAAATAAAATTTATTTTGCAAAGTATTTACACACTTGGCTATATTAAATGCATATCTGGGACATTTATTTTAAGGAGAGTATTTGCTACCCAGAAATTAGTCAATTCTGTATTAATATCATATACACACTTTTGTTTTAAACACACATGAAAATTTGTGGTAAAATGAATTTTAATTAGTGACAAAGACAAGTACTGACCAATATGCAACCTGAAAGACCATGCAAATCAAATGAAATACTTTAATGGCTTAAAGAACAATTTAATACAGTTTGCCTTACCTTTTTGCTTAATATGTGTATTATGTATGTGTTTCTTAAAATGTATGATTAGAGAAAGTCTAAGGAGACTTCATTTTCATACACATAGTGAATAGGAACTAGAGAAAGTTTTCAGGCAATGTATTTGAAAAATGTCTTGCTTTTTCAAACAAGAACTATTGTTTTAGAATATCTCTGTAGCATTTTCAATTGGTTTATTCATTTGTAGGGAATTTTGGAAAAAGACATTTTCTTTTAAGGAAAGCCAGTTCTACCCAAACATCCAAAAGTATTCACTGATCTTACAAATAAAGCCAAGACAGAAATAAAACAGTGATTTGAGAAAGGGCTGTTGATAATTGGGAAATAAGATCAGTATAAGTATTGAAGATCAAGTAAAACATTTAGAGGCCAAATGGTACTTTAAGAGATTCTTTGAAAAGTTAAGGAAATACCTCTTTTGCAAACTTTAAATATATAATTTATAATGAGATAAGAGCTATTACTTGCTTTCCTCTGGATGCCTCTTCTTAATTCATATAGAATTAAACTAAACCTCAAATTCAGTTTAATACTAGTCTAAATAAAACATAACAGAAATAATACACTAGATTTTGGATTATATGCAACTATATAGCAGACAAATAAAAATTTACACTACAAAATATAACACTGCATTTAGTTGTCTCTAGTTACAGCACCATCACTGGCTCTTCTAATTGAGATAATCAGGTGATTCCCTGGAGGAATTGTTAATTGCGGAGGATCTATAGACAGAAGGGTGTACTTTATAAACTCATCCTTAGAGACCATCCTTGGTGTCTTACAATATAATTGATTGTAGCAAATTGTATTTCAAACTTGTTGCAAAATCCAAGGGAATGCTGTAGTCGTCATAACAGAAACATTACTCCAAGAAAAACGAATCCTCAAACATCTTTCATATGAAGGCTGTACAAAATATATCCTAATTTCTCAAATCTCTAGAAATTCAAAATCCCACCAGGTTTCTTAGAGTTACAAAGAAAAGCTATTAACTTTCATTTCTTTTCAAGACTGCTTATTTGTGTAGGTCACTTTTTAATTTAAACTGCTTACCTAACCTATAAAATGCAGTTAAACTGAGCAATTGTTATCAATCATGACTCTAGAAATGTAACCTTTAATTTTATTTTTATTACCCTATTCAAAATGTAAAACTTTATTCAAATGTCATATTTTCCCTACCCTCCTTTTTATAAAAAGGAAAGCTGTTTTACTAGAGAGCATGGAAACCATCTATCAATGCTTATTATTACTGAAACGTTGGGAAGCTTCATCCTAAATTTCAAAATGTACAGCATACTTCTCATCTATTTATCTATAACATGTTGTCTGTGTATGTTATTTTGCTCTAGTGGAAACCACTTTATCATAACTTATAACTGAATTCTTAAATAGTAATTAATAAAATATTTGCAGAGAAAATTTTCAACACCTTAATATTGCAGAATTTTACTGATGCAGATGCATAGATTAAAGCAGAAATATGTTTTCACCTTCTAGAGACTGATTTTCAAATTTCATGATTTTTAAATGTTTATTTTAAAAATAATATTTTGTTATAAGGAAAACACAATTTTATATCTAATTCCAGATCACTCACATGATTATTTTAATAAAATGGCTCAGAATTCAAAATAAATATTCAAACAGTACGAATACTAATTTCAATGGATAGGGACAAAAACAGAATCTTTTGCATTTTTTTTTTTTTGGAAACTACGAATTTATGTTTTGTGCTCCAAAACCACAAAGAGGTAAAGCACAGTTTTCAGAAAAGATGTAGCATGGGGTGAAAAGAATCTAAGAACCATTGATTCTGTTGAAGATACCTAAAAATAGCAAGAAATGTAATATCCTTAGAATACAGAATTTTAAAATGTCTTATCAAGGCTGAAAACTTGATGGCGATGCACATTATATAGTCTAAAGAGTCATTGTTGGCTGTCTCTCCCTACTTTTTATAAGAATACATTTTTGAAGTAAAGGACTTCATTTTATAGTTCCACTATAGAGCTTGGTTTATAAGTTCCACTATAGAGCTTGGTTTATACTAAAGAAAAAAGTATTCATAAAAAATAATAATAAGTACAAGGAGATAAGTCAACTGTTAGCTATTATTTGAGGGTATTCTTTGTTATCTAGCTTGAAGAGTAGTCAGTAAACTTTCCTTTCTTCTAAATTTGTTTTCATCTCACACATTTTTATTTAAAATCTCCTTTGTTCCATGGCAGAAAGTGAAGAACTAAAGAGTCTCTCGATGAGGGTGAAAGAGGAGAGTGAAAAAGCTAGCTTGAAATTCAACTTAAAAAAAAAAAAAGCTAAGATCACCCCCTTTCTGTCCCATTACTTCATGACAAATAAAAGGAGGAAAAATGGAAGCAGTGCCATTTTATATTTTAGGGCTCCAAAATCACTGCAGACAATGACTGCAGCCATGAAATTACAAGACGCTTGCTCCTTGGAAGGGAAGCTATGACAAACGTAGGTAGTGTATTAAAAAACCAGAGACGTCACTCTGCTGACAAGAGTCAGTGTAGTCAAAGCTATGGTTTTTCCAGTAGTCATGTAAGGATGTCAGAGTTGGACTATAAAGAAAGCCCGATGCCAAAAAATTGATGCTTTCAAATTGTAGTTCTGGAGAAGACTTTTGAGATTCCCTTGAAGTGCAAGGATGTCAAGCCAATCAATCCTAAAGGAAATCAATCATGAATATTCATTGGAAGGACTGATGCTGAAGCTGAAGCTCCAATACTTTGGCCACCTGATGCGAAGAGCCAACTCATTAGAAAAGACCTTCATGCTGGGATAGATTGAAGGCCAAAGGAACAGTGGGTGAAAGAGGATGAGATGGTTAGATAGCATCACTGACTCAAGAGTGAAAAGTAAAAGTTGCAGTCATGTCCAACTCTTTGTGACCTCATGGACTATAGAGGCCATTTTGAGATTCCCTTGAAGTGCAAGGATGTCAAGCCAATCAATCCTAAAGGAAATCAATCATGAATATTCATTGGAAGGACTGATGCTGAAGCTGAAGCTCCAATACTTTGGCCACCTGATGCGAAGAGCCAACTCATTAGAAAAGACCTTCATGCTGGGATAGATTGAAGGCCAAAGGAACAGTGGGTGAAAGAGGATGAGATGGTTAGATAGCATCACTGACTCAAGAGTGAAAAGTAAAAGTTGCAGTCATGTCCAACTCTTTGTGACCTCATGGACTATAGAGGCCATGGAATTCTCCAGGCCAGAATACTGGAGTGGGTGGCCTTTCCCTTCTCCAGGGGATCTTCTCAACCCAGGGATTAAACCCAGGTCTCCCCCATTGCAAGCAGACTACCAGCTGAGGCAAGGGGAGGCCACTCAACGGATATGAATTTGAGCAAACTCTGGGAGATAGTGGAGAACAAAGGAACCTGGAGTGCTGCCGGTCATGAGATTGCAAATACGGATGCAACTTCACGACTGAACAACAACATGTTACAGCCACTCTCTTGGCACTTGGAAGACCTCAATGAATGAAACAGACTAAAGTTCTTACTTCAAGGAGCTTACCTTTTGGTGAGTCAAAGGAAATAGGAAATGTTGAGGATGAGGTGGTTGAAACTTTAAGTTGGGACCCCAGAGCTGATGTCACCGAAAAAGTCACGTTTGAGTAAAATCTGAAGGACATAAGAAGTCAACCATCTAGGTATCTGGAGGATATCTGCTAAGGAGGAGCAGCTAGGGTAAGGTACTCAGTCAGAGGCCTGGCTATGTTATTGGAGGATAAACAAAGAGGCCAGTATGGCCAAAGTTGAATGAGATAGAGGGACAATGCTAGGAGACAAAACCAAGGGCACCAGATGGCACGTGCTTTGCAGGCTCTTGTAGGGTTTCTGCTTTCACTTTGAGACAATAAAAATATTAAATAGTATTAGGAAAGGAGTAAGATGATCTAACTTTGCTTTAATTGATTCCTTGGGCTGCTGAGATGAGAGTAGACTGCAAGGGGCCAAGTATTAAAGCAAAAGGATAACTTATGAAACAATTGAGGTAAAAACACAAAAACTTGTACCAGAATCATATTACTGAAGTATTGGGAAGTAGTTGAATTTTTAAATATACTTTGAATATGGAAACAATAGAATTTCCTGATGGTTCAGATGTGACATGGGAGACAAAGAGAGGAGTCAAGGAGATGTGAAGTGAGATTTTGGAACTGAACAACTAGAAAAACAATGTCAATATTTACTAAGATGGGAAAGGCTGAAGGACAAGCTGGGATAGGAGAAATATCATTTGATAAATTTGTGATGTATAAAGACTAAAATGCATATAATACACTCAAGTAGGATTCCAGTTAGATACAGTACATAGATGTGAAATATTAGTATAGAGATTATACTTAAGGCCATGAGGATTAATCAAACCACCAAGTGAGAGAATGCAGAAAAAAGAAGCCATCCAAGGACTGAGCCTTGCTTTTTTCTTGCAGGTTCAAAGAAGGAAAAGAGAGGGGGTAAAAGTGTTTAATTATTTCAGCTTCTAATAGTATTGTTCATAATTTACATTACCAATACTAAAAAAGGAAGGAGACCTTTTGAGGGAAAAAGGATGAATTTAGCTTTAACATACTGAGGTGTAAATTTACGCTGTAACTTCTAATGAAAGTTGTGTGGTAAGCAGTATATATTAAGTCTGGAGTTCGGCAGAGACAACAAGACTAGAGATACAAATTTTGTATATAGGTTTTGAGTATTTTGATGGACAAGGAGGTCTGGCGTGCTACGATTCATGGGGTCTCAAAGAGTTGGACACCACGGAGTGACTGAATTGAACTGAACTGAACTTTGAGTATTTTCAAATAACTGAAGTTAAAACAATGGATTTAGATGAGATTTCCAAGATGAGAAGAAGCTGAAAATAGAACAAAGGCAGACCCCGACAGGCACCACTATAACATGGGCTTCTCAGTCAGTAGTAGTTCTGTCTCAGTGATTGAAGAAGTAGAAACTTCTTCACAAAAGGAAATGAAAATTGTTTCTAGTTCCTGATTCATTCTCCTGCCCTTTACAACTTCCTCATAATTCTTAAAAATGTCCATTTCCTTTTTTCATGTCAAAAATTGTTTTTTGACTATATGGCAATAATTTCCAAACTTCTACTTTTCCACACTTTCCTTTTCTTTTTATTAAATATATACAAATATTGCATAGATAGCAGCCAAATGTAGACCAACTCATGCATGAGAATCCTGAGAAAGTACAGCTTGGAGTATGACTACATAGAATAAACCACCATTGATGTTTACTCCACCCAAACATTTACATTTAAAAGGAAAACTTAAATGACATCAATTATGTCTTAGGTTATTCTTTCTGTTATAGGACGTGTTTCCACTTGCATTAAGTGTACACATCACCTATGCAGAGATTTTATATTTTTTTCTGTGTGTCAAATGTGTGCAAAATTCAGTAAAGCAACTAAGGCTAACACATATAGGAATCAAGTAAAACAAATAGGACAGTACTGCCATGCTAAACCAATCATGAGCAACTTAAATTTGCACCTTCAGTATTTTATAGATAGACCCTGCCGGCCAGAGGTTCATGGACTATAAATGGCTTACTTCATACCTCCCCGGTCTTTCTATGGTTCCTTCAGCAGCTCAGTTTGGCTATTCTGGGCAATTCCCTTTGACAATTTTTGCTTGAAAGCTTAGACTGACAGAACATCTCATCTCTGCTCTCACATTCACTTTGGGGTTTAGGATACAGTGATTCCATTCACACTAAATATTCAGACTTGTCACTTTAAAACATGCTGTGGTGCTCTGCTCCTTTCTTGCTCTGGACCAGAAGAAGCCTTTCAAAGGCACATCAGAGTAGAAGCAGTCAAGCAATCATATTTTATTTTATTTTATTTATTTTATTTTTTTTTGTTTTGTTTTGCTTTACAATACTGTATTCGTTTTGCTACACATCGACATGGATCAGCCACGAGTGTACATGATCTCCCAATCCCGACCCCCACCTCCCCCCTCCCGTCTCTCTGGATTATCCCCGAAGCAATCATATTTTAAAGTGGCAGGTCTATATCCGAACTTTACGGTCTTAACAAAATCTTTATTCTAAGAACTGAACATTTTAACTCCACTGGAGCCACTGTTGTCTCAAGCCTCTCTCTGTTAATCATTTCCAAATCAAGTTCATGGGCAAGAGAAACATCTCTAGGGTACTCATGAGATGAGGTTGAACTCAGCAGTCATTGGAAGCAGGTGCCTCTGAGCACACTGAAGAACTTTTTCAAATATCTTACACTTGCAATTCTGAAGAGCCTCTTTGGATTTCAGTTATTATGAGGGAGAAAGAGAGAAAGTTGGTTAGCCAACAGAAGCTTTCAAAGGCCCTTGTATTACTAAACCATAAATAAAGTTCAGTGTGGAGTTTGAGGGTATTTATGCAATTCTTACATTTTGGCATGGTGCAATTAGATTGGCAATATCTGCTTGTGAAAGACGTGATGGCTAACAGAAAAGGACTGCAGGTCAACATCGTGATTCACTGTCAAAGCTGTCTGGACACTGCTTGCAAGGTGCTTGGAGCCAGTCCAGGCAGTTGTCCCTGAAGAAGTTTATATGAATGATGCTCATCAAATTAACCTCAACATTTTAAAACTGTGGAATGAACATGGTTAATCTCAAAGTTTCCCTAATGTATGAACTTTTGCATTTGTCTACAATGCAGGAGACCCAGGTTCGATCCCTGGGTTGGGAAGATCCCCTGGAGAAGGAAATCGCAAACCACTCCAGTACTATTGCTTGGAAAATCCCATGGACAGAGGAGCCTGGTAGGCTACAGTCCATGGGGTTGCAAAGAGTCGGACATGACTGAGCAACTTCACTCACTCACTCACTCATGGCAGTGCTTTATCTTTGCTTGCTTAGAATTGATTACATACAGAAACTAAGCAGTTCAAAAATGGCCAGGTACCATTTGGAGTATCAACCCAATATTTCTGTAGAAGCTATAAGCCTAACTCAAGTGCAAAGACAATTAGAATCACCAGGGTCAGGCATTATAAAAGTCAACTCCATCTCACAGTACAGTGTTCTGAGGTCACTGCACCTAGTACATAGTGCAGGCTATCTAATAGTCTGGAGGACAGATTCTAGGCTGTTATTGATGGTCAATAGTCAGAAGAGGGAGATATAAGCTAAATCAATAACACTGAGAATCTCTAGACACTGACTCATCTATGTTACTTTGTATATTATTATCATAATAATACTTGGAAGAAGTCTTTTCTTGATTATAGAAGTTCTGCAGAATGGAAGGTAAACATGTGAGCAGTAGAGTCAGACAGCCATGGGCTAAATTTTAATTCTTCCACTTTTTAATTATATAAAGTGAACTTGCTCAGTCATGTCTGACTCTGCGATCTCATGACCTATAGGGATTACAGGCTTACCAGGGTTACCATGCAATTTTCCAGGCAAGAGTACTGGAATGAATTGCCATTTCCTTCTCCATTTAATTATATAATCACAGTCAAATTACTCTCTGTGTCTTGGTTCTTCAGCCATAAAGTGAAGTTGCTGTGTAGCCCTGGATGTAAAGTATTTAGAAGAGCATCTAAGTACTAAGTGAGTGTTACCAATTATTGACATTGTTTAAGAGTCATTTTTCATTGTTTGATGCCACAAGTCCATGCAAAGTGAAACAAATATACATGTCTTGGAAGTATAGACACTGATTACATAGTAAGGATTAGATCTGGGGGGTCTCACCTGGCTTATTTCATAAGATTGCTGTGAGACTTAACCAATATAAATAAAGTACAAAGGCATAAACTAGTGATAATAAAGTTTTATTACTAGTGTTATTATTAATGTTAATATCAATTGCATGACCTAAAAATGTTCACCAATTATCAATGAGAAGTGGATTTCATTATAATAAAATAGTAGCAAAAATATCATGAAATATTAGAGTCAGAAGGAACCCTAAAAAAATAACAAGAAATGTTTTCACTTCTCTACTTTAGCTAAAAACAACCAACCAAAAAACAAACAAACAAACTCTAAAACTACCTTTGATCACCTATGAAGATACAATCACTCCTTTATAAAGTAGCCCATTAAAGTAGAAATAATTTTAAGTATTTTCAAATTACTTCTTTTATTTATCTAAAATTACTCACTATTTTTTTACCCATTGTCTCAGCTTCTGCCCTAATGACTCTCTCAGGATCCCCTAATTCCTCCTCTATATTGTGTCCAGTGTTCTTCCTCATATGCATACCAGATTTGCTTTTTCCTCTAGGCTAACACTTCTAATTCTTTTTAGTAATTCTCAGATAACCTTGTTTTGACTTTCTTCTTCATTCTAATTGCCCTCACATGAGTGTGTTCCGGTTTGACTATTTTTCTCCTAAAATGTAATGCCTAATAGAACTTAATATTCCAAATTTAATCTTTTTCAGTACATGGTAAAGGGGAAATATAACTTATTTTCTTGGACACTGTATTTCCATTATGTAGCCTAAGATCAAATTAGTATTCTTGGCAGTTGAATCACACACTTTACTACTTGACAAGCTTATAGTCAAGATGCTCCTAAATACCTTTCATACAATTTGCTCTTTTTTTTTCTTTCCTATCTTGCCTTTTTGTAGCTGGCTTTTCAGTTCAGTTCAGTTCAGTCACTTAGTCGTGTCCGACTCTTTGCGACCCCATGAATCACAGCACGCCAGGCCTCCCTGTCCATCACCAACTCCCAGAGTTCACTCAGACTCACGTCTATCAAGTCCGTGATGCCATCCAGCCATCTCATCCTCTGTCATCCCCTTCTCCTCCTGCCCCCAATCCCTCCCAGCATCAGGGTCTTTTCCAATGAGTCAGCTCTTTGCATGAGGTGGCCAAAGTACTGGAGTTTCAGCCTCAGCATCAGTCCTTCCAACGAACACCCAGGACTGATCTCCTTTAGCATGGACTGGTTGGATCTGCTTGTAGTCCAAGGGACTCGCATCTCCAGCATCACAGTTCAAAAGCATCAATTCTTCGATGCTCAGCCTTCTTCACAGTCCAACTCTCACATCGATACATGACCACAGGAAAAACCATAGCCTTGACTAGATAGACATTTGTTAGCAAAGTAATATCTCTGTGTTTTAATATGCTTTCTAGGTTGGTCATAACTTTTCTTCCAAGGAGTAAGCCTCTTTTAATTTCATGGCTGCAGTCACCATCTGCAGTGATCTTGGAGCCCAAAAAAATAAAGTCTGACACTGACTTTTAGAATCTAAAAAATAGGATGTGCATTTATTCCTAATAACTTCCAACCCATTAAACCCAGCCCTTTGTTCTGTCTTGGCTACATTTTGTTAAAGTTTCTTACTAGCTAACCCCTCCAGCTTTTTATCATCTGCATATTGTGAGAAGTTTTCTTATCATTGATGTCTTTGAAATACCTAGTGTGTTGAAGGTTATACAATCAGTGGTTGATACCAATCCTTCAATTAATACTTTTTTAGTACAATCATTCACATATTATACATTCTCTGAGTATTTTAACACCTAGCTTAGTTACACTCAGAGATGCCATGTGAACACTTGCAGCATTCCTCTATTTACAAATAGCAACACTGAGAAGCCTCATGGATAGAGAAGCTTGGTTGGACTATAGTCCATGGGGTCGCAAAGAGTCATATATGATTTAGCAACTAAACAGCAAGAACCCTATTATTAGAATAAACAAATCACAAAAACAGAAATAATCATATGCCGGCAGTACCTATATCATAAAGCCTCCATCTAGAAACCTAGAGCAATGCCATATGAGAAGGTTCTCTGCATCTCACTCACCATTCCACTTCTCTCCCTTTTCTGGCCTCAGTAGAGGACAAATGAAGACATCCTCTTTATTCTGTAGAAACAAAGGGGAACTCAAGCAGAGTTTCCCTGTGAATTTTCACAAAATTACACATCTCTTACCTTCAGAATTATATTTTTATTGTGATTTATGAAAGGCACCATGGTACATGGACTATATTCCGGTCAAGTGACAAATATCTCATTTTGACTTTTGTGTGTTCTTATAAATTTCTAAGAATGAAGTTAGATATGCCTTGTTTAAAAAGACTATCATTTTTGTTTATGGATTAGATATTTATTTCAAATACTTTCTACTCAACACTTGGAGGTATTTACTCATTTTACAACTACATATGCAGAGTACATCAAGAGAAATGCTGGACTGGAGGAAGCACAAACTGGAATCAAGATTCCCGGGAGAATTATCAATAACCTCAGATATGCAGATGGCACCTCCTTTATGGCAGAAAGTGAAGAAGGACTAAAGGGCCTCTTGATGAAAGTGAAAGAGGAGAGTGAAAAAGTTGACTTAAAGCTCACTATTCAGAAAACTAATATCATGGCATCTGGTCCCATCACTTCTTGGCAAATAGATGGGGAAACAATGGAAACAGTGTTAGAATTTTGGGGGGGGGCCTCCAAAATCACTGCAGATGGTGATTGCAGCCATGCAATTAAAATATGCTTACTCCTGAGAAGGAAAATTACAACCAAACTAGAAAGCAGATTATAAAGCAGAGACATCACTTTGTCAACAAAGTTTTGTCTAGTCAAGGCTATGGTTTGTCCAGTGGTCATGTATGGATGTGAGAGTTGGATTATAAAGAAAGCTGAGCACTGAAGAATTGATGCTATTGAACTGTGGTGTAGGAGAAGACTCTTGAGAGTCCCTTGGACTTCAAGGAGATCCAACCAGTCCATCCTAAAGGAGATCAGTCCTGGGTGTTCATTGGAAGGACTGATGCTGAAGCTGAAACTCCAATACTTTGGCCACCTGATGTAAAGAGCTGATTCATTTGAAAAGACTCTGATGCTGGGAAAGATTGAGGGCAGAAGGAGAAGAGGACGACAGAGGATGAGATAGTTGGATGGCATCCCCAACTCAATGGACATGGGTTTGTGTGGACTCCGGGAGTTGGTGATGGACAGGGAGGTCTGGGGTGCTGTGGTTCATGGAGTCACAAAGAGTCAGACATGACTGAGCGATTGAAGTGAACTCATGGAGTTCTCAATGTATATCTATATTTTGTACTAGTTATAAAGATTTAAATTTCTTTAAAAAATATAGTGGCTTTTTGGAGCTAACAATCTAACTAGGAAGACAGATACATTAACAAATATGCATAAGGCAATGTTATAAATACTGTACAATGGAACACGTATAAAGTACTAAGCAAGAGTAGCAGAACTTGTATCACCAAACTGGAATGTCAGGGGTGACCATGTAAAGGATGAATGCACCTTTGTAGGGTTTAGGGGAAGGAAATATCCATGGTTTAAATACAACATTTCAAGCAAAAGACACAAACATAAAAATACCTAGTCTTCTATCAGCTTATGATGAAAGTGAAAGTGTTAGTTGCTCAGTTGTGTTCAACTCTTTGCAACCTCATGGACTGTAGCCTGCCAGGATCCTTCATTCATGGAATTCTCCAAGCAAGAATACTGGAGTAGGTAAGTTATTCCCTTCTCCAGATCTTCCTGACTCAGGGATTGAACCGGGGTCTCCTGCATGCAAGCAGATTCTTTACCACCTGAGATATCAGGGAAGCCCACAAACCTATGATAACAGTCCACCAACACTCCCCACCCTCCCCTAGATCCTTGCAATATACTAAGCATTTTCCAAGCTTTTGCTCTTGTCTCCTAAAGTCTGTTCTGAACATGGTAGACAAAGGGATTATTACAAAATCTAAATCAGATCATGTTACTAAAGTCCTCAAACTCTTCCACTGATTCATATAATAAAATTAAAGAATAAATATGTTAAAATAATATTCCAGAACAAAATCAAACAATAAAAATCAAATTTTAAAAAGTAATATCACAGAACAAAATCAAAGTCCTGAAAATTCCCTTCTCCTAACCTCACCCTCATTCCAGTCTTATAAATCTCCAATCCCACACTTTACTAATATCCTGACCACATATCTTCAGACCACTCTGCTTCAGGCCACTTTTCTGGTTGCCTTACTATTTTTTTAAACACTTTAAGGAGTGTTTCTCCTTAGGACCTGCACCTTCAGCTTCCCCAGCCTGCAACATTTCTTACAGAGAGACATGTTTCTCCTTTTCGTTCTCTAGTTTTCTCCACAGCACTTATCATCATGGATCATTCTATAAACCTACTTATTTGTGCATTATCCACTCCCATCACAAGAGTAAAAGCTCCATGAAGACAAGCATTTTGTCTCTTTCATTGTATGCTGTGTTCCCAAGTATTTTCACAGAACTGACATATAGAAGGAAGAATCAGAAGAAGGAGAGTTTCTCTGGTGCCATTTTATGAAGAATCTAGTGTTATATGTTAGGAAGAAATGACTTTATCTTTTAGGCAAAGATAAACTATTGAATGATATGGAATCCTTTGGAAAATGGAAGTGAAACCTTTGAATTTGGGGCCCTCAGGGTCAACTACCATTCTTTGCAGATTGCAGTCTAATCCGATTGCTTTTCAAGATATGCAAGCCTTGAAGAGAAATCTCTGCTATAACTAACTGGGCTTATGAATATTTTAATATTCTATCATGATGTCCAACATAGCTGATTACACCTACCAGCTCCTTTGACTGACTACTAAGAAACCACTGAAGCATATGAAATTGGAATTATTGCTATTTACATATTCAAATCAAGAGTGAGAAATTAAGAGAGTCATAAGCTAAAATAATTTTAAAATGAAATAAGCCTGTTTTCATGAGCGCAGAACAACATGAAAAAGGAATTTACATATAACAAGTGTAACAAACTAGCTATATAGTAAATTTCTGATGTCAACACAAAGATATTCAAGTAAACCATAAGAAACACATAATTTCAGTTATGATGCTGAGTTTGTTGTGTGTTACATAGACTATGTGAAACCAAAGTCTGCAACCAAGAGCTGAGTGTGAATTAGTTGCAGCAATAAAAGAATATGTCAAGTAGACTGTGAGAAAATAGTAATTGTAGTCCAGCAGGCAATCGAAATTCAAGGTGAGATTCCAGGGAGGATGAGCCATGTGTCTCCTCTACGAGCAGAGAGCTATGAGTTATAAGAATAAAGAAAGTGTTTCATTGGTTTCAGAAATGACCAAAATTACAAGAAATGTTACTAATAAATTCTCAGTTACTTGACTCATTATTTCCAAGGTAAGTACTGAGTAGCCACATGACCTTACCTCATTAATTGCTTACTCATTTAGTACACCACTTAAGTATTCTTGCCTTGAGAACCCCATGAACAGTATGAAAGGTAAAAAGATAGGACACTGAAAGATGAATCCACAGGTCAGGAGGTACCCGATATGCTACTGGAGATCAGTGGAGAAATAACTCCAGAAAGAACAAAGAAACAGAGCCAAAGCAAAAATAGCACCCAGTTGTGGATGTGACTCATGATAGAAGCAAAGTCTGATGCTGTAAAGAGCAATATTGCATAGGAACCCGGAATGTTAAGTCCACGAATCAAGGCAAATTGGAAATGGTCAAACAGGAGATGGCAAGAGTGAATGTTGACATTTTAGGAAACAGCAGATTAAAATGGACTGGAATGAGTGAGTTTAATTAAGGTGAACATTATATCTACTACTGTGGGCAAAAATCCCTTAGAAGAAATGGAGTAGCCCTCATAGTCAACAAAAGAGTCTGAAATGCAGTACTAGGATGGAATCTCAAAAATGACAGAATGATTTCTGTTCATTTCCAAGGCAAACCATTCAATATCACAGCAATCCAAGTCTATGCCCCAACCAGTAATGCTGAAGAAGCTGAATTTGAATGGTTCTATGAAGACTCACAAGACCTTAAGTAAAAATAAAAATTAAAAAAGAACTATATATTTAGTAAGTCGCATAGCTAGACTTGAAACAGGTGATCTTCTTTGAAAATAGAGCTATGACAAACCTACGCATTGTGTTGAAAAGCAGAGGCATTACTCTACCGACAAAAGTCCATATGCTCAAGGCTATACTCTTCCCAGTGGTCACATTTGGTTGTGAGAGCTGGACTGTAAAAAAGGAAGAATGCCAAAGATTTGATGCCTTTGCACTGTGATGCTGGAGAAGACTCCTAAGAGTCCCTTGGATAGCAAAGAGATCAAACAAGTCAGTAATAAAGAAAATCAACCCTGAATACTCAGTGGAATGACTGAGCTGAAGTAAAGCTCCAGTGTTTTGATCACCTGATGCCAACAGCTTACTTATTGGAAAAGTCCCTGATGCTGGGAAAGACTGAGGGCAGAAAGCGAAGAGGGCATCAGAGGATGAGATAGCTGGATGTCATCACCAAGGCAATGGACATGAACTTGGGCAAACTTTTGGTAATGGTGAGGGACAGGGAGGCCTGGAGTGCTGCAGTCCATGGGGTTGCAGAGTCAGACATGCATGAGTGACTGAACAACATCATATTATGAAGGAATGAAAAAAAATACTTTAAAAAATATTATCTCCTTAACATTAACTGCCATTTTTAAGAAAATGATAGTAGTTTTGAAAAATCTAAGATCAGATGCTGAAAGAGTAAGGTCTGAGATTTCATAAAACAAAATCTCACCAGTTTCCCAGGGTCAAACCACTAAATGCCAATATGTGCCAGGACTTGATAAAAGATCAGTATCAGGTAGCTTCCATCTCAGTTAAACAAGATAGTACCAAAATTGTTGTTGTTGTTGAAAAGGAAAGATATACCCAACTGAAAGCAGAGTTCCAGAGAATAGCAAAGGGAGATAAGAAGGCCTTCTTCAATGAATGATGCAGAGAAATAGTGGAAAACAACAGAAAAGACCAGAGATTTCTTCAAGAAACTTGGAGATATCAAGGGAACATCTCAGGTAAGGATGGCATGATAAAGGACATAAATAGCAAAACCAAGCAGAAGCGATTAAGACAAAGTGACAAGAATAGAGAGAAGAACCATACATGACAGGTCTTAATGACCCAAATGACCGCAATAGTGCAGTCACTCACCTAGAGCCAGATATCCGGGAATGTGAAGTCAAGTGGGCCTTAGGAAGCATTACTAGGCACAAAGTTAGTGCAGATTATGGAATTCAAGCCAAGCTATTTAAAATCCAGAAAGATGGTGCTGCTCAAGTGCTATACTCAATATGTCAGAAAATTTGAAAAACTCGGGAGTGTCCACATGACTGGAAAAGGTCAGTTTTTATTCCAATCCCAAAGAAGAGTAATGACAAAGAATGTTGAAACTATTGTACAGTTGAGCTCATTTCACATGCTAGAAAGGTAATGTTCAAAATCCTTCAAGCTAGGCTTCAGCAGTCTGTGAACCGAGAGCATCCAGATGTGCTAGCTTGGTTTAGAAAAGGCAGAGAAATCAGAGGCAAAATTGCCAGCATTTGTTGGATAATGGAGAAAGCAAGGGAGTTTCCAGAAAAACTATTTCTGCTTCATTGACTACATTGACTTTGTGTGGATCACATCAAATTCTTAAGGAGATGATAGTACCAGGCCACCTTACCTGTCATCTGAGAGACCTGTATGCAGGTCAAGAGGTAATAGTTATAATCAGATATGGGACAATGAACTCATTCCAAATTGGGAAAGGAGTATGACAAGGCTGTATATTGTCACCTTGCTTATTTAACTTATATGCAAAGTACATCATGCAAAATTCTCAGGTGAATGAATTACCAGCCGGAATCAATATTGCTGGGAGAAATATCAACAACCTCAGACATGCCAATGATACCATTCTAATGGTAGAAAGTGAAGAGGAACTAAAGAGACTCTTGATTCAGGTGAAGGAGGAGAGTGAAAAAGCTGGCTTGAAACATTAAAAAAAAAAACTAAGATCATGGCACCAGTCCTATCGCTTCATAACAAAAAGAAGGGGGAAAATGGGGAACAGTGACAGATTTTATTTTTTTTCATTCCAAAATCACTGTGGATGGTGACTTCAGCCATGAAATTGAAAGACACGTGCTCCTTGTAAGGAAAGTTCTGACAAATCTAGACAGTATATTGAAAAGCAAAGACATCACATTGCCAACAAATGTCTGTATAGTCAAAGCTATGGTTTTTCCCAGTAGTCATGTATGGATGTAAAAAAAAAGAAAGCTGAGCACTGAAGAACGGATGCTTTTGAACTGTGGTGTTAGAGAAGACTCTTGAGAGTCCCTTGAACTGCAAGGAGAGCCAACTAGTCCATCCTAAAGGAAATCAACCCTGAATATTCATTGGAAGGACTGTTGCTGAAGGTGAAGCTCCAATACTTTGTCCACCTGATGCAAAGAGCCAACTCATTGGAAAAGACCTTGATTCTGAGAAAGATTGAAGGTTAAAGGAGATGAGGATACAGAGTACGAGATGGCTAGATAGCATTACCAATTCAGTGGACACGGATTTGAGCAAAATCTAGGAGACAGTGGAGGACAGAGGAGCCTGGTGTTTTGCAGTCCATGGGGTCACAAAGAATCAGACAGGACTTAGTGACTGAACAATGGCAACACTATAATAGAAGTTTCCTTATTTAGAAAGTACAATCAGATTTTACCACTGAGGAGGCAGAGGGGGAACATTGAGAGACGTTTTAGAATCTCCCTGAAAATTTTTGAAGTACTTTTCCCCCACTGTGTGTGCTAGGTCGTTTCAGTCGTGTCCAGCTCTTTGTGTCTCCATGGTTTATAGTTGCTAGGCTCCTCTGTTCATGGGATTCTCCAGGCAAGAATACTGGAATGGATTGCCATGCCCTCCTCCAGGGGAACCTTCTACACTCAGGAATTGAACCCAGGTCTCCTGTATTGCAGGCAAGTTTTTTACTGTCTGCTCTACCAGTCTCTTCTTATTCCTCCTGAGACTATGTATATTTTCTACATAAACAGGTATTTCAATATAATCATATTTCCAAGACACTTAGTAGCTTTATAAATCCCATTTGTAAATAGTTACATAATCTCCTAGATAAATAATATCTCATGTGTGTTAAGTATGAAATGCTTTCCATTTAATCCTCAAATAATCCTAGATGTTAAAACAATAATACAATTATTGTACTTTTACAGATAAATTAATGAGATAACTTCCTTGGCTTTAGTAAACTGGAGAATAAAGCAATAGGAAGCTGATCCAGTTAACTGAACCTCCCAAAACCCACTTTGTTCACCATTGCACTGTATTACCAAGGAATCTATTTAAATGGAAAAAAAGCATTCTTTATAATTAATAGTTATATTTGTCTAAAATATTTATGTTTTATTTAATATGAGTTTTAAAGAAATAGCCTATTTATCCTTGGACTAAAAAATGTGTTTTGATTTTCCATTTCTGTGTAACTTGAATGTGATAATTTTTCAAAGTGTTAACTACATCACTGATAGAAGCATATGTTTTATATATTATTAAAAAACCAAACTCTTGTCTCAAGATTCAAAGAAGCCCTTTTACTATGTTTTTATTTAAACTGATATCAATCAAGGTAGATATATACTTGTCTGGCATTTTGTTTTCATGTAGGAATTGTTGGAAGTACACAAAAAAGAGGAAAGGAAGTATTAAAAACTCAGAAAAGGCAAAAATAGAAAAGATGAAATTACTGAAGAAATATCTCACAGAAGGAAATAATTCACAGAAGGAAAATGTTTTGCTCTTGTTTATGAGAATTTGTGTGTGATAAATTTCCATATTTTAAGTTTCAATAATATAGCTATTAATATAAAATGATATGAATTACTAAAAAATACTTTTAATTGAGGTTATTGATATTTCTCCTGGCAATCTTGATTCCAGCTTGTGTTTCTTCCAGTCCAGTGTTTCTCATGATGTACTCTGCATATAAGTTAAATAAGCAGGGTGACAATATACAGCCTTGATGTACTCCTTTTCCTGGAGTCTGGAACCAGTCTGTTGTTCCATGTCCGGTTCTAACTGTTGCTTCCCTGACCTGCATACAGATTTCTCCAGAGGCAGCTCAGGTGGTCTGGTATTCCCATCTCTTTCAGAATTTCCCACAGTTTATTGTGGTCCACACAGTCAAAGGCTTTGGCATAGTCAATAAAGCAGAAATAGATGTTTCTCTGGAACTCTCTTGCGTTTTCAATGATCCAACGGATGTTGGCAATTTGATCTCTGGTTCCTCTGCCTTTTCTATTTTTTTTTTAATTGATTTTTATTTTTTAGTTTGTTTTGCTTAACAATACTGTATTCGTTTTGCTATACATTGACATGAATCAGCCACTCTGCCTTTTCTAAAACCAGCTTGAACATCAGGAAGTTCACTCAGCAATAAAAAGAATGAAATGTTGATAGATGCAACAACATAAGTGAATCTCAAAATAATTGCACTGACAGAAACAATATAGACAGAAAAAGGCTCCATACTGAATGATTCCATTTACACAAAATTCTAGAATGTGTAAATGAATCTATATTCAGTCAGTTCCATTGCTCAGTCATGTCCAGCTCTTTGTGACCCCATGGACTGCAGCACACCAGGCTTCCCTGTCCATCACCAACTCCCAGAGCTTGCTCAAACTCATGTCCATCGAGTTGGTGGTACCATCCAACCATTTCACCCTCTGTCATCCCCTTCTTCTCCTGCCCTCAATCTTTCCCAGCATCAGGGTCTTTTCCAATGAGTCAGTTCTTTGCATCAGGTGGCCAAAGTACTGGAGCTTCAGCTTTAGCATCATTCCTTCCAGTGAATATTCAGGACTGATTTCCTTTAGGATTGACTTGTTTGATCTCCTTGCAGTCCAAGCGACTCTCAAGAGTCTTCTCCAACACCACAGTTCAAAAGCATCAGTCTTCAGTGCTCAGCTTTCTTTATGGTCCAACTCTCACATCTATACATGACTACTGGAAAAACCTTAGCTTTCACCAGATGAACCTTTGTCGGCAAAGTAATATCTCTACTTTTTATTATGCTGTCTAGGTTGGTCATAGCTTTTCTTCCAAGTAGCAAGTGTCTCTTAATTTCATGGCTGCAGTCACGATCACCATCTGCAGTGATTTTGGAGCCCAAGAAAATAAAGTTGTCACTGTTTCCATTGTTTCCCCACCTATTTGCCATGAAGTGATGGAACTGGATGCCGTGATCTTCATTTTTTGAATGTTGAGCTTTAAGCCGGCTCTTTCACCTCTTTCACTTTCATCAAGAGGCTCTTGAGTTCTTTTTCGCTTTCTGCCATAAGGGTGGTATCATCTACATATCTGAGGTTATTTATATTTTTCCTGGCAATCTTGATTCCAGTTTGTGATTCATCTAGTCTGGCATTTCACATGATGTACTCTGCTTATAAGTTAAATAAGCAAGGAGACAATATACAGCCTTGATGTACTCCTTTCCCAATTTGGAACCAATCTATATTGACAGAAAGCTTATCAATGATCAATCAATGATTGTCTGATATGATAAGCAGTCTCTAAAATGACTCCTTAAAATTGCCACTTCCCTTGGGTAATTCCTTTTTCTTGAGAGTGAGCTGGACCTATCTACTCTGATGAACAGAATATGGCAAAAAAATGATGAGATTTCACTTCTGAGATTAGGTTATAAAGAGATGACAATTTATCTTTTTCTCTCTGATGAAAACAGCTGCCATGTTGTAAGCTGCACTAAGGACAGGCTGATGGGAAATGGAATGGAGCTGGAATGGAAATGGAGCTTGTTAGAAATTGAATCTTACCAACATACATATGAATGAGCTTAAATGCAGCTCTTCCCCACATCACGCTGTGAGAGGAGGCCACAGCCCTGGTCAATATCTTGGTAACAACCTTGGGAGAGCCCCTGAGGCAGAAGCACCCATGAAAGTTGTGTCCAGATCCCTGACCCACAGAAAATGAGAGATGAAAAATGTTTGTTGTTTTAAGCTGACACATTGAGGGGTTATTCCTTACACAGCAGTAGATAACTAACACCCATATGGACTGGAGTAGGGACTGTCAGAGAGAGAGATTGCAAACTGGGAAGAAATTTTTGGTGGTGAATGGATGTGTTCATTATCTTGATTGCTGTGGTCTCAAGGGTGTACACATATATCAAACCTTACAAGTTATACAGTTTAAGTATGTGATTTTATTGCATGTTAAGATATAGCTCTACAAAGGTGTTTTTTGAAACGTTTGCTGAAAATTCAAGTAAGAAAAGGACTTCATAACAATTCAATAACATAGATTGAATAACATGGAGGATTCAATAACATGGAGGCTATCAGGAGTGACTTACTATCTAGGTTTGCCCAGGACTGAGGTGGTTCCTAGAATGCACGATATTCCATTTTAAAAATTGAGAAAGTCTCAGGCATAAAGGAATGAGCTGGTTACCCTACTGTTGACACTAACAAGAATAATAGGTGCATCCATTGTGGAAATCAGTTGCAACCTTGTCTAAAGTTGACTTAGTGGGACGATAGGGACACTACATATAGTCATCTCTTCAGGAGTTTTGTTGCTATAGGGAGGAGAGAACGGTGGGAAGAGCTGGAAGGGCTATGAGCTCAAAGAAGTAAGCTTTTTTTTTTAATGGGAGTATAATTGCTTTACTATGTTGTGTTAGTTTCTACTGTACAGCAACGTAAGTCAGCTCTATATGCACATATCCCCTCCCTCCCGTCCACCCCCATCCCACCCTCTATGGCATCACAAGGCCCTGAGCTGAGCTCCTCGTGCATAAAGCAGCTTCCCCCTGGTTTCTCTTTCACACATGGCAGTGTATACACACCAGGGCTGCTCTCTCAGTGTGTCCCACACTCTCCTTTCCCCCTCAGGGCCACATCCATATGTTCGTTCTCTACATCTGCATCTCTATTCCTACCTTGCAAAGCTGTTCCATTTCTCTAGATTCCATATATAAGCATTAATATATGGTATTCATTTTTCTCTTTCTGACTTACTTCACTCTTATGATAGACTTTAGGTTCATCCACATCAATACAAATTACCCAATTTTGTTCCTTTTTATGACTGAGTAATATTACATCATATACATCTTCTTCTTTAACTTTATCCATTCCTCTGTCAATGGAAATTTAGGTTGTCTTGATATCCTGACTACTGTAAATAGTGCTGAAATGAAATTGTGGTACATGTGTCTTTCTGAATTATGGTTTTCTCAGGGTATATGCCCAGTAGTGGGATGGCTGGTCATGTGGAAGTTTTATTTTTAGTTTTTAAGAAACTCCCATAGTGGTTGTATCAAAATGGGACCTAATTAAACTTAAAAGCTGGTGTACAGCAAAGGAAACCATAAACAAGATGAAAAGACAAGCCTTAGAATGGGAAAAAAAATATTTGCAACCAAAGTAACTGATAAAGGATTAATCTCCAAAATATGCAAGCAGCTCATGCAGCTAAATATCAAAAAAAAACAAGCAACTCAATCAACAAATAGCAGAAGACCTGAATAGATATTTCTCCAAAGAAGATACGCAGAGGGGCCAAGAGGCACATGAAAAGAGACCTATCGTCGCTTATTATTAGAGAAATGCAAACCAAGACTGCAACAAAGTGTCATCTCCCACCAGTCAGAATGGCCATTATAAAAAATCTACAAACAATAAATGCTGGAAGCAGGTTTTAAGATGGGACTCATTACAGCCAATTTGAGTGCTAAGCAAAGTAATCTAGTACAGAGAAATTTTTTTATAACACTGAGAAGAGATATTTGCAGAAGAAAAGGCCTCCAGTAGGTGAGAACTACTCGTTGAAGGCAGTTTCCTCGAGTGTCCTGAGGATCCCTACCAGCCCACAGAGGCTCCTAAATGGATCACAGGACCCAAAAGTACAAGTTCTCTCTCCAATTCTGAGAGCTAAGTGACTCATGCTTCTATAGCCTCTCGTATTTTGAGGCAACTGCAGTCCATGGGGTCGCTAAGAGTCAGACAGGACTGAGCGACTTCACTTTCACTTTTTACTTTCCTGCATTGAAGGAAATGGCAACCCATTCCAGAGTTCTTGCCTGGAGAATCCCAGGGATGGGGAAGCCTGGTGGGCTGCCGTCTATGGGGTCGCACAGAGTCAGACACGACTGAAGCGACTTAGCAGCAGCAAGGGTTACTTCCTAGTAACCC
Organism: Aepyceros melampus; assembly: GCA_006408695.1. Taxonomy (NCBI): domain Eukaryota; kingdom Metazoa; phylum Chordata; class Mammalia; order Artiodactyla; family Bovidae; genus Aepyceros; species Aepyceros melampus. The sequence goes on along the minus strand of SJXQ01007909.1, from coordinate 36,978 downwards.
GTGGGTTTCCCAGGTGGCGCAGGAGTGAAGAATCCTCCCGCATTGGCAGAAGGATTCATAAGATGTGGGTTCAGTCCCTGGGTCGAGAAAGATCCCCTGGAGTAGGAAATGACAACCCACGCCAGGATTCTTGCCTAGAAGTTTCCAAGGACAGAGTAGCCTGGCAGATTACAGTCCATGGAGCCAGAGTTGAACACTATTGAACAACTATAAACATACACACAGGACCTAAAGAATGAGTCATGAAATGTTACTAAATGTGCCATTCAGCAGTGAAAATGACCCCAGACTTGATTGTGTCCTTTGCGAAGAAGTTTGGCCGCCAACAAATGTTTAGCAGTGTTGTCAAATTCCTACCCTGTGTGCACATTTGCAGATGGTTAGAATTTCACAATTTGGGGGAAGCATTTTCAGTATTTCATCAGTATTACCCCAAACTGACTATGGTTTTCTCATTGTTAATGACCTTGCTATTTTTATTAAACGTCTCTTCTCACTGAGCTTTAACATTATCCATTTAGCTTTTCATAGGTCATTAGGTTAATTTCACAGTCTATAGTGATTCAGGTTTGCATCAGTGATTTTTAACCGATAATATTCCTGTAATAGACTTCAAGACCCTGTAAGTCTGATGTTTCAATGTGAATTACTCATATCTCTATTGCCTAAGGAGGAAGGTGCATGTGTGCTGCACTGCTTGTGAATATTATCTACTTGAATAAGTAAAATAAAATTATTGAGTTATTTGTAAGCTTTTAGGAAATTGTTTTATAGCACAAAAATTTAGTAAGTATGTTCATATTCTTCTAAGGTAACTAGTAAGTGGATTATTTATTCTGTTGGCAACATAACATATATAACTTGCTTAATTTCTTCTCTTTCTTTGTAATCCTGGAGTTTTTTCCTAAAGGAAATTCAAGTGGATGCGAGAACACAAAACCTTCTATTCTCTCTGTAGGACTTACATGCATGCTTCCTTTATGACCTTATGGTCTATAGCCTGCCAGGTTCCTCTGTCCATGGAAATTTCCAGGCAAGAATACTAGAGTGGGTTGCCATTTCCTCCTCCAGGGGATCATCCCACCCAGGGATAGAACCCGAGTCTCTTGCATCTCCTGAATGGCAGGTGGATTCTTTTACCACTGGGCTATCTCCTTGTAGGTGCCATAATCAAAAAGTTTGGGAGCCCTGATTGTAGAGGGCTTTTTAGGGCTTCTCGGGACAAGGCTTTGTGCCAGCTTGGGTAGTTTACATCTCCCAAATCATGTCAGCCATGGTTTTCCTAATTCCAGGCTAGCCCCACAATTGTCCGCAGGCCAGTCCCTCTTCCTAAGGCGTGCCCAGTGGACACTACGGCTTTGCTGCACAGGAATAACATTCCATTTTCTGGGCTGTGTCTTTCCTTTTTTTCCTCTTCTGCTTTGGCTTCTCTCTTTCCTTGCCCCAGGATTGACTGTTCTAACTATAGTTTTCTAACAGGTGTGCAGCCAGGGCAGGAAGGCTGCGGTTCAGCTGTCCCCAGACACATGGATTCTCTCCAACTGTCTTGCTGGAACCACGGGGCCCTGTGCACACTCACTGCATGAGGATAACCCTACCAGGGTCATGGCAGGGGGAGGGGCAAAGCCAGGGGAAACTTTTCATTCGCAGAGGACAGTAGGGGCCAGGAGAGTATGCAGGTTATCCCTAGACCTGGGAGCACTGCTCAGGTTCAATAAGGAATCAGAGCGAGGTCCTGTTTTCCCATTCATGGTAGATACTGCCAGCTGTCTACTCAATATTTATCCCCACTTCCTTCTTTCTTAAAATATATAACCCTCATCTGAGCCTCACCTGGCTAGAGTAGGCACCCACTATGGAAGAGCTACTGCTGTATCATTTAATCCATGCATAAACTCACTGTGCAGAAGAGTTTGTGCCTACACTCAGTGATTTACTTGAGATCTCACTGCCAACAGGTGGCAGATTTGGGTTCCAAACCCAGGTCTGTCTGACTCAGAGATTTATCCTCTTCCCTCTCTACCTCCTGTCTCCCTAAGAGAAAGAATACACATGCAGAGGTGGGAGCCTTACAAAGCATCTGTGGGACCCAGGCTTATCTCTGGGATAAGATCATCCCACAGAACATATGGCAGGCATTCCCCAAAGTTCACTCCCCTCTCCTAGTGTGTGGCACAGAACTTATCACAGAGTACATGCTCCATGGGGAAAGAAGAAATGAAGAAGAGAGACAAAGGGAAGAAAGGAGAGAGGGAACAAGACATCAATCAGACATGTCTTTTTAAAATATTTATTTGGCTGCACCAGGTCTTAGTTGCAGGCATGCGAACTCTTAATTGTGCATGTGGGATCTAGTTCCCCAAGCAGGGATTGAATCCAGGGCCCTCTGCATTCCAAGCACAGAGGTTTAGCCACTGGACCACCAGGGAAGTCTCAGTTAGGCATATCTTTAGCTACCTTCCCCAGGTCCAGCCCCAGGGCCCAAGTTTAAGGATAGTCTATCAGTTAGGACTTACATTCAGTTAAGAGAAACAGAATTGGAACTTAAACATGTAGAGTCTGTTGTTATTTTTCCCCCACACAACCAGAGAGGTAGGTAGTGGCATCATTAGCGATTCACAGATGTCAGGTCTGCAGTCTCTGCTTCTCCTCATGGTCACAGAATGGCTGCTGCATCTCTAATCATCACAATCTAGGAAGAAAGAAAGAAAAGCCAATCTTTCTCAGAAACTTTAAATGTATGTCTTATTGGCCAGAACTGGGCTGGGAAAAGTAACATTTTAGTTTTATTTGGTTTTAGCAAGGCTTCTTTGCTCTGTCACATCTTTCCCTGCCTCCTTCTTCACTTCTCAGTCCCAGGAAATGATCTCCAATGTACGAAGGAGGCTCAGCTTATACATGTACCCTAGTAAGAAAGAACAGATCAGGTCCTGCTGATTTGAAGATCCCAGTTGATGATGAAGATTCTAGAAAACGGATCCAAACCCCAGAAGTTTCAGACTTGACTTTCAGAGCACAAGCTCTGCTTCCATCTGACCCACTTGGCTTTCTGTAGCTTTATGGCTCCTTTGGGAGACTCCTAGTCCCCAGAACACACAGAGAGGGCAGGAACTGACCACAGCCATCGGGAGCAAATTCTGGGTCAGTTAGGATGCCTTCAGCTACAAGTAACAGAAAGCCTCAACTCAAAGTATCTCTGAGAGAGTTTATCATCTCACATTACCAGGAAACCCAGAGATGGGAAGAAAGAATTCCATACAGGATACTTCAGCACTCCAACTGTTCTCTCGCTGGTGTTCTGGGAGCTGTCCCACCCTGTGTTGGCTGATAGCAAGATGGACACAGATGTTTCCAGGCACCGCAGCTGGATGAAGAAGAGAGACTGTTTATTAGGGCTATGGGTCTATTTATCAGAAGTGAGGAAAGCTTTCCCAACAGGCCCCTGCAGAGTTTTCTTCGTGTCTCTTCTGGTGTCTCCACATGGACTGGGCCTCCTCACACCATGGAGGCTGGGTGCCATCAGCAGAGAGAGGGACAGAGAGAAGCAGACGGAAGTCATATCTCTTGTCATAACCTAGCCTCAGAAGCCCTGCAGTGTCACCTCAACCGCATTCTCATGGAGACAGTCACAAACCCTCATCCAGCTTAAGGAGAAGGGAAATGGACTTTAACTTTTGATGAGAGAACGAATACGGTCTAGCCACTTTGGGAAAATACAATCTGTTGCATCAGAAGACCCCCTCACCCTTTGCAGAGCCTCCCTCTCCCCCGACACACCCTGATCATTTCCATATCCAGGTCTTAACTGGCAGGAGCTGGATCATCTGCAGAACTCTACTGCAAGGAAGTCTGGGAAATGTTGTTTGGAGCTTTCTAGCCTTTTATAGCCTGGCTTTACCTAGTGGCTCAGTGCTTAAGAATCCGCCTGCCAATGCAGGAGACGTGGGTTCTATCCCTAGGTCAGGAAGATCCCCTGGAGAAGGAAATGGCAACCCACTCCAGTAATCTTGCCTGGGAAATCCCATGGACAGAGGAGACTGGCGGCTATAGTCCAGTTCAGTTCAGTTCAGTCGCTCAGTCGTGTCCGACTCTTTGCGACCCCATGAATCGCAGCACGCCAGGCTTCCTTGTCCACTCACGTCCATCGATCAGTGATGCCATCCAGCCATCTCATCCTGCAAAAGAGACAGACATGACTTAGCAAGTAAACAACAATAGCCTCTATAGAACAGGAATGTAAGCTGAAGTGGTTTGTATTAGGTGGAGAATGAAAGAGCTTACAAGTCTGCCACAGTTAAAAAAGAAGAAAGAGGGAGTAAATAGATCATTGGAAAGTGGCTCACGGGGTCTGCTATAGATCCTTACCTTTTCCGATTTCTTCTGCTTAACTCTTTCCTGTAGCATTCAACAGGCATCTATTGAGCATCTCCTGTATTTCAATCAAGCTAGACTAAAAAAGACAGATAGGGATTTTAGAATCTATGAAAGACAGGCTTAAATAAATGAATAGTTGTTATAAATAACTATGCATTTACAATTGCTGTAAGGGCTTTACAAAGAAGTGGTATATTCTGTCCTTCCTGTTCCCACAGAGATACCTTGCCAGCCAGTCTCATAGGAAACTTCAGGCATTAGAGACTGTCTTGAGCCTTTCTTCATAAATTATCTATAGTCATTACAGGACAAAGCTTATCTAGGTGTTCAGATATTACTCAGTGTATTAACTACTTAGAGTTAAGCAGTAAAGATTAGAAGGGTGAGTAAGTGTTTAAATAAATGTAAAATTCTTTAACAGGCTGGTGTCAGCAATATCTGGACAGACTTGGCACTAACCAAAGAAAAATGAAGACTTTGGCCTCAAATATGAGAAAAGTTCAATCCCAGATCTAATCCTGGTACTGACAAGTGGGGTCTGGCTCAAGGCAGAAATGGGAAATTCCAGTGCCAAAGCCAGCATTAACTACTTGTTTCAAGAGATATAAACATTAGATTTTCTCAACATCAGGCTTAAGGAATGAAACCTAAGTTCCCAAGGAAAACCTGCCATTCATTTTCAGGGAAAGGTGGGTGTTGACAGTGGGATGAGGTGACCGTGATTGGACTGTGTGTCTGGAAACAATTACATCCATATTGATCAACACCAAAGGTGCTCTCATGATCCGTGGTCCAGGGTCCCAGAAGGTCTGTGTTTCAGGCTTGTTAAAGTGGATTCCCCATTTGGATTTGGTAGCTAACCAAAAGCTATGTTGATGACATTGTAATATACATTAAATCATATGTTATTTCCTCAATTAACATAATGAAGTCAGGGGAATAAACAGCACAGCTTCACACCCATTCTTTTCCTCTCTGATGTTTTCTTCTTAAGAAATAAACACACAGCTTCATTAACAACAAACTCAGAATAAATTAATAGGAGCTGAAATCCGTGAAATTAGATTCACTTTTCTAATTAGCTGAAGAGTTCACAGATACTAGGGCGGTCTTTATCACAGGCTCTCTTCCTCTCTGGAAGGGGATGGCTGTTTGTGATCTCAGAAAATTAAGCACCCCCCCCCTTACATTCTACAAAGGGATTTCTGATTGAAGTGTAAATGTGAATTTCCTTTGGCCACCTGGAAGATCATTTTGAAGTTGTGAATCTTGAGCAAATTCCTCATTAATTCCACCCCATGGTTGGGAGATTGTGTGATACGGTAATTTCCATTTTCAAAGGATTTGTCTTTTCCTAATAATGTCCTCAGCTTCGTTGGCATCCTCCTCTATGAAGTTCAAAGTGATTTTGAGACTGTTTGTCTTTCATTCGCACATCCTAGATGGAAAAAATAGGGGGCAGGAGAGAAATCGACTGCTTCCCTGACAGTAAGTAAAGAAAACTGAGGTCAAGGAGCCAGAGACCCAAGGAGACATGGATCAAAATTCTTAATATAACTCAGTGGGTCAGTGACGGCCCTGGAACACCCCGATTCTATTCTATTCCGTCCTCCCAGCTCACCAACCACCCCAACTGTCCCCCCAAAGTTCAAAATTATCAAACAGATCCATGAGGCTATGAATGAACATTCTGGAAGCCTGAGACTGCCCCTTCTAATGATTCACTGTAGGTGACTGATGAAGGAATCGGCTCCTTATTCATAGCAATTAGCACTTTCTAGGAATTTCTTCACTCATGTATGCATTGTTATTTGACAAATTTTATTGAGCACCTACTATGTGTCAGATACTATTCTGGGCACTGTAGACAGAGAAATGAAAAAAGTGAATGAAAATCGTTGCTTTCACAGAAGTTGTTTTAGTGAGGAGGACAAATAGTATATAAGATAAATAAACAAAATATAAGGTTTGTTAAAAGGTAATCAGTGCCAGGGAGAAAATAAAGTAGGGGTAGGATTTAAAATGTCAAGGTGCATGAGGGGCTGAATTTTTAGTTATAGCAATTAGCACTTTCTAGGAATTTCTTCACTCATGTATGCATTGTTATTTGACAAAATTTTATTGAGCACCTATTATGTGTCAGATACTATTCTGGGCACTGTAGACAGAGAAATGAAAAAAAGTGAATGAAAATCGTTGCTTTCACAGAAGTTGTTTTAGTGAGGAGGACAAATAGTATATAAGATAAATAAACAAAATATAAGGTTTGTTAAAAGGTAATCAGTGCCAGGGAGAAAATAAAGTAGGGGTAGGATTTAAAATGTCAAGGTGCATGAGGGGCTGAATTTTTAGTTGAAATGACCTGAAAGCTGCATTGTAAGAACCCAGGAAGAGGTAGAGACTGCAGTGGACACAGTAGAAGGTAGCATAGCCTTGTGTGGAACAGGTGTCCAGGTGTTTCCTATAGTCTCTTTCGAAGTACATTTACTCCTCCTGATTATGCATTTGTGAATGTGGCTAATATCTATCCTTCCCAGAAGTTAAGACATTAATTAATCCTGTACTGAGTTGGAAATAGGGTCTTCGTAGGTATAATTCATTAAAATGAGGTCATACTGGATTATTTGCTAAGTCACGTCAGTCATGTCCGCAGCCCATCAGGCTCCCCCATCCCTGGGATTCTCCACGCAAGAACACTGGAGTGGGTTGCCGTTTCCTTCTCCAATGCATGAAAGTGAAAAGTGAAAGTGAAGTCGCTCAGTTGTGTCCAACTCCTAGCGACCCCATGGACTGCAGCCTACCAAGCTCCTCCATCCATGGGATTTTCCAGGCAAGAGTACTGGAGTGGGGTGCCATTGCCTTCTCCCAGACTGGATTATAGTGGGCTCTAAATTCAATGACTGGTGTCACTATAAGAAAGACCTATGGAGGGACTTCCCTGGCGGCCCAATGCAGGGGGTCACAGGTTCAGTCCCTGCTCCAGGAAGATTCCACATGCCTGAGGCAACTAAGCCCATGCACCACTATGACTGAGCCCATATGTTGCAACTGCTGAGCCCTAGAGTCTGTGCTTAGCAAAAGAGAAGCCACTGCAATGGGAAACCCAAGCACCACACCTAGAGAGTAGACCCCACTCGCTGCAACTGGAAAAAACCTGTGTGCAGCAACAAAGGCCCAGCATGGCCAAAATTAATTAATCAATTTTGAAGAAAACAAAGACCATACAGAGACACAGAGAACATACATGGGAAGACAACCATGTGAAGATGGACCCAGAAGTTGCAGTGATAGAGCTACAAGCCACCAATGGAATGCCAAAGGTGCCCAGCAACCTCCAGAAGCCAAGAGAAAGGCACGAAACAAGTGCTCCCTGAGGGCCTCCCGAAGAAACCAGCCCTGCCAATACATTGATTTTGGACTTCTCTTCTCCTGAACTGAGAGAATACATTCCTGTTGGTTTAACACTCTCCATTTGTGATCATTTGTTATAACGGTCCTAAGAAATCAATACAGATTTTGGTAGCTATAAGTGGTGCTGCTATAACAAATACCAAAAACATGGAAGGGCTTTGGAATTGGGTAAAGAGTAGAGGCTGGAAGAACTTTGAGGTGAAGTCAGAAAAAGCCTAGACTGCCTTGAAGAGAGCATTAGTAAAAATATGGACCTTAAAGGAGATTCTGTTGAGAGGAGGAAGTTAAGAGAATGTTTCTATTATCTTAGAGAAAACAAATAACATCATGTACAGAAAACTGAGGGGCTTCCCTGGTGACTTAGATGGTAAAGAATCTGCCTGCAATGTGGCAGACCTGGATTCAATCCCTGAGTCAGAAAGATCCTCTGGAGAAGGGAATGGCAAGCCACTCCAGTATACTTCCATGGAGAATACCATGGACAGAGGAGCCTGGCAGACTACAGTCCATAGGGTCACAAAGAGTTGGACACAACTGAGCGACTTTCACTCAGCCACAAAACAACTGTTAGAAATATGAACATTGAAGATGACTCTGGTGAGATTGCAGAGAAAATGAGGAGCAGATTATTGGAAAATGGAAGAAAGGTGACCCCTGTCACACAGCAGTAGAGAGCTGGGCTGAATTGTGTTCTAGGCTTGGGTAGCAAGAAGGTCTTCTAAGTGATGAACTTAGACGTTTAGCTAAGGGTACTTCTAAGCAAATTGTGCAAGGTGCAGCCTGGTGTCTTCTTGCTGCTTATAGTAAAATGTGAAAGGAAAGAGATAAATTAGAAGGAACTATTATGCAAAAACGTGGAGAGAGAACTACAGAGAGGCTCATATTCAGCACCTTTGATTCTTTATACTATCAATTCTGTTCATTCGCTCAGTTGTGTCCAACTCTTTGCGACCCCATGGACCACAACATACCAGGCCTCCCTGTCCATCACCAACTCCCGGAGTTTACTCAAACTCCTGTCCGTTGAGTCGGTGATGACATCCAACCATCTCATCCTCTGTCGTCCCCTTCTCCTCCTGCCTTCAATCTTTCCCAGCATCAAGGTCTTTTCCAATGAGTCAGTTCTTTGCATCAGGTGGCCAAAGTATTGGAATTGCAGCTTCAGCATCAGTCCTTCCAATGTACACCCAGGACTGATTTCCATTAGGATGGGCTGGTTGGATCTCCTTACAGTCCAAGGGACTCTCAAGAGTCTTCTCCAACACCACAGTTCAAAAGCATCAATCCTTTGGTGCACAGCTTTTTTTATAGTCCAACTCTCACACCCATACATGACCATTGAAAAAACCATAGCCTTGACTAGATAGACCTTTGCTAGCAAAGTAATGTCTCTGCATTTTAGTATGCTGTCTAGGTTGGTCATAGCTTTTCTTCCAAGGAGTAAGCATCTTTTAACTTCATGGCTGCTGTCACCATCTGCAGATATTTTGGAGCCCCCAAAGATAAAGTCAGCCACTGTTTCCCCATCTATTTCCCATGAAGTGACGGGGCCAGATGCCATGATCTTAGTATTCTGAATGTTGAGCTTTAAGCCAACTTTTTTACTCTCCTCTTTCACTTTCATCAAGAGACCTTTAGTTATTCACTTTCTGCCATAAGGGTGGTATCATCTGCATATCTGAGGTTATTGAGATTTCTCCCAGCAATCTTGATTCCACCTTGTGCTTCATCCAGCCCAGCGTTTCTCATGATGTACTCTGCATATAAGTTAAATAAGCAGGGTGACATTATACAGCCTTGACGTACTCCTTTTCCTATTTGGAACCAGTCTGTTGCTCCATGTTGCGTTCCAACTGTTGCTTCCTGACCTGCATACAGATTTCTCAGGAAGCAGGTCAGGTAGTCTGGTATTCCCATCTCTTTCAAAATTTTCCACAGTTTGTGGTGATCCATAGTCAAAGCTTTGGCTTTGTCAATAAAGCAGAAATAGATGTTTTTCCAGAACTCTCTTGCTTTTTCAATGATCCAACGGATGTTGGGAATTTGATCTCTGGTTCCTCTGCCTTTTCTAAAACCAGCTTTATACTATATTAGGAGCCTTCTATGGGGTCACACAGAGTCGGACACGACTGAAGTGACTTAGCAGTAGCAGCAGGAGCCCAAAAGTTTGGAAGTGGTCTGAGTCCCTCTAGACCAAAAGAGAGGCTTTGGACCAGAGTAAGTGCTCAATCAATGCTGACAAATAGGCAAATGGACATGTGCAACCTGCTTTCCCGTATGACTGAGCAAGTCACTTGCCCCTGGGAGGGAGAAATTCCCCAGCCCCGCCCTTTGCAGCATCGCCATCCCGTCACTGTGTGCTCTGACTTCAGCCCCCTCCTCCCCACACTCACTCTCAGATGTGGGTCCAAAACTAGAAGGATAAAACCAGTGCTCATAAGTTCCTGCCTGGTCACCACTTGGGGTCATCATATCTGGGTTACATGAGGGGAATGGGCTCCCTTCTGGAGCACAGCAGCTCGGGGGCAGAGACCCAGAATGCTGGTAAAGAACAGAAAGGAAAAGTGGGCAAGAGCATGCACAGGAATGTCCCCACCGCAACATGACCTCACCAGCCACAGAACCACGGACCGTGAGGGACCTGACCACGGCACGGTAGAAATGGAGGCCCAGACAGGAGACTCTGGTCACTGGTTGGTGGCACAGCCGTGCCTCAGGCCTGGGAGTGACTTCTAGTGGTCCACTCATTCTCTCGGCAGTGATTCTGCAGCCTACAATGACCTGGATCTGCAGGCTTGCCAGGACTTGCCTCAGGCACTGAGGATGGGGTGCATGAGGAAAGAGGGGAGTTTGTCCCTTCCCCAGGAAACCTCCCAACAGAACCCTCTTCCCACCTGAGGCTTCCTATCAGCAAGGACCCTACGAAAGCAAGGCCTTGGGAGTGTCTCAAGGTCCAGAACTTACCATGTTCTTCCTGGTCCATCAAAGGGAAATGCTGCCCCAGTTCCAGCCATCTGGGCTCACCTCTTATCCGCAGCCTCTTGCCCCAGCTGCCAATAGGGCAGCCCTGACACAACCTTCACCAGCCCCTCTGCATCAGCTCTTACCTCTCCCGACCCTCACACCCTCTCCAGGCCGCCCACCTGAGTCACCCCCAGAGTTCACAGCCTTACTCCTCTCACCTTCCCTACCCCTCCTCTATGCTGGGCCCAGGGGACAGTGGTGACTCAGAGCCAGCCCTTCCCTTGGGTCCTTCCAGACATGGACAAATAGCTCTTTCACCTCTGATAAATAGACTGATGCTTTCCTCTCGGGAGAGGCTCTTAGAGCCTGGGAAACGTTGTCCCTTCTGTGTCCAGAGCAGCTCTGAGAGCACAGAAACACAGATCTGAGGTCCCTCTCGGCAGCCACCACGTCCTCCCTGGGATTTTCCATGAATCCTTGGGTGATGGAGAGAAAAGGACTAAGAAGAGTGAGGGAGGACTGGAGAGACACACACCCATGGGCGCCCTCGCACACACAGCCTTGGCTGGCACATCCCACTCAGACACGGGTGCACATGGCCATGAGGTGCGTGCACACAGATATGCAAACGCGAGGTGCACACTTGTACATGCACACTCACACACGCAGGCACAGGCATAGCAGCACAAACTCATACTCAGACACATAAATGCTGCACAGGGTCACACCCAGGTAAATGCACACACAACCATACCTGCCCACACAGAGGCTCAGGGGCACTCACATCATCATGCAAGGTCAAGTGCAAACGCAAAAACAGGATGGAGGTGCACACGTGCTGCAGCACAGCTCACAGCAGGCACAGTAGGCACGTCCGCTGCCTATGCTGACTCTACCCCAGGGCTGGGCGGTGCCCCCTACAGCCGGGGGTGTCGCACAGCCCGCACCTGGCTGGGCTGCAGCCTCTGATTTGGGGAAAAGCAGAGATGGAAAAAGGGAGGGAAATGCATTCTGAGGAAGTTCTTAGCTGAGGGATGCCCTCAGGGGCCCAGGGACAGGGGAGTCTCAGAAAGAAGTATCAGGTGATTGCAAGTCTGGGGGTGTCCACTAGCCACACTCCTCTCACTGCAGGCTGCTGCTGCTGCTAAGTCGCTTCAGTCGTGTCCGACTCTGTGTGACCCCATAGACGGCAGCCCACCAGGCTCCCCCGTCCCTGGGATTCTCCAGGCAAGAACACTGGAGTGGGTTGCCATTTCCTTCTCCAATGCATGAAAGAGGAAAGTGAAAAGTAAAAATGAAGTCGCCCAGTCATGTCTGACTAACTGCATACTAGGAAGCTCCAAACTGACGGGCTACTGCCTGGGCCTGTGGGGGCTTCTGCTGAGAGGGAGGGAACCAAAGCCACCAGGCCCTTGCCCTCCCCTGACCCCCACTAGGAATCCCAGACACAGACCTGCTGCTCCGGCAGATTTCCAGGGGTGGGGGCACAGGAAGCGATGGTGCTCAGAGCATTCACAGCCAGTGGAGAAAGCTGCCCTGGGCCTCCCTGACACCAGAAATAAATGATTCTGTGAACAGAAAACCACTCAGACGTGGCCAGCGTGACCCACTGGTGGGTGCTTCTGCCTTAAGGGACTGCTGCTGCCAGCTGCTGTGGGCCCCGGCCAGGCTGTCTGGGCAGGCAGGGTCAGAATACACAGCATCCAGGCCCTAAGACCCATGACAGCCCAAGCCCAGCCGCCGACAGTCTGCCAGCAGCCTCCCGACCCTGGGCACGTGTGGGACCCAAACCCCGGGGCCCATCCTCTCTCTTAGAGAGCAGCTGCTCGGAAGGATCTGTCTGTGGACAAAAATGGGGTTTTGTTTCCTTAAACAGAAAATCTGGTTTCTTTATCGTCTCACATAACTCCAAGGCTGCTGACAAACTCGAGAAAGGACGAGATCAGGAGCCGCCCGAGATCCCTGGCTTGCCTGCACCTCCACCACCTGCTGAATCTGCCCAGTTGTCTCCAGGCGTCCCAGAAGGTGACCCACGTGTGCTCACGGATGAAGCTGCTCAGTTGCTCTACAACAGCTGCAGATTTACTCCCCTTCCGCTAGAGACTGTGTCCGCCTGACCCTGCCACTTTTGCGGGGTGTTCTGGGTCCCTCTAGCACCATCGTGGAGGTGGAGCCTATTCCCCAGCCAGGCAAAGTGGGGCAAAATCTCTCTCCTCCCTTGCCATGCTCAGTCAGAGGGGTCCAGAGCAGGGTGCTTTGGTCCCTGCTGCCCTATGGAATTTCAGGGAAATGAGATTTGCCGTTCTGACCATCCCAGTCATTCACCCCTCCCAACCTCAGTGCTCAGACATGAGCCCCTGGAGGCTGTAATGGAAACAGTGGCAACGCTGGACCCAGAGCTGCTTTGTCCCTGATGACTCCACTGGGGAAACGCATGGGACAGGTCACCTCTTCTGAAAGAACACTGTCTCTCCGGTTGCCAGAAATATCTAGCTTCATCTGAATTCTAGAGATGGACGCTGGCTGGGCTTGAACAAGGGGCCCATTACACACAGACACCTTTACAGCCTGCAGAAGTAGCGACCCTACCTTAATGTCAGAAGCAAGGCCATGGTTTGGTGCCACCCACCATCAACATTCAGAAAACGAAGATCATGGCATCTGGCCCCATCACTTCATGGGAAATAGATGGGGAAACAGTAGAAACAGTGTCAGACTTTATTTTTTTGGGCTCCAAAATCACTGCAGATGGTGACGCAGCCATGAAATTAAAAGGCGCTTACTCCTTGGAAGAAAAGTTATGACCAACCTGGATAGTATATTCAAAAGCAGAGACATTACTTTGCTGACTAAGGTCCGTCTAGTCAAGGCTATGGTTTTTCCTGTGGTCATGTATGGATGTGAGAGTTGGACTGTGAAGAAGGCTGAGAGCCAAAGAATTGATGCTTTTGAACTGTGGTGTTGGAGAAGACTCTTGAGAGTCCCTTGGACTGCAAGGAGATCCAACCAGTCCATTCTGAAGGAGATCAACCCTGGGATTTCTTTGGAAGGAATGATGCTAAAACTGAAGCTCCAGTACTTTGGGCACCTTATGCGAAGAGTTGACTCATTGGAAAAGACTCTGATGCTGGGAGGGATTGGGAGCAGGAGGAGAAGGGGACGACCGAGGATGAGATGGCTGGATGGCATCACGGACTCAATGGACGTGAGTCTGAGTGAACTCCGGGAGTTGGTGATGGACAGGGAGGCCTGGCGTACTGCGATTCATGGGGTCACAAAGAGTTGGACACGACTGAGCGACTGAACTGAACTGAACCATCAACTCCACTTCCCAGGTGGCAGAGTGACAAAGAACCCGCTTGTCAATGCAGGAGACACGGGTCTGACCCTTGGGTTGGGAAAATCCCCTGGAGAAGGAAATGGCACCCCACTCCAGTATTCTTGCCTGGAAAACCCTGGGCTACAGTCCATGGGGTCACAAAGAGTTGTACATAACTGAGCATGCACTCACACACACATACAAACACACACACACACACCACACTGCCCAGCAGACAGTAACGCTGTCTCCCAGGGATGGGTCCTTGTGCTCTGAGCCCTGATCACCACCTCCTGCCTTTTAGTGGGCACAGGTGAAGGATCTCAGTTCCCACATTCCTCACCCCACTCAATTCTGTTCTGTATAAAATAGAGACTGTTTTATGATGAAGGGAGGGATGACTGACCCTCCAAGAGCCCACCTCACTGCTCGCCTCTGGTTTTGGCCTTCAGAATCACAGCCCCACCCTGCTGCTCTGAGGACCCGTGACTCCGCTGCCTTGGTAACCAGCCTCGCCAGGGACTCTGCTCACATCCCAACTTGATTTCCTTCAGTCTGGCTCTGAGAGACTGTTCTGAACACCATAGCCCATTACCTTCATCTTCTGTGTTTACAGGGAAGTTTGTGTGTAGCATCGGTCTCTGGCTGAACGTCACCCAAATACCCACACTCTTCTCAAAGACGATGCTAACAACATCCCCAAGCATGTTCTTCTCTGGCTCAGGCAGCCTGAAGAGGCTTCTTGGGAGAGAAAAGGCCCCTAGAAGAGATCTGTGTCTCAGCTGGTGCAGAGTGAGAGGAGGTTCTCACTGTCAGCCCTGAGGACTTAGGGGATCCACTCAGGGCTGTGATCCCCCTTGGGTGGCAGAGAAGGACGTGAAGCGGTTCAGAACATGCCACCCCCAAATATACTGTTTCCGTGTGTTGACTGTCTTGAGCTGAAGGCATTTGAGAAACAGCAGGAGCAGGCAGGGCTCTTCCCCCACCCACCGCGTTCCACTTAACAGCAGGTCATAAAATTTCCCTGGAGTAAGGTGCCCTCCCTGTACCGGGAAGAGGACCTTGTCATCAGCGGAGCCTGGGAGCCAATGCCTAAATGGACCTGTACAAGCAAACCTACTAAAACAAGCCTTATCTTCCATGTGCTCCCCCTACATATTTTCTGGTATCTGTCCCACAATTTACTGCCCAATCCCTTTTGTCTTGTCATAGCCCCACAATTTACCATTCTTTGTATAAAAAGGGATAGACGATTCTGGGCCTAATGGCTTCTTCAGGTCTTCATTTTCCTTCTGAAGACTCCCATATGCACATAAAATATTAAATGAATATTAAATAAATTTGTATATTTTCTGTATACAAATCTAACAATATAATCTATTATGTGTGAGTGCTAAGTCACTTCAGTTGTGTCCAACTCTTTGCAACCCTGTGGACTGTAGCCCACCAGGCTCCTTTGTTCATGGGATTTTCCAGGCAAGAATACTGGAGTGGGGTGCCATTTCCTTCTCCAGGGGATCTTCCCAACCCAGGGATTGAACCCGTGTCTCTTGCATTGCAGGCGGATTCTTTACAGCTGAGCCACTGGAGAAGCCCATAATCTATTATATTGTTACTCTATCTGAAGTCTGTTTGGTTCCTAGGCCAATCACAGAACCTAAAAAGGGAGAAGGACGGTTTTCCTCCCCTACAGGAGCATCTTAGAACTTAAGAATCTGAGATGTACCAAGTGTGCTGGTTGCTTAATCGCCCCAAACCTTTATTTGTTTTTGACTGCTTTAGGTCTTCATTGCGGCGTGTGGGCATCTCTAGTGGTGGTGCAAGGGCTTAGCTGCCCCACAGCAAGAGAGATATTAATTCCTAGACCAGAGATGAACCCCTCGTCCCCTGCATTGAAAGGTGGATTCTTAACCACTGGATCGCCAGAGAAGTCCTGCTCCAAATGTTAATAAATGCTTCAGACTTCAAAAAGTCCAACATTTCTGTCTCTCCTTAGGCCATTCTGATGCCTCTTGCTATAAGGTGGGGTGTCAGGTTGCTGGAAGCTGGGTTCTATGGTGAGATACCAACAATGATGACTGAGTGCATCTTTTGACACCAGCTCCAGAAGGCATGGGGCGAGTCCCCCAGACATGAGAGATAACACCCAAGACAGGGTCCTGCACTATAACCCATGATAACTGCTGTCTAGGTGCCAGCCTACCTTTGGTTTAGTCCCATAGGGTAACTAGAAAAGGATTTCTTTGGAACACGGAAACCAGGAGGGGCATAAAGGGAGATGATGCAAGCTGTGCTGGGAGAAAGGCATGTTGCTCGTGGCCTCGGGGACATGTGTGTGTGAAGATGAACACAGGGCTTGGGAGAAGAGATCGAGGAGCCCTTCCAGTCCTGGAGATGAAACATCTCTAATCCTGAGGTGTGAGCACCCAGCCTTCCGCTCTCCTGACCCACACTCTCTCTCTGCCTGGAGCGCAGAGACACAGTGCTGGCCATCAGTGCCTCCTTGGTCGGTTCTGGAAATTCACTCCAGGCTTCTGGTGATGATTTTTTTCATGGGTACGTTGCCCCCAAGGAGAAGCATCCCTAATTCCTTTCTCTCTGTGTCATTCTCTCTATAGGAAGACAGGTAGCTAGGTAGATAGAGTTTGTGTGTGTGATTACTATTATTATGATTTCAAAATTTGACTGTAATTGGAGTTGTGGTCTCAAGAGGACGACAGAATTCCTCAGAGGGAGATAGCTGCTGTTATGTTTGGGAAAACACCTTAATGGATCTTTTAATTATGCAAAGAGGGGCCCCAGGGTCTCTCTGGACCTGAGGATAAGACAAAAAGTTAAACTGCATTATGAAAAAACAAACTGCATTATGTAAAAACTCACAGGGATTTTGGAACCATCTCAGGAAGTCACCTTAGGAAAGGGGTCCCCAATAAGAAGGGAGAAGTCAGGGATCTAAGGAAAAGGCAGCTGCTGCAAGGAGCTCTGTGTGCGAACAGCCCTCCCAGCCCTCGGGAGACAGCGCGGTTTCCCTCCCAGCACTCTGGAGTCCTTTACCTAGATGTTAATGAAAAGTATGACCTAGAAGGCTGGAATGCTGAGGTGTCTAGAGTACAGATTTCAACTCTTTTGCTCCCTGGGTTGCAGATTTTTATTATAAAGCAATAAATTGGCATTTTGGTGTCTACCTCTGCCTTCCTAGGAGTCAGGGAAGGTTGGAAGCAGCATGAGGAATGGTGACATGAAGTGAGGCAGCAGCCACCAAAGAGAGGTTCAGGGGTTGAACAGAGATCACCCAGGGCTATTTGACTTTAGTTCTGTTTTGTGGTTTTCAAGGTCACCCTCTGTTCCATTGCTTCATCAAATCGTCAGTAAAATAGGCATCACTTGCTAATGATTTGTGGAGTCTTATTTGACCATGGGGGGATGTGATTATGCTAAGCCCTGCCTCAGCGTGGGCACGGTGATAGCAGACACTTGATTCCACCTGTGGCCCACCAGACCTGAACATGTTCCATTCAAAGGGCTGTCCCTAAGGGACTTTCCCGGTGGTCCAGCGGTTAAGACTCTGTGCTTCCAACGCACAAACTGTGTATTCAATTCCCTGGTCAGAGAACTAAGATCCCACATGCTGTGCTGTGCCATGCTGTACAGACAAAAAATTTAATTACTTTTTTTAAAAAAACTGTCCTTAATTCTCAGGTTCTGTCCTTGTATCTTTCATGATGGGATATTTTTGTCTTGATAAAATAAAAATTTCTGCCTGCTATTGCTTCCCTTTTTATTTATTTTTAATTGAAGTTTAGTTGATTGACAATATTAGTTTCAGATGTACAATACAGTAATTCAATATTTTTATAGATTACACTCCATTTAAAGTTACCTCCCTTAAATAAAAAAAACAAAAACCTTTCTTACTGGTCCTTGGAATTCCAGAGTTGGACGTAAAGCCACACTGACTGTCCTACGCCTCATATGAATCTTACCGAGGTCACAAACGCAAGGACCCGAGTGATGAGAGTGGCTCTCGCTTTCATAAAGCTTTTTTTCCTCCTGCATCACTGGGTACGGTTTTACTGCTCACTGTAACATCGGGAAGGACAGCACAATCTTTCAATCAACGAAACCAGCTTATACAAGCCACAAACAAAAGTTTTATGGACTTTCCATGTCTTTGGGCATACTTCTTGGGTTTTTTCTGAATAAGCATCAGACAAAGAAAGGCACATGTATTTTCATCTGATGTTCATTTCACAGTATCAGAAGTTTTCATCTCCTCAATCATGGGTAAATGCCTGTTAGTCTTTACTACACATCATGAGGGGAAAAGCTTTTTCGTAGTCTCTTGTAGTCTTTTTCCTTGTCCTGAATTGCCATGGCCCTTTCAGCCTACATAAGGCCTCCATCTCCCCAGGCTCTTGGACCCATGCCTCCTGCCAGAATCTCCCTCCTCTCAGACCACGTCCAGCTGAAGCTCCTCCATGCTCTGCCCTTGGTCCTCTTCCCTCTCCACACCAGTGCGTCTCACAGTGTGCTCCGGACATGCATTCAACCTGTCCTGGTGGCCTGTTAAGCACGCAGCTGCCTCCTGCGGGCCTCAGGAGGCTGAGAATCAGCCAGAGTTGGAGCTCGAAGCGACCTGAAATGACACAGAGCCAGCTGGGAGCCTCTCTCCTCCCCGCCCGGGTCAGATGGAGGCTCAGTGGGCAACCACTTGGGAACAGATCTATCCCATCTCCTATCACCTCTTAAGACAGCTTCTCCCAGTCATGCTGCACAGCCACGTCTGTTCCCTCCTGTCTCCCCTGCAATCAGCAAGGGCACTCCTCTGGCACTGTCCTGGGCCTTCACAGTTCTCGGCTGTTTAGGCCCGTGTGCCCCAAGGCCACCGGGAAGGAGCTCGTGGCCAGCACCTCTATGTGCGTGCAGGCAGAGAGCAAGCACAGAGCCGGTGGTTGCCCCACGCGACACTCCACTATGCACACAGCCCCGCCAGCACTTGGCGGTACTCCACTTCTCTGCCTGCCAGTCCATCACATAACAATCTCCCTTTGTTGTTGTAATATGCGTTCTTTGATTACTAATGTGGTTCAAGCATCTTTTGAAATACTCCTTAGCATTTTGAGTTTCCTACTCTATGAATTGGTCATTATCCTTTGCCTGCAATTCTAAGGAGTGCTTCTCAACTGCTTGGCTCTGCCCCAAGCTCTTGGGAAGGAAAGGACCCGTCCAGCCTCATAGTTACCTCTCCCAACAGAAACAGCTTCCATAGTTTGGAGCTGGAGCCTCCCTGGACTCTCTGCCTCCTGAATTATCTCACCCACATGCGCTCAGATAAGTGAGTACTCCTAAACCAGGGTGAAACATGTGCAAGGCCCAGAAGCTCAATGACCAAGATGCTACATCAGGGAGCAGTCTGTCTGGGCTTCCTGGGGGGAAAGAAGCCAAATTTCAGAGTTTAATTTAGCCCCTGTCAGGAAAGACTAAAGGATTAATCTGGAAGACACCCCATTGTGTGGGGAGAGGGATGGAGCAAAGTCCTGATTACCAAAGGCTCCTTGTGCCTGTGCAGACCTCTGGGCTAAGCAGTGAGGTGAGTTTTGGAAGGATGCTCACCTGCCTGTAGAACAGGGACCCCACCTCCTTCACGTGTGCTGAAGGCCTTGAACCTTCACAGATGGAGCCTTCACATCAAAGAGGATCTAGGACTGTGACTTCTCACACTGAACCCAAAACCATCCCGCTACACTTTGGGAGCACACACAATATGTGTTGAGTCATGTAGGGCCAGAGGTATATGTATTCAGTCGTGTGGGTTTGGGGGTCATGGATCATTTACTGCAGTATATGTGGGTATCTGTGTGCTTGTGAATGGGTGGGTGGGTGTGTGTACGTGTGGTTTTGCTATGTACAAATGTATGAACGTGGCTGGGTACAAGTGATGTGTGCATGTATATGTACAACTCTTAAAAAAGGACAAGGAAGTGAAGCGTGCCTTACTATGATAAATGAAGAAAATGGAAAGCTCATAAGAAAAGTAGAAGAAATTGTTATGGATGAAAGTTTCTGTGCACCCCCAAATTCCCATGTTAAATCCTAACCGCCAATGTGATGCTATTAGGAGATGTGGCCTTTGGGGTGGTTAGGTCATGAGAGTGGACCCCTCATGAATGAAATTAGTGCCCTTATAACAGAGACCCCAGAAAGTGCTCTCTACCCTTCCACCATGTGAGGACACAGTAAAAAGATTTTTGTCTAGGTGTAGAGGACAGACTTGTGGGCTTAGCCGGGGAAGGAGAGAGAGGCACAAATGAAGAGAGTAGCTCTGAAACATATACATTGCCATATGTAAAACATAGCTATTGGTAAGTTGCTGTATAAGACAGGGAGCTCAACGTGGTGCTTTGTGATGATCTAGAGTAGTAGGGTGGGTGGGGATGGGAAGGAGGCTCAAGAGCCTCAAGAGGATATATGTATATTTATGACTGATTCATGTTGTTGTAAGCAAAAACCAACACAACATTGTAAAGCAATTATCTTCCTATGAAAAATAAATTTAAAAAAAAGATTGTTGTCTATGAATCAGGAAGAGGAATGTCAATCAACCCCAAATCTGCCAGCACCTTTGTGGACTTACCAGCTTCTAGGACAGAGAGAAAGAAATGTTGGTTAAGCCACTCAGTCTACGGTATCTGTTACAGTAGCTCAAGCTGACTACGACAGGAACTAAAGGAAGGAAATTGTGTTTCTCCCTTCTCCTCTTCTGTGTACCTTCTCTGACTCTTAGCACACAGTGACTCAGAAAACTCTCCAAGTTAAAAGGACCTGTCCCTAACAAATGACTATCTTCTTCCATTTAAACACCCCTTGATGGGGTCCTGGGTATCCACTGTTACTCCAAGGAGTACATCTCCTCATCAGGTGGCTCTGATCACTGGAAATACCTTCCTTATATTACCCGAGATCAGTGCCTCTCCCGGCTCCACTCATGACACAGCTTCTGTTGGATGGGTTTCACAAACCAAGTTTCTCTTCTCTGTGCCAGCGTTGTCATGGCCTCGCTCTCTCTTTCAAATATCTTTCTTATTTAAATTGATTATTTATTTTGGCTTCTTGGGTCTTCGTCGTTGCCCAAGCCCTCGCTAGTTGCAGTGAGCAGGGCTGCTCTTTGCTGTGGGGGGCAAGCTTCTCACTGCGCTGGCTTCTCTTGTTGCGAGCACAGGCTCTAGGCTCACGGGCCGCACAGTTGTGGCGCAGGGGCTCAGTAGTTACAGCTCGCAAGGTCTGTAGTGTGCGTTCAGTAGCTGTGGCGCACAGGCTTTAGTTGCCCATGGCATATAGAATCTTCCCAGACTGGGAACCAAACTTGTGTCCTCCGCATTGGCAGGCAGATTCCTATCCACTGTCCCACCAGGGAAGTCTTGTCACGGTTTCCTGAAGTACGATCCCCAGGACTGGACATGATTCTCTAGACTCACAGATCAGAGTAGGCAGGACAGTTGAGAAGTATTTGCCATATCCAAAACAAGGACTAATGTCAGAAAATTCTGAGATCGCCTCTGCACATTCAGTCATGTCCGACTCTTTGCGACACTATGGACTGTTGCCCACCAGGCTCCTCTTTCCATGGGATTTTCCAAGCAAGAATTCTGGAGTGGGCTGCCACACGCTCTCCTCTACAGTCATAGGATCACAAACAGACATGACTGACATGACTTAGCACACTCCCAAATGTATTTATTTTTGTCTGGGCTGGGTTTTCATTGCTGCAGAGGATTTCTCTAGTTGCAGTGAGCAGGGGCTACTCTTTGTTGTGTGGTGTGCTAGCTTCTCTTGCTGTGGAAGACAGGCTCCAGGGCACTCAGGCTTCAGTAGCTGCAGCCCATGGGCTCAGTAATTGTGGCTCCCAGGCCCTAGAGCTCGGGCTCAATAGCTATGACAGATGAGTTTAGTTGCTCTGCAACATGTGGGATCTTCCCAGACCAGAGATCAAACCCATATCTCCTGCACTGGCAGGCAGATTTTTCACCACCGAGCCACCAGGGAAGCCATATATTAATATAAATTTTAAATGACAGCAATACATACTTCATAAGATATATAAACAAGAAGAGTGTATTCTAGGCAGGCAGGGATGGAGAGAGAAAAGAGTAAATTTAAATGCAAACAAAATGAAAAAGGGTCCTTGTGTGAGCTGATGATAGCAATATGCCAAGAATCAGAGGTCAAAAAATAGCATATTTTCATTAATGTGGCCAGGTGCCTCAGAGGTAAAGAATCCACCTGCCAATGGGGGAGATGCAGATTCAATCCCTGGGTCAGGAGATTCCCCTGGAGTAGAAAATGGCAACCCGCTCCGGTATTCTTGCCTGGAAAATTCCATGGACAACAGAGCCTGTTGGGCTACACAAGATCTTATTAGCATTTTTAAGTTGCCACACAAAGACTACTAGGTTTCTTTTCCTGATAGTCCTACTACCCCCACCTAAATAAATGCTTTTTTAGACCTAAATATAGGACTATTCATTTCATTCTATTTCAGTTTATCTTGGCACATCTGGCCCATTTTTGCAGGTTATTGAACTCTGCACGGACCCTGATTCTGTTACCCTTGATGCTGCTACTCTTCCTACCTTGATGGCATTCAGGATTGCAGTCTATGTGACATCTTCAGTTCAGTTCAGTTCAGTAGCGCAGTCGTGTCCGACTCTTTGCGACCCCATGAATCGCAGTACGCCAGGCCTCCCTGTCCATCACCAACTCCCGGAGTTCACTCAGACTCACATCCATTGAGTCCATGATGCCATCCAGCCATCTCATCCTCGGTCGTCCCTTTCTCCTCCTGCCCCCAATCCCTCCCAGCATCAGGGTCTTTTCCAATGAGTCAACTCTTCGCATAAGGTGGCCAAAGTACTGGAGCTTCAGTTTTAGCATCATTCCTTCCAAAAAAATCCCAGGGTTGATCTCCTTCAGAATGGACTGGTTGGATCTCCTTGCAGTCCAAGGGACTCTCAAGAGTCTTCTTCAACACCACAGTTCAAAAGCATCAATTCTTTGGCTCTCAGCCTTCTTCACAGTCCAACTCTCACATCCATACATGACCACAGGAAAAACCATAGCCTTGACTAGACGGACCTTAGTCGGCAAAGTAATGTCTCTGCTTTTGAATATACTCTCTAGGTTGGTCATAACTTTTCTTCCAAGGAGTAAGCGCCTTTTAATTTCATGGCTGCAGTCACCATCTGCAGTGATTTTGGAGCCCAAAAAAACAAAGTCTGACACTGTTTCTACTGTTTCCCCATCTATTTCCCATGAAGTGATGGGGCCAGATGCCATGATCTTCNTGGTCATAACTTTTTCCATGAAGAGATGGGGCCAGATGCCATGATCTTTGTTTTCTGAATGTTGAGCTTTAAGCCAACTTTTTCACTCTCCTCTTTCAGTTAAATGATAGAAAATCATAGTTAAAGTGCAATTGGAAAGAGATATCCTACTTGTTCTCTGCCTCCAAGTGTGAAACTCCTACCGTATCTATCCATATTTTTAGAGCTATGGTCAAGACTATATTTTGTCTATTTCTACCTATTCACTCATGCATTTTATAGACAAACTGTCAGAGTCCTGACTCTGCCTGTTTAGCTGATGTATTTATTATTTATTAAAGGTTCTTTTATATAGGAATTAGTTTCTTGAATATTTGCGTTCTTGAAAAGAAATGGGTTTGTACAAAAAAATCAGGAAAACTGTTTTTTGTTTTTTGATCCAGTACTCAAGCTGTAGATTGGTTTAATGTGGTAACATCATTATGCCTTAAACTACCATATAATTAATTTATGGTTTTGAGAAAAGGAAAGTGATTCATTCATATATAAACATATATAATGCCATGCATAAACCTGAAATTCTTTAAATTTTTTTTCTCAATTAACAATGTAAGTTTCCTATGAGGTTAGTTTTTTCATTACATTTATCTTTTTAAGGCAGATTATATAATCATGAATTCAACCTTGAAACTAGTATGAAGTTTTCAATTTTAATTTAAATCTGATCTCTTCTGACAAGAGTAGGGAAAGAGGCAAGATTTGTATAATGTATTAAAGCCACAACTCAACTCCTCAAAATTTACAGTGATGACTAAAACAGGATAAGTTTCACATTCTTGTTAGAGGAGTGAAACTGAGTAGAGTGGTATATTTGGGAACCAGGACCAAACTAAGAGGAAGGGTCTTTGTAGTAAAAGAAAACGTGACTGGATTTCATTACAAAGCTATAACAAGGGCCAGGAGTCTAGGTGCAGGTCAGTTCTATGGAGCAGTAATAAGTTGTAGTGCAAAATTCATGGTCTCCTCCCTACTACTTCAATAAAGAATTTATTGCATTTAAAATTCAAGCAAGAATGAAGGATATTCAACCATCTCTGAGACCCATCATCATCGTATTTTACCTGACAAATACTCAGAACCCAAATCCTCCATTCTAGCCCACCTAGAACACTGATGCATGGAGAGAAGAAATATTCTCCATTCTTAAGTTCAGTAGTCACAAGCAGATCTGAAGGAAAGACAGACAGCAGTAACTACACAGAACTACTTTCTATTGTGGTATGCATGTCAAGTTCAGAGCTGACATCTATCTACCTTCGTCTCTGCCTTGACTTTTAATAATCAAACACAACTAAGAGATTGGTTCATTCACCATGGTTAATATTGTATGATAACTTTTGAAAGAAAATTATAAGAAAGAAGATAAGTTACTGGAATAGAATAGTTTCATTGATATACCTTCTCTAGAAAGAATTTTGAAAATATGGCTGTGATTTGGTTCTGCTTTTAATTCATTTCCTGAAGTAAGGAAAGGAGAAACACAAGCTTCAACAAATTTTTTTTTTTCCTTTGTTTGGTGTTGGTGAGAAAGGACCATTATAAACTACTGCAGATTAGTTGCTTCCACAGTGGTGATTAAAGTTGGTCACATTTTATAGAAAATAATAATAATAATAAGTTCATAAAACATAAAACCAGTACTTACTCATGGAAAAATGTGGTAGCATAAAATGTTAAGTAAACATTATCTTTCTTTCCTATTCTCTTCATGAGACTCTAGTCAAATAACCCAAATAGTAGTCATTAATAACACTTTGAAGTGTTCGTCAAAATTTGCCATGCATATACAACATATATAATGATATTGTTTCCACTTAAAGACTGAAATTTAAAGCAATATTGAACTTTCTTTTTGAAAATAACATTTAGAAACATAAATGCTTCTACACTTCTATTATCTATTAAAATAAATTAGCAAATAAAAGGCTGCATTTATTTATGGCTCTATCAAAAATCAATGTTAGAAAGTCACAAATTTAGCTGAAATATAGTCTTTTCAATATTTCAGACTGCCCATTAGGCTTTTTAGTTAGTAATTAAGTTGAGGGGAAATAAATTTCAACTTTTGGCTCAAAAAATATCAAAGAAGAGAAAGTAAAAATCTAACTCCTCACCCAAAATAAAGTGTATATATTGGTAAATGTGGAAATAAGTATCAACAAGGAATTTTTAAGAGGAATACTATTTTCACTGGAGCTGATAAATAGTTAAATAAAGATACTGGCTAAATGAAGTGAGGAAAACCTAATGACTTCATTGGTTAGATTCTCTTAGTCCATAAGTTACTCTCCAGAAATTTAAGTGTTTTGACAGGAGCATAAAGCCAGCATCCTACAGCTGGAACATAGTCCCAGGAACAAAATTTACACACAGAAGTTTTGGTTCACCATCAAGAAAACTTTTATCTGAATAAATTTTTTTAAAAATTTAAATTTTGGAAAGGACAATAGAATTCCCAAAAGAGACAGAGTATACTCCCTATATCGAGACATTCCATATCTTACAAAAGAATTTAACTTCTTTGCTTTTCAGAAACACCAGTGTTGGTAATTCTCCAATATCTCTGTGTAATGTATCCCATAGCCTCACATCCTTATGTTTAGAATCATATGGGTTTCTGGAAGTCTAATTGCAATTTATTTCAGCTATAATTCAGCCAATTCGTCTTCTGTTGTTAATTCAAGAGAACTGAACACAACCTCGCAGTTCGTTGAGTCTAAACCTATTCTTAGCATATGTCAGTCTGCGATGTTCCCTGGAGAAATATTTTTCCACTCTGCCATAATGCACCTAAAACTTTTAGCCATAGCTTTGTAAAAGCGTCAGCATTATTTGCATATACTGCACACAGCTGGATGACAACACGGTTTTGATCACTGCTCTAGTAACCAGTGACATGGCAGGAAGCCAGAAAGAGCACATAAAATGAGAGATCTCATCCCTGCCTAAGATTATTTACTCTGTGGTGAGGAAGAGGTAAAAGCCATTTTGAAATGTGTGCTGCAGTTTCACAAGAAATAGGCTTGAAATAAAAGAGCTGAAGAGCTTTCGTTATGAATGATATCTGGATCTCTTGGTCCCAAAACAAAAACTCTACACAAAGCTCTTAAAGAGCAGCCAAACAAATCCCAGGAGTAAAAAGGCACAGTGGGATAAATGTATGCTCTGCTAAAGGAAATACATTGAAAAATGGAGCTGTAAGTGGGATAGAGATGAGGAGAAAACATGAAGTATTCACAGGTTGATTTCAGGGAATTCAAAGAAATAAACTTTTATGTGAATTGTAAATGAGCCATATGAAGGACCAGGGAAATGGAGAAAATGATCAAAGCCCAAAGAGGGGAAAAATACATAGGATATTAACCTTGCAGAAACAGCCTGTTTTATTTAAAGAGCACATGATAATGATCCAGAAAGTAAAGGCAGAAAAAATGGGGAAAACAAAGGGCACTGAGATAGAGGATAAAAGGTTTTACAGATAAATAAAGCAGCAATAAGCTACAAGAGTCACTGTTACCTCTTGAGTGGTCAAAAGGCAACTAGGTTATGAAACAAGCAAATAGGATGGGGTGTGTCATCCTCTCTTCTTCCATGAGAAAGTAGAAGGAAGTGTGCTGAAAACAGACTCTTTCATTCCAAAGTTAGAGACATTGAAAAGAAAAGTGAAAATTAAGAATATCTCAAAAATATGTTTAAAAAGAATTTGTAAGCCAGCTAAAACTAGAAATTTGAAGAGAACACTAATAATGGAGAAAGAAATAAACATTTGCATGTACTAGCTAATACAGGAAAATAAAATGTACAGTTAAAGTATGTTTTTATATAAGTTAATGATTCTTTTCTTGCTGGTAAATATATTAATATTTAGGTACAGTAGGAAATGGTTTGTTAGTCAAACAAAATTTCCTTTCTATTTAAAATAAATGGAAATGAAAAACAATCAATGATGTTTTGTGTCAGCCTGGGTGGGAGGGGTTTTGAGGGAGAATGGATTCATGTACATGTATGCTGAATCCCTTCACTGATCACCTGAGAGTATCTAAACATTGCTAATTGGCTATACCCCTATACAAAGTGATTTCGGTGTTAAAAAAAAAAAAAAAGAAAAGAAAAAGAATTGATGAAAACATGTAGTATAGATACATCATTTTTTGGTTTTTGGTTTTTTTGGTTGCCTCATAATATAATTTTACTTCAAGTTTGATACAGCCCTAACTTCTTGCACCTATAGCAATGGTACAATCTTGTAACAATGTTGGAAAACTAAATTGTCAGTGTAAATCTGGCAGATATATCACAGAGTCATACTTATGAAATATCTTTAACTGCTTGCTGAACAGTATTATTATTATACCAAATTGCTCAGAAAATTTCTTTGAAATATCTGAATATTTTCTGTTCCTTAAAGTTTCTCTTTAAATTCACTACAAATAAAAGAAATGGTTGTCAATACTATATATCAACCTGGCAAGGTACATAAAAACATATTTACTTTTATAAACTGTGCTTCATTTCTGTCAATGCATCCAAATAACCAGAAAGCTATTAGGTTAAATCTGAATAGCACTAGCAAAAGTCAGAATATGTAGGTTATATGCATTCTCCCTAGTCCATATCTCCAGATCCCATATCTCTCCATATGGCATCACATTTTCCTTCTCATTTTAGAGGAACTGTCTACATTAAATCCAGCATGGTACACAACTCTTACTCAATCCAGGTCATTGAACCCAGACAAGTAAGGTGGTTTCTATGATTCTTTATTTACCAGAAGCCAGAAAATAAAAAAGAAATTTAGATGTTTTAAAGCCCTCACCACTATTTCAGATCAAAAATAATGACATACTATATATGATTACAGGGCTTTCCTGGTAGCTCAGATGTTAAAGCATCTGCCTGCCATGCAGGAGACCCAAGTTCAATCCCCGGATTGTGAAGATCCCAAGAGAAGGAAATGGTAACCTTCTTTTAATGATTATGTCATATAAATTGAAGAAAGTTTACATGATCTTCTGCCATTTTAAATGTGTGATACCAGTAGCATTTTAATCACAATAGAATGAGAATACTGCATATATATATCAGAGTTAACAGAAAACTTGGGAAAATAACTTCAAATTATTCTTCAGAGAATTACTTCAAATATCTGTAGAACATTATCTGAAGGAGTAGCTTTACTTTAATGGTAAATTTCACAAATATTAGGAAAAATGCTTTTCAATTGCAGCATAACCATAGTGGAAATGTATATGGTTTCAGGACATCAGTCTTTTCATCTTTTGGCCATGAAGAATTTCACTCAGAGTGTTAAACTTGAAGAGTTTATTTTTCATTCATTTTTCCATTCATTTTTCATTTTCTATCAGCAAGTACTCTATTAAAGTAATATGATTTAAACAATCTACACAGCAGCAGTGTTGATTTTAAATTGATTCAACTTTATAATGCATACATTACCATCAAAGCAAATATTCCAGAATGGGTATGCTAATATAATACAATACTCTGGTTATATAATTAACAGTATAAACAGTTTACCCTGCATGTTTTGTCATGCAGCTAGTACTGGGTTGGCCAAAAATCTTGTTGATGCTTTTCTATAAGATGTTATGGAAAATCCCTAACAAACTTTATGATCAAAACCAATAGATTGTGAAGAAATAAACTGATCATTCTCTGTAATGGACAATAAGTATCTGATTTCTGCCAAATGTACCCTTAATTACTGTGACCAAATGACACATAGCACCAATTCTTGAGTAATCTTCATTTGTCTATTAGCTTACTATTGAAAATATAAATGGTTGAGAAAGCTATATCTCTTGCAGTGAATGGTGTCATTCAGATATCTCTGGTTTTACTTTGCCTTTTATTCAACCAGTTTAACTCTAGTTTGTAAATCATGTATCAGAAATAAATGGGGTTGTAGGATATTCTATTCTCAAGTTTTTTTCTACATAAAATCAATTTAATAAGATGTGATGTAAGTCTGCCTTGTAAATTACTTAATACTCAGGGAGATGAATAAAAAACAGAAATTCCTACTAAAACTAGCTTTTTAGCCATAAGCAAAATGTTTACTATCCTAGTGAAGTGGAAAACATAATCCTGTCTTTTAGTGTGTCACTGAAAATTAATCATAACAGAAATAATGCTATTAGCCAAGGAAAAGAGGCAACGAGTCAGTCAGTCAGTTCAGTTGCTCAGTTGTGTCCAACTCTTTGCGATCCCACGGACTGCAGCATGCCAGGCCTCCTTGCACATCAACTCCCAGAGTTTACCCAAACTTGTGTCAGTTGAGTCAGTGATACCATCCAACCATCTCATCCTCTGTCATTCCCTTCTCCTCCTACCTTTAGTCTTTTCCAGCATCAAACTCCAAAGTATTGGAGTTTCAGCTTCAACATCAGTCCTTCCAATGAATACAGGACTGATCTCCTTTAGGATGGACTGATTGGATCTCCTTGCAGTCCAAAAGACTCTCAAGAGTCTTCTCCAATACCACAGTTCAAAAGCATCAATTCTGCAACATTCAGCTTTCTTTATATTCCAACACTCACATCCAACATGACTACTGGAAAAACCATAGCCTTGACTAGGCAGACCTTTGTTGGCAAAGTAATATCTCTGCTTTCTAATATGCTGTCTAGATTAGTCATAAATTTCCTGCCAAGGAGCAAGTGTCTTTTAATTTCATGGCTGCAATCACCATCTGCAGTGATTTTGGAGCCCAGGAAAATAAAGTCTGACACTGTTTCCACGGTTTTCCCATCTATTTCCCATGAAATGATGGGACTGGGCACCATGATCTTAGTTTTCTGAATGTTGAGCTTTAAGCCAACGTTTTCACTCTCCTCTTTCACTTTCCTCAAGAGGCTCTTTAGTTCTTCTTCACTTTTTGCCATAAGGGTGGTGTCATCTGCCTGTCTGAGGTTATTGAATTTTCTCCCTGAAATCTTGATTCCAGCATGTGCTTCCTCTAGCCCAGCGTTTCTCATGATGTACTCTGCATATAAGTTAAATAAGCAGGGTGACAATATACAGCCATGATGTACTTACTCCTTTTCCTATTTGGAACCAGCCTGTTGTTCCATGTCCAGTTCTAACTGCTGCTTCCTGACCTGCCATACAGATTTCTCAAGAGGCAGGTCAGGTAGTCTGATATTCCCATCTCTTGAAGAATTTTCCACAGTTATTGTGATTCACACAGTCAAAAGCTTTGGCATAGACAGTACAGCAGAAATACATGTTTTCTCTGGAACTCTGTTGATTTTTTTTATGATCCAGCACATGTTGGCAATTTTATCTCTGGTTCCTCTGACTTTTCTAAGTCCAGCTTAAACATCTGGAGGTGCATGCTTCACATATTATTGAAGTCTGACTTGGAGAATTTTGAGTGTTGCTTTGCTAGCATGTGAGATGACTGCAACTGTCCGGTAGTCTGAGCATTCTTTGATGCCTTTCTTAGGGGTTGGAATGAAAATTGACCTTTTCCAGTCCTGTGGCCAAAGCTGACTTTTCAAAACTTCTTGACACACTGAGTGCAACAGTTTCACAGCATCATCTTTCAGGATTTGAAATAGCTCATTGGAATTACATCACCTCTACTAGCTTTGTTTGTAGTGATGCTTCCTAAGACCCACTTGACTTCACATTCCAGGATGTCTGGCTCTAAGTGAGTGATCACACCATCATGATTATCTGGGTTATGAGGATCTTTTTTGTACAGTTTTTTGTATTCTTGCCACCTCTTCTTAATATCTTCTGCATCTGTTAGGTCCATACAATTTCTGCCTTTTATTGAGCCCATCATTGCATAAAATGTTCCCTTGGTATCTCTAATTTTCTTGAAGAGATCTCTAGTCTTTCCCATTCTATTGTTTTCCTCTATTTCTTTGCACTGTCACTGAGGAAGGCTGTCTTATCTCTCCTTGCTATTCTTTGGAACTCTGCATTCAAGTAGGTATATCTTTCCTTTTCTCCTTTGCTTTTCACTTCTCTTCTTTTCACAGCAATTTGTAAGGCTTCCTCAGACAGCCATTTTGCTTTTTTGCATTTCTTTTTCTTGGGGGTGGTCTTGATCCCTGCCTCCTGTACAGTGCCATGAATCTCCATCCCTAGTTCATCAGGCACTCTATCAGATCTAGTCCGTTAAATCTATTTCTCACTTCTACTGTATAGTCATAAGGGATTCGATTCAGGTCATACATGAATGGTCTATTGTTTTTTCTTACTTTCTTCAATTTCAGTCTGAATTTGGCAATAAAGAGTTCATGATCTGAGCCACAGGCAGCTGCTGGTCTTATTTTTGCTGACTGTATAGAGCTTCTCCATCTTTGGCTGCAAAGAATATAATCAATCTCATTTCAGTATTGACCATCTGGTCATTTCCATTTGTAGAGTATTCTCTTGTGTTGCTGAAAGAGGGTGTTTGCTATGACCAATGCATTCTCTTGGCAAAACTCTATTAACTTTGCCCTGCTTCATTCTGTATTCCAAGGCCAAATTTTCCTGTTACTCCAGGTGTTTATTGATTTTGTACTTTTTCATTCCAGTCCTTTATAATGAAAAGGACATCTTTTGGGGATGTTAGTTCTAAAAGGTCTTATCGTCTTCATAGAGCCATTCAACTTCAGCTTCTTCAGCGTTATTGTTTGGGGCATAGAAATTACCTTATTTTTGCAAAAAATTTTCTTCTCTTCCACTAGTATCTGGATTATCCTTAGTTTGTTATGACTCATTTTTAAATTAAATATACTACCAATTTTACATCACTCCTACCTTTGGATTGTTTCACCCTCAAGTAGCAAAACAAGAATGTTACCACAATAATTTTTTAAAGCCCAGGCATCTTTTCAGTGTGAGACAAATCTATGGTTCAAAATATAGAATCTGCTCAACTGGCTCCACGTAGAACGACTCATGTTCATTAACTCTTCTGTGAAGAGTCCAAATAATCATGGACTGAACAGAAGCATGTATTTTAATTCTATAAGAAAATTGTAAGCAATTCCTGTGCTATTTCTAAAATTATAATTGGTTTTGAATGGGAACACCCTTCATTGCCTTTGACACTCTATGTACGAAATTCAATATTTTTTTTTCTAAATTCAATATTTTGTGTACCATGCTGATATATAAAATTGATGAGTACAAAATTGAAAAGACAGATCTGCTCTTAATACCAGAGGTGTAATTATCTGGAAATCTATGGTTAAAACCATAGGTAAGGTTAAGATAAAGGTGTAAACATACCTAGACATTTCAGAAAATAAATACTGAATAAATAAATAGCATACACTATTTGTTTCAAGCTAAATCTATAAAAAAAAGTTAAGATGGCTCAAATTTTTTTCCCCAAGGCTTTGTGGTTATAAGTATTCATTTAACTTAAGTCCAGCTTTCAAATGCCAAACACAGAGAGTGACATTGTTTCCAGATGTAGCTTTTAACAGATCATGTCTTTAGTAATTAAGTGCAGTCAGATCTGAAAAGACTAGTAATTGAAACAACATAGATTACAATTTATTGCTGAACAATTCCAGACACAAGGAAGAAAGTAGAATTAAAGAACTTCAAACATCAGACTCCATGTTCTTAGATGCTGCTTTTATGCCTTAAAGTAACAACATCATTTTGCTTAATACACACATACACACAAGTGTGTGTGCATGCACAGCTTATACAATAAATAAATAACAAAATTAGCAGAATTGAAGAGATGGGGAAATCACTGGAAATATATCATCCCTTCTGGAGTATCCATTTTTTTAGTGTTACTTTGTTTTGTTGTGCATGGATATGGTATTATTTAGTGCAGTAACTGCACTTACATTGAAAACTCATTAGAAGTCCACTTTACCCTTCCCTACTTAGTTCAAAGGACAGACAGTTTGACTCCAAACCTGAACATCAGCTCTTAGCTCTTGGCTCTGATGTACTCAAAATAGTTTATGTGCATGTATAAACTGAACCATCAGAAACAGGACCTCAATCCATTAAAATGTCAGAAGATCAAGTTCACAGAGAGTCAATAGCTAAATTTCCAAGCCCACAGTCTGGATCACTGTCAGAGTCTCACCATTACTTAGGTGAGTTGATTTACTAATATGGCAGCCAATAAGATTTATGTTCTTGAAGTCTGATTTATAGATTGAAAGCATTGTGTCCTACAAATTGTAAATAATATTTACCTACATACAAACAAAATTTCAAAAATGTGGCTTTTAAATATAAAAAATGAATACAAAAGTTTTCAAATGCATTGTGCTGCTACAAGGTATATGTCAGAACCATAGGCAAGATTGTTTTACCACAATCTCTCTAAAAGGACTAAAATGACAAAAATACATTTTTCTATTCTTTAGAACTGCCATTTCTCACTTTGATGCTTCTTTAAAACACAACTGACAACCACAGAAGAAAAAAATCATCGTATTCTTTCACTGTTTCAGGCTCTTGGGTCTTCCCTGGTGGACCAGTGGTTACAACTCGACCTTCCACTGCAGGGAGCATTAGTTCTATTGCCAGATTTTTGCTTTGTTAATTAAGGAAGTGTCAGTCAAAAAGTAAACTATTTTGAAAGAATTTTAGTCAGTTTCCATTCTATTTGAATAGATTTTTTCATATTTGCTCAATTAACAGATATTTCATGATATTAGTTAATATTTTACTTCTTTGACATGTTGGGCCCATGTGAATAAGGAAGGAGCCAGAACTTGTTGCAGAGTTTTAACATGCAAGAGGCCAGGAAACAAAACACAGCTCTGATAACTCACTCTAATCTACATGTTGCCTGGATCCTATTTATTTTTGAGCACCTACCTGGCTTCCATTAAGGAAAATCAAATAATAACATCTTAATAAGCATAACTGAGGTTCCCTAAGCCCTTTCCCAATGTGATACCATTGGTTACTTTGAATATTTAATACATATTATTCTGAATCATAGACTTAAAATTGGTTGGAAAGTCAATAGTTTAGTTTCTAAATGTTTAATAATTATCAGTATACTTCTGAAAAGAGGAGTCTTTTCACTGAGTAATAAATGACTATATTTATTGCCAATATTGATTCATCCTTTAAATATATATATATATATGCTCTTCACTTGCAATCAAGAAAACTGAAGCACAAAATTTTGTACATATATTTGAGCATGAAGTCATATATGTGGTGAGAAATATACTTAATTTTACAGTAATATATTAAATCACCATTTTAAATACATTTCATTCTAACTAAAATCAAGTTAAATCTCAAAGAGTCAGACATGACTGAGCAACTGAACTGAAAATCAAGTTTGAACATAAGCTATCTTACATATAAAATATACAACTAAAAAGCTACTGAAGATAACTAAAGGCAATAGCATGAATTTTTAAAAGACAAATATTTTTTTACCTTGATATTTTTATACTTAGAAAGCTATTACCAGAACCATCTTTAGAATAAACAAATAATAAATTTGGCCTAAAATATATTAATTTGCTTTACTATAGAATCATGCCACAAAACCTTGTTAGTATCTTTTAAATTGAATCACACATATTGTAATTAATTGGTTGATACTTATTATAAATAAATTCATAAAACTGAGTCTTAAATAAATTATGTTTTCAGACAATGCAAAGTTAACTTCTAGGCTTCCATGATGTTGGGTGAACCATTATAATAGATGGTTGTTCTCCATCTTTCTAAGGTGCAGCAGAAGATAATCAGGATGCATTTTCAAGGGTTCTTATTTACTTTCCCCTTGAAATGAAGCTGATAAATGGTAGTCAGTCCTTGGCTATTGTTAAGTTTATGCAAAAAAGTTGACAAATGAATGAATAAGTAATTGTTGCTCTTAAAAAGGACTTATAGAGAACAACGTTTCACTTAGGAAGGTTTTTTGATGTCATTACTAATTCACTTTTATTGCAGTCTAAATTCTCAGAAAGTCTACTGAAATATTCCAATCAAATATGCCATAATGACTGTATTTCACACAAGCATATTTATGTTATTCCTTCTGGTGAGTGAAAGTTATTGTTTAACTCTTATTCCCAAAACTTCACCATACTTTAGATCTGATAAAAAGATAACTATTGAGGATATTAAGATAACACATCTATTACTGAAATTATTGTGATAGACTTGATAGAAAATCCTCTTTGACATGCATCTTCAGTACATGACAATGTCAAAATAATTTTCCAAGGCAGATTAGATCTTGCCATGAACACCAACATAAAACACATAATGCCTTAAAACATTATAACAGCAAACTGTATATTGTTTTTCATTTCATGCATCTTAAACACTGGACTCATTTTCTGAGTCAATCTTCTTTATTCCTCAGTATTCCTTGGCAGATAGTTTTCTTTCATGCTATTTGTAAGGTGAATTTCCTTGCTTATCTTTAAGATACTTCACTTTTCCTTTGGCTTCTCTTGAAATTTTTTAATAAGAAAAAAAGTTGAATCAAACACATTTGAATTTGTGTAACATGTCTTAAATATCTTGGTCATAAATATATACCTAAAATAATATATGAGTATATTTTAATCTATAAATGCATTAATAGAGTACATATTTAGGCATTATTTACCCTATTAATGTATTTATATGATATAAATATATATCTGTACATTTTGCCTAACTCATCTTTCTTATCACACTCACTGACAAAGTTTGCTTTAAATTTCTTTTTTTTNACTTTGATGCTGGGAGGGATTGGGGGCAGGAGGAGAAAGGGATGACAGAGGATGAGATGGCTGGTTGGCATCACTGACTCAATGGACGTGAGTGTGAGTGAACTCCGGGAGTTGGTGATGGACAGGGGTGCTGCGATTCATGTGCTAGCAAAGAGTCGGACACGGCTAAGCGACTGAACTGAACTGAACTGACCCCTTATTGAAAAAGGAACAAGATTGAAAATACACCACACAAGGAAATAGACTGAAATGCTATTCTATTTCTCTGGGATACAAGATATATCAATCATTCGTCTTGTATTTTACCTCCTATATCTTTCTCTGACTCTATGGATGTGAGTGTGAGTGAACTCCGGGAGTTGGTGATGGACAGGGAGGCCTGGCGTGCTGCGATTCATGGGCTCGCAAAGAGTCAGACACGACTAAGCGACTGAACTGAACTGAACTGAACTGACCCCTTATTGAAAAAGGAATAAGATTGAAAATACACCACACAAGGAAATAGACTGAAATGCTATTCTATTTCTCTGGGATACAAGATATATCAATCATTCGTCTTGTATTTTACCTCCTATATCTTTCAGAATAAAATGAAAATACACACTTATTCATAAGAGAGATGCTTGGAAATAGATGAAAAGAACAGTATAAAGCTGCCCATCTGTCCATGACTCTCTCTGTGGCAATAGTCATATAAAGATTATATACATGATAAATCAGTATATTCTTGAGTTGAATTCTCTTTGAATTAATATTTTTCATTGAAAAACTATCATTAAAAGAGGTCATTCAAATTCTAAGAAATGTATTTGGGTATAAGAAATATGTTTTT
>SJXQ01007908.1:610476-725661 GCA_006408695.1 Aepyceros melampus | reverse complement strand
GGGGGAGGTGGGGGTCGGGATTGGGAGTTCATGTACACTCGTGGCTGATTCATGTCGATGTGTAGCAAAACGAATACAGTATTGTAAAGCAAAACAAACTAAAAAAATAAAAATTAATTAAAAAAAAAAAAACAGAAGAAGAATGGCAGAAATGAAATGGTGTTAGCTTTTAAAGATAGAGAAAGGCAACCATGATCCAGGAAATGAGGACAACTTCAAGAAGCTGGAAGTGACAAAGAAACAGTTTCATTTTCAGAGTCTCCATCCAAAAGGAACATAGGCCTGCTGACTTCTTGATTTTAACTCAGTGAGATTAGGGTCAGACTTGGAAATGGCAACCCACTCCAGTACTCTTGTCTGGAGAATCCCATGGAGGGAGGAGCCTGGTGGGCTACAGTCCATGGGGTCGCAAAGAGTCGGACACGACTGAGTGACTTCACTTTCACTTTCACTTTCAGATGTCTAGAACTGTAAGAACATAAATTTATCTTCTTTTAAACCACTGAGTTTATGATAATATGTTACAACACTGTAATGAGTTGAACACTGACCCCAAAAAAGATATGTCCAAGTCCTAAGCCTCAGAACCTGTGAACGTTAACATACTTGGAAGGAGTCTTTGTGATTGTAAGTAACTTTCTTTAAGGGATTATCTGGATAGTCCTAAATCCAAAGACCAAATGTCCATAAAGGAAAACTCACAATAGGTAATAATGCAACTTTCATAGATTTGCTATGAAGATTAAATAAAATAATACATCTTAAATTTTCATCACAATGAATGAAATTTTGAACATTCTGAGGAGATTTGATGTTATTAAACTCCTGTTCGTGATCCAAGCCACAGCCACAGACCATAAGAAATTTCAACAGCTGTTTTCTTATTTGTTGTTATCAGTAGTAGATGTATCAGAAAATCTTCAATAATTAATCAGATTGGGTATTAACTGAATAACTCCTTTGTGCACCTGTTATTACATATGTATATGGAACAGTCGAGAGAACCTGGATATGTAGATATAAATAAGAAATTTATATTCTCAATGAGTTTGGAGTCTAATTGCTTAATTTTTCTTAACAAACTTATTGTTATCAAGCTTCAATAATGGCATACAGTAGGTATTAACAAAAATAATTACTCAATTAACATTATCCAGTACTTTCAGCTTTTACAAGTAACAATGTATTTGTTCAAAAAAAATAATTTCAGTTCACTTCCTGGGCAAGATGCTATGATAAAAAGTTTGGCAATATAGAAATGATGAAACACCACTGGTTTTCAGAGGCAAAAGATCAATTAGGAGATTGTGAACATTGCTGCAAGACGGGCATAAGCAAAACCTATGACACGGAGAAGGAAACACTGGCCTTGCTTTCACATTTTGAATGCTTCATTTGAAAAGTAGATGAATTTTAATTCATCTTGCAATATTTCAATAATTTTAAGCCTAGTGATTTGCTTTCTTTTGTGATTATTCCATTGTTGAATGCAAGTTTTTTGTATTAGAAAGCAGACACTGATGGATATGTTGCCTGTGCACTTCTCCAGATGATGCTTCTGCTTCTTGGACTAGAAGTCCACATCACCTCACTGTCCCACAAAATAGAAACGACACAAATCCAGTAGCTTTCATTTAAATTGTTGCTGTTCAGTTGCTAAGTCGTGTCCAACTCTTTGCAACCCCATGAACTGCAGGACACCAGGATTCCCTGTCCTTCACTATCTCCCAGAGTTTGCTCCAACTCATGTCTATTGAGTCAGTGATGCCATTCAACCACCTTATCCTTTGTCACCCTCTTTTCCTCCTTCCATCAATCTTTCCTAGCATCCAGGGTCTTTTCCAATGAGTCAGTTATTCACATCAGGTGATCAAATGAGTGGAGCTTCAGCTTCAGCATTATATTCTGCAAATAAATTAAATAAACAGGGTGACAATATACAGCTTTGATGTACTCCTTTGAGTAAGGAAAAGGAATTCCCTTTTCCAGTCCTGTGGCCACTGCTAAGTTTTCTAAAGTTGCTGGCAAATTGAGTGCAGCACTTTAGCAGCAGCATCTTTTAGGATGTGAAATAGCTCAGCTGGAATTCCATCACTTTCACTAGCTTTATAGCTAGAATTTCTTTCTAAGGCCCACTTGACTTCACACTCTAGGATATCTGGCTGTAGGTGACCACAGCATCATGGTTATCTTGATCATTAAGACATTTTTTGGTACAGTTTCTGTGTATTCTTGCCACCTCTTCTTAATATCTTCTGCTTCTGTTGGGTCCTTACAATTTCTGTTCTTTATTGGTCCCATCTTTGCATGAAATGTGCCCTTAGTATCTCTAATTTTTTTGAAGAGATCTCTAGTCTTTCCCATTCTATTGTCTTCCTCTATTTCTTTCCATTGTTCAGTTAAGAAGGCTTTCTTATCTCTCCTTGCTATCCTTTGGAACTCTGCATTCAGATGGGTATATCTTTCCTTTTCTCCTTTGTCTTTCACTTCTCTTCTTACTCAGCTGTTTGTAAGTCCTCCTCAAACAACCATTTTGCCTTCCTGCGTTTTTTTTTCTTAAGGATGGTTTTGGTCACCATCTCTTATATGGTGTTACAAATTTCTGTCCATAATTCTTCAGGCCCTCTGTCAATTAGATCCAATCCCTTGAATCTATTTGTCACTTTCACTATATAATTGTAAGGGACTTGATGTAGGTCATACCCAAATGGTCTAGTGGTTTTCCCTGCTTTCTTCAATTTAAGTCTGAATTTGGCAATAAGAAGTTCATGATCTGAGCCACTGTCAGCTCCTGGTCTTGCTTGTTCTGACTATATAGAGCTTCTCCATCTTTGGCTGCAAAGAATATAATCAATCTGATTTTAGTATTGACCATCTGGTGATATCCATGTGTAGAATCATTTCTTGTGTTATTGCAAAAGGGTGTTTCCTATGACCAGTGTATTCTCTTGGAAAAATTCTGTTAGTCTTTGCTCTGCTTCATTTTGTACTCCAAGGCCAAATTTGCCAGTTTACTCCAGGTAACTCTTGACTTCCTACTTTTATATTCCAGTCCCCTACAATGAAAGGAACATCTTTTTTGGTGTTAGTTCTTTTTTTTTTTAACTAATTTTTATTTTCTAGTTTGTTTTGCTTTATAATACTGTATTCATTTTGCTGTACATCGACATGAATCAGCCACGAGTGTACATGAACTCCGAATCCCAACCCCCACCTCCCCCCTTCAGCCCCACACCATCTCTCTGGATTATCCCCGTGCATCAGTCCCAAGCATCCTGCATCCCGCTAAAAGGTCTTGTAGGTCTTCATAGAACCATTCAACTTCATCTCTTTGGCATTAGTGGTTGGGCCATTGACTTGGTTTACTATGATGTTGAATGGTCTACCTTGGAAACAAACCGAGATCATTCTGTCATTTTTGAGATTGCATCCAAGTACTGCATTTCAAACTCTTTTATATTACAGTCGTACTGATAAATTAGTGAGTATTAGTATAGTAGCCTGAGGAAAAATCTGCAGGTTCTAGAATTCTCAACTAACTTAAATTGGAAAGGAAATAGTAACAATTTAATTATATACAGTAAAATAAATAAGTATAGTTTGTAAAAGAGGAACTGACCATCTAAATAAGCCCCTGCAGGAACACACTTGTCCTGGTGAACTTACCATCATTCAGCATATTTACAGTGCTTATTCTTGTCCCTAAGTTCCACCAGAATTGTGCAATGGGCCCAGATGACACCTGCAGAGGCAGAATTTTATTCAAGGAAAGGAATCCAGGGCAAAAGGCCCAGCATATTTAAGAAAACAGTAAACATTATAAGAAGCAATGAACAAGCCAGTCTCCCCACACCCTTGCCCCAGGAAGTGAAGAGTTTTAGGATGATATTATTGGCTTAATCAGTTGCCAATGTAAGTAGCTACAGATATAGCTCAGTATCAGGAAATTGGTAAGCCTTAAAACACACTCCACAAGATTGTGTGGGCATGATTAGGACCCTTGGTGGACTCCCTCTCCTTATTAGAACAATAGTCAGAATGTGACAAAGAACACAAATACAAAGTTTTTAAAAACTCAAAGAGTAATTTGCTAATGATAAAATTAAACTTTAACGTGATAAGAATATTTATACAAAATTTTTTACACTGTGAAGGAGCAAATAGTTAGCTATTTGGGGTGAACAACTAGATTTCTATCTCCATTTTTATATCAGAATTTGGAATGGACCATCATGAGAGAAGCTGGGCTGGAGGAAGCACAAGCTGGAATCATGATTCCAAGAGAAATATCAATAACCTCAGATATGCAGATGACACCACCCTTATGGCAGAAAGTGAAGAGGAACTAAATAACCTCATGATGAAAGTGAAAGAGGAGAGAGAAAAAGTTGGCTGAAAGCTCAACATTCAGAAAACGAAGATCACGGCATCCAGTCTCATCACTTCATGGCGAATAGATGAGGAAACAGTGGAAGCAGTGGCTGACTTTATTTTTCTGGGCTCCAAAATCACTGCAGATGGTGATTGCAGCCATAAACTGAAAAGACACTTACTCCTTGGAAGGAAAGTTATGACCAACCTAGACAGCATATTAAAAAGTAGAGACATTACTTTGCCAACAGAAGTCCATCTAGTCAAGGTTATGGTTTTTCCAGTAGTCATGTATGGATGTGAGAGTTGGACTATGAAGAAAGCTGAGCACAGAAGAATTGTTGCTTTTGAACTGTGGTGTTGGAGAAGACTCTTGAGAGTCCCTTGGACTGCAGGGAGATCCAACCAGTCCATCCTAAAGGAAATCAGGCCTAGGTGTTCATTGGAAGAACTGATGTTGAAGCTGAAACTCCAATACTTTGGCCACCTGATGCAAAGAGCTGACTCATTGCAGCCATAAACTGAAAAGACACTTACTCCTTGGAAGGAAAGTTATGACCAACCTAGACAGCATATTAAAAAGTAGAGACATTACTTTGCCAACAGAAGTCCATCTAGTCAAGGTTATGGTTTTTCCAGTAGTCATGTATGGATGTGAGAGTTGGACTATGAAGAAAGCTGAGCACAGAAGAATTGTTGCTTTTGAACTGTGGTGTTGGAGAAGACTCTTGAGAGTCCCTTGGACTGCAGGGAGATCCAACCAGTCCATCCTAAAGGAAATCAGGCCTAGGTGTTCATTGGAAGAACTGATGTTGAAGCTGAAACTCCAATACTTTGGCCACCTGATGCAAAGAGCTGACTCATTGGAAAAAGACCTTGATGCTAGGAAAGATTGAAGGTGGGAGAAGAAGGGTACAACAGAGGATGAGATGGTTGGATGGCATCACTGACTCAATGGACATGGGTTTGAGCAAGCTCCAGGAGTTGGTGATGACAGGGAGGCCTGGCATGCTGCAGTCCATGGGGTCACAAGGAGTGGGGCACAACTGAACGACTGAACTGAGAGTTGTTAAGGTCTGTCTTGTTAACTTTGCAGACCTGCATGTAGAGACTTTGCTATCTTTAAAAATGAGGAAAAAGGAAATTATTGACTCAGAAATAAAGATCTTTTCATAAGAGCTGTAAGATATATGAGAAATTTTCAGAAACAACCCTATTCCCATGGATTCTAGTTGATTAATCAACACTTTTTAAAACTTTTATCAATTGAACTTGAGAAAAGGACTTGGCATTATATCTTATAGCTCATCTAATCCAAAATCATTGTAAAACAAATAAAAGAGATTAATAAAGTTGAAAGATATGGCATTTATACCAAATCCACAAAACTGGTATAGGAACACATAGAACTAAGAGACATACATTTCCCAGTTTTGTGAGACTATTTCTACCCTGTATCCATAAGATATTGTTGCAATTCATTCTTTCAGTATTTGTGGAATATTTAATTGGGGCCATGTCCTATTAATATTTGTGGTGATATGTGAGGAACTAAACAAATTCTCACCTTCATGGAGGTGATATTCCAATAGGAGGATACAGACAGTGAACAAAGAGTACATAGAGATATGCCCAGTATGAGTGCTATGGTGGTGGTGGTGAAGTTGCTCAGTCGTGTCCAGTTCTTTGCGACCCCATGGACTGTAGCCCACCCAGCTCCTCCGCCCATGGGATTCTCCAGGCAAGAATACTGGAGTGGGTTGCCATTTCCTTCTCCAGGGGATCTTTCTGACCCAGGGATCGAACTTAGGTCTCCAGCATTGCAGGCAGATGCTTTAATCTCTGAGCCACCAGGTGAGTACTATAGAGACAAATAAAACAGGAATGAGAAATGGAGAATGTTTGAGATGGAAAATTACTATTTTAATTCAAGTTATTATAACTTATAAATTAAAATTACTCTTTTTGAAATTAATAAAACTAATATTCCAATCTATGCAAGTCTTCTGTCTCCTCTTCACCTGATCTTTGGTAACCATATGCCCTCTTCAAGCATTGCCACAACACAATAAATGAAGAAAATAATATATTTTGTTTATTGTGTGCTCTGATTTTTTCCAAGGCCAGTTAGATGGCTTTGAAAAGATTAATATATTATCAGAAGATAAACACCATGAGGAAATGTTTATAAAAGGAAAATAAAATACAGTAAAACCAAATGAAAACATGCCATGAAGAACATGTCATACTGCTACTAAAATTCCACCAATTAGGCTCTAAGCTTCTAGCAAACAAAGAGGAGAGGGAAATTAGCTATAAAATTCAAATAACCATAAGGTAAAACAAATCAAGTAATAGGGTAATATACAACTAGAATATTGACACAGCTGGTCCTCTTTAAGAGGAGATGTCACAATGAAGTCAATGATCCCAACAGTGTCTTTCTTCATAGAGTAGTTTCTAACTGAAAGAATCCAGCTGTGGAGTGTAACCCTATACTACTGGATTTCATAGTTTTCTTGAGGGTCTCTATCACACACTTGGGAAAATATTACTACTTTAAGATACTATAGTATATTCACCGATATGCAGCGAGTCACAAATTAAAATTCAGAGAAGAGAGAATGTATTTTGGGGATGATATCAGGAATTTATTTTTTCTT
This sequence comes from Aepyceros melampus, assembly GCA_006408695.1. Taxonomy (NCBI): domain Eukaryota; kingdom Metazoa; phylum Chordata; class Mammalia; order Artiodactyla; family Bovidae; genus Aepyceros; species Aepyceros melampus. The sequence goes on along the minus strand of SJXQ01007908.1, from coordinate 718,627 downwards.
GGAAAGACTAATTTAAACTTGATTTTTCAGGATCTGGGATTAAAGGAGAAAAAACACAAAAGTTATCCAAAGCCCCTGGAGGATAGCAGTATTAGTGTATCACTTCAGTTCAGTCACTCAGTCATGTCTGGCTCTTTGTGACCCCATGGACTGCAGCACACCAGTCATCTCTGTCCCATCACCAACTCTGGGAGCTTACTCAAACTCATGTCCATCAAGTCAATGATACCATCCAACCATCTCATCCTCTATTGCCCCCTTCTCCTCCTGCCTTCAATCTTTCCCAGCATCAGGGTCTTTTCCAGTGAGTCAAGTCTTTGCATCAGGTGGCCACAGTATTGGGGTTTCAGTTTAAGCATCACTCTTTCCAATGATATTCCAGACTGATTTCCTTTAGGAAAAAGCAAGGGGACTGAAATGCAAAAGTATGATGTCAAGAGATACCTGGAGTAACAGGAAAATTTGGCCTTGGAGTACAAAATGAAGGAGAACAAAGGCTAACAGAGTTTTGCCAAGAGAACCCACTGGTTATAGCAAACACTCTCTTTCAACAACACAAGAGAAGACTCTACACATGGACTTAACTAGATGGTCAATACCGAAATCAGATTGTTTATATTCTTTGCAGTCAAAGATGGAGAAGCTCTATACAGTCAGCAAAAACAAGACCCAGAGCTGACTGTGGCTCAGACCATGAACTTATTATTGCCAAATTCAGACTTAAATTGAAGAAAGTAGAGACAACCACTAGACCATTCAGGTATGAGGTAAATCAAATCCCTTATGATTATACAGTGGAAGTGACAAATAGATTCAAGAGACTAGATCTGATAGACAAAGTGCCTGAAGAAGTATGGACAGAGGTTTGTGACATTGTACAGGAGGCAGTGGTCCCCAAGAAAAAGAAATGCATTAGTGTGTAGTTAGATTTCAGTGTGACTTGTCTTGGAGACAATAAGGAAATCATATTGATTTGAGCAGAAGCTCAATTTTATAAAAATAGTGGGAGAAGAGATTGAGACAGGAAGTTCTCTGGTTGTCAAAGATGACTCAAAGAGCATAGATTTGGTGTTCCAAGCTTCAGATTCTAAATTAGGGGTATTGGAATATAAATGAGATATAAGACACCTTGAAATTGTATATAATTGTAAATGCAGTAGATAGAAACTTATCCAGAAAAAGTGCCTGTCTTATTCACAGTATTCTGAAAGGGATCATAATCTCCTCAAACCAACACTAACAAAAATAATAATAATAATCAAATTGTTGCCTTACATTCAGTGATTAACCATGAACATTCTTTAATAAGAAGTGTTTCTAGGCTTTAGTTGAAAACTTTGGGGCAGCTACATAAATCTGTCTCTGTTTCTGATAAGCACAATAAGTAAACTTTAACAAAATATAAAATTATTGAAAGAAACTTGACTTGGAAATAATGGTTTGATGAACAAATGAGGAGGAGAATCAGTTATTTTTCTCCTGCTCATATTATATTAAAGACAACAACCCCCAAACTTTAGAAGGTAGAATTTTTCCACACCCTACCCAGCCCTTCTTCCTCTTAGCTTATTCTCCTAAATAGTTGATTCAAGAATTAGTAAAGTCAGTTCCAATCTAGGGATTATGTGATAACACTGTAATGTCAACCTCAGGTTCAGAAACACATAATGGATAATAACAACCATGATTTTCCAATTCAAGGAGAATGATATTCACTATTACATTTGTCACAAAGTGAGGTTATTGTAACATAACTTATAGATCATCAACATATCTTCTACCAAAAAGAAGTGAATTCTTTTAGGAAGTTAATGACCATAAGAGATATGAAAATGCAACTTTTTAAAGGCTTGGAGATGTTGATGACAGCAATTTAAAAAAAACAGTCAATATTAAGCAAACATAAGAAATAAAATGCAAAAAAATTGTTTTTAGGATTCAAAAAGTTTAGTTTCAACCCAAAATCTCTAAGCTTATAAAATCGCATGTAAATCAAAACTAATTTACTCTGCCAACTGGGTTTGTTTATTTTGGGGAATTTTACAATGTTCCTCCTCATGTTTCCAATTACCCAAAGGGAAAAAAAAAAGACTAATTATTTTTAAATTAAGGCATATATGACAACTGGTTTTTCAGGAGTCACATCAAAACAAACTTGTGTTTTCCTATGGCAGTACCACAAGATATGGAAATATCATAATATTGTGGTTAGATATAACCACATGTTCCTGTAAGATGTAAAACTTTGGCCTTCCTGACAATACATAGTGCTAAAAAGTTAACTGTGATCAGTAAAACCTGGAACCTGGCTGAATACATTGTGTGTACTGCTCAGTGAAGACTATTGGCTCATTTGAAATTTCCTAGTCTTCTGTTTCCACAGAAGCTTGTTAAAACAAAGTAACTATTCAGTTACTTATTGGTATTCACTTTATTGGTTCTCTAACCATCTGAGGCCCCTCTAGGGTGATGGCACAGTGAAAGACCTCTTGACCAGAAGGTAGTGTATGGGACTAAAGCTGATTGCTAGATCCTTTGCATAGGATCATTTATTGATGTGGCACTGTCAATAAATCAAGCAGATAACAGTAAGAGTGGACCTATTCCCTCTTGCTATATTATTCAATACAATCTTTTAAGTTCTGCCTAAATGTTACTATTATGTCCATTATATTTTATGTTCAATGGCTGATATTACTGGTCAAGGCCCATGATGACTCACCTCTGGGGCATCTTGCTAATGAAATCTCTTCCCCACTTGATCAAGCCAGCCATATACTTTCCTTAGCCTTTTACTTTTCTTAGATCTAAGAAATATGTCATATACAGAGAGAGTGAGATGATAAGAAAGAAACATATCAATAGGGTACATCAAGCATACCCACTCGTTAAATCTTATATATTTCTCAACACCCTTGGGAAAATGTTTTGCCTTTTATATGTCTGTTATTATTATTTCATATTTATTTTTAAACAGATCTGGGGGGAGAATGGGAAATTTTCATTTATTGGGTACAGAGTTCCACTTTGCAAGATGAAAGAGTTCTGTGGATGAGTAGGTGGTTACAGCAACACAACAGTGTGAATGTACTCATGCCACTAAAATGTATACTTGAAAAAGTTTAAGATGATAAATTTTATGTTGTGTATTTTATAATAATTTTTAAAAGATATATTCACTAATCTACTCTGGCCAAATATTTCTTCTATTACATACAATGTGGTTCATATTTAAGTAGCCATTTTCAAAAAACATAAATGGTTCCCCAAGAACAGCAATGTGAGGAGTAAAGAAGCTGCCTGTCAATGCAGGAGACATAAGAAATGCAGGTTCAATCGCTGGGTCTTGAAGATCCCCTGGAGAAGGAAATTGCAATCCACTCCAGTATTCTAGCCTGGAGAATCCCATGGATAGAGGAGCCTGGTAGGCTATATAGTCCTGGGTTCTCAAAGAGTTGGACACAATTGAAGCAACTCAGCAGCAGATGAACAACAGAACAACGTAAATGACTTTAGTCTAACTTTCATGGCCCTCTAGTCTGACTTCATTTCATTTCCCTGAGATCCTGTAACTAGCTATTTAAGGCATAGTTTCTAGTTTTCCAAATACCAATTTCATTTACTTTTGTGCTACCAATCTTAATAAGCTCATGCTCGTCCCTCTTTTTGGAAGTCTTTTCTCTGTTCTCCTCCTTCTTATAAAAAATCATTCTCAACTTCTAGAGTCAAGGTATAATGTTCCTTCTGCCTTTAAGCCTTATGGAATTCAGATAGCTTCAAATAATATCAAACTTCCAAATAAGCCCTAGATGTTATACACTTCTACAATAGTAATTTATCTACTTTTCCTTTGCTTATCTTCCATTGAGCAGTCAAATAAAAGATTTGCCTTGTCCTCCAGGCAAATGAATCTATTGGAAAGCACAATCTGTATAGTACCCCTCTATGTCTTTTTACCTCTTGATAGACTGTTTCAACAATAGTAGGTAGAGAAATGTTTGCTGACTACTTTTATAATTATATGTTGTAAATATGTCAAGATTTATAACATGATTACCTCTTTTTAGATACTAACTCAGGAAGTTTAAAGTGACAGAGAGTTGAAGAACAAGCAAAGTAAAAATAAACTAGCTCTGTCTTGCCTAAAATCATTTTTTAAATTATTAGTTAAATGTTAAATTACAAAATAATTACTTTGTAAAGATAACGGCTTTGTCAATTTTGGACTACTAAATCATATATTTAGTAAACTTGGCACAATTATTAATTGAAGGAAAATTCCAGAATCATGGATAGTGCTACAAAATATGAGCCTCCAAAAATGAAGCTATATCTTAAATAAATAGATTTATTTTGCTTCACAATGTTTGTTCTTTGCTGCTGCTTATTCTGTGTTGCTCAACCTTGGGCTTTGCATGGATATAAGAAGTTATTTTTTTTTGTTAGAAAGTCAGTTATAAAGCAGTAACTGCTGGAAATTTTGGCTGGTCTCTGTGGAAACCAATGTATGTGACTGGCATAAGTGTTGTTGATGAGAGTGTCTATGAAAATTTGACATTTGGTGTGATTTTCTGGCTTGACATTAACTGAATTCAGTCCTATTCTCTTATTTCATGCTTATCATTAGCAATTTGTGAAAATAATAATCACAGCATGCCTTCCCAACTTCGCCTTCCCTTCTGGCAGCAAAAGAATATACCCATTCCTTATGCTCTGCCCTCTAGGCAGGAAGGCCATGGAGAGAATGCCTTCATCCTTTGTTAGTAGAATATGTCAAATTCTCCTTTCCCACACATTTAGATGTAACACAGGACCCAGAAAATTACTTAACCAAAAAATTTGGATGGGATGTTATATTTTATTTTTAAAAGTTTAATTGCAACTATTGTAATAATTATAATGTATTTGGTTGGTATAAGAATTTAAAGTTACAGAAGGGCATTCAATGAAAATTCTCACTCCCACTTAAATTCCATTCAAATACCCAGCTCTTCAAGTGGTAATCCAGCTATCCATTTCCCGGATAATTTCTTAAAGATGTTTAGTATACAAATAAACAAAATGTATATTTATTCTCATTTTGCCCTTTTGTTTAAAACTAATCATAGCATCCTATACACATATCCACTTAATTTATCTTGAAGAATATTCCATTTAAATATATAAAGAATCATCATATTATTTTTCTCTTATTAGGTCTTTTAAACTAAGGATTGGGTCATAAATACATGTCATCACATATGCATGTGTGTATATAGCATATGTATCTATATAGCATACGGAAGTTACCTCAGTTCAGTTCAGTTCAGTCGCTCAGTCGTGTCCAACTCTTTGCAACCCCATGAACACAGCACGCCCAGGCCTCCCTGTTCATCACCAACTCCTGGAGTTCATCCAAACCCATCTCCATTGTGTGATGCCATCCAATCATCTCATCCTCTGTTGTCCCCTTCTCCTCCTGCCCCCAATCTTTCCCAGCATCAGGTCTTTTCAAATGAGTCAGCTCTCTGCATCAGGTGGCCAAAGTATTGGAGTTTCAGCTTCAACATCAGTCCCTCCAATGAACACCCAGGACTAATCTCCTATTTAGGATGGACTGATTGGATCTCCTTGCAGTCCAAGGGACTCTCAAGAGTCTTATCCAACACCACAGTTCAAAAGCATCAATTCTTTGGCACTCTAGGAAGTTACCTAGAATAATAATAAAATGAACACATGTATATACCTCATGACTTGATAAAGAATATTATTCATAAGTCACTTCAGTCGTATCCGACTCTTTGCAATCCAATGGACTGTAGCCGGCCAGGCTCCTCTGTCCATGGGATTCTCCAGACAAGAATACTGAAATGGGTTGTCATGAGATTCTCTGGGGGATCTTTCCCAACCAAGGACTGAATCCATGTCTCTTACGTCTCCTGCATTGGCAGGTGAGTTCTTTATACCTAGTGTCACCTAAAATCCATTTGCATCACTCTCCAATCAAATTTCTTCTCTTTCATTGAGAGTTTTTAAACTAAATTTTATATTTAACACACTTTTCTTTAATATTTTACCACAAATGTATATGTGTGTGTGTATATATATATATATTACTTATTTTCATATTACATGCATTTGAGCAATAATAAAAAAAGAAATCATACTACATTTATTTTACTATAGCATTCTTTTTATATCAGTGTGTGATTAATCTGTGTTAATGCACATAATGATAGGTAATTAATTTTCATCATTACATTGAGATTATATGGGATTATCTATACTTCAGTGGTAAAATATATGAATTGTTTCCAATTTCCTGCTTGATAGATAACAATGCCATTAACTTTGTTATATATTTCTCCTGCATGTGAAATAGAGTTTCTCTGCAAAATATATATCTAATAGTGAAAATGGTGAGTCATGGGATTTGAGAACCATCAACTTACTCCAGGTGTTTCTTGACTTCCTACTTTTGCATTCCAGTCCCCTATAATGAAAAGGACATGTTTTTTGGGTGTTAGNAAGTGGGGTGGGTGGATATAAGTATACTTACAGCTGATTCACGTTTTTGTATGGTAGAAATCAACATAACATTGGAAAGCAATTACCCTCCAATTAAAAAATGTAAAAAGGACACACGAGCCTGCCAGGAGAGCCTAGGTAGTAGTAAGATTCCTGTATTCCTCTTTATAAACACAAGGATGAAAGAAGAGTGTAACTGCCTACTCAAGTATGGACTGTGACTTCCTTCCAAAGCCCAGTGTGGAAAGGAGGGAGAAAGAGTGACTTGAGAAGTCTGACACTACCACAGCCAAGTGGTCAGTCAAATCAACAGGTGTATGTCAGTGGTATGTACCTTTGGCATGATGTGGTAGAAATGGCAGCTTTACCCATGTGTGGTCTTCCTCCCCAAAACTTGTAACCCCAGCCTAATCATAAGAAAGACGTAAGTTCCAAAGAACTTTACAAAATATTTGACCAGTTCCTCTCAGTACTATCAAGGTCATCAAAACCCAGTGTGAGAAACCATCTTGGTCAAGAGGAATCTAAGGAGACATGACAACTGAAAGTAATATGATAGCTATCTTTGATGGCACCCTGAACCAGAATAAGGACATTCGGTAAAAACACACAAAAAATCAGAAAAAAAATAGTAACAGATCAATACCGATCCACTGATTACGACATAGGTACCAGACTAATGGCAGATGTTAACAAGAAAGGAAGCTGGGTGCAAAGGAGATGCAAACTCTGTATCGTTTTTCTCAGTTGTTCTGTGAAAAGTGAAAGTGAAATTGCTCAGTCATGGAGACTCTTTGTGACCCCATGGACTGTAGCCTACCAGGCTCCTCCGTCCATGGGATTTTTCCAGGCAAGAATACTGGAGTGGGTTGCCATTTCCTTCTCCAGATCTTCCTGACCCAGGGATTAAACCCAGGTCTCACTGTTCTAAAAAACAGTCTGTTTGAAAACAGAAAAGGATTAATGGAAAATGGCAGTAGAATTTAAAAAATGGACTGGATTTCTTTAGGACACATATTCTCTTGCTTTATACAAACACTGTGGAAAAGATGATGGTTTGAATCACTAGACTTCAAGACTCACTGAAGGGAAGTAGTGGTTGTATTTTATCAGAGGCAATTAATCAAATATAATTTGAGGTTTTCATACCTAATTTTGAAATAAAAGATGACTACCACAAATTTTACTGGTTTCCAGACTTACTTTTAAATGAACAGTCATTGCTGGAGTAAGTCAAGCTTAGAAAGTGATTTTAAATCATAAAGTTGTAAAAATTCAGAACTGCAAAGAAGCTAGGATGCATTTAATGCCAACCTTCTGAACTTACCAACTGCACTAACAACAGTGATCTGTTCAGGGTCAGTCTACCAGTTAGAAGGAATCATGTTAAGCTTCCTATTACAAGCCTCTACAAACAGTACAAGAATTACTGAGCCGTTTGTAATGCAGATATACTTAAGGAGTATGTAAAATAATTATTTTAACAAAAAGAAATAGATATTTAAAATTTAATACTAAAGGAAAAGGGACCATTGTGAAAAACATAGTTTATCTTTGGATACAATGTCTTGTCTTTCATTTTACAAAGCAGCTTCTATTTCAGCATTTTCTACATTAATAGGGTAAAATGTAGAGCAATTGCAACCTATCCATGAAATGGGTAAATTTCCTGAGGGGGGGGGGGAAGTAACTGTTTAGGTCTGACTTTCCAATTTCCAATTCTAAGATCCTCCTCTATACAATAATAATTCTACTCTGGTTTCAAACATGTCAGAAATAGCCAACGATGTTTCTAAATGACATTCCAGCAGCTAACCTCTGAGTGTGTTACATAAGGGGTATTCTTTGGAAGGGCCCAGAGTAGCAGGAAGGGATGTGGAAGCTCCACCCCACAGTGCTATAAAGTCTGAACTCACGTTACTTGAACACTAAATTTTATAACAACTTTTATTTACAATTAGCTCCAATGTTGTACAAGTAACTCGTTATGGACTAGAAACATTCTGAATTTAGTGCATTGTTTAAAAATAAACTGTATTTAAACTGTCCTATCTGTGGGTGATTTACAGGGGAGTTCTGCTCCTCACTATTACTGCACCAAGAGAGATGGGGAAAGATTACATGTCAAGATTAGGAAATGACAAGTACTACTGACTCTTGAGTCCATGACAAGTCTAGTACCAGCACTAGTCCATGACTAGTACTAGTCCGGACAATGACAAGTACTAGTGACTCTTTGAGTCCACCTGATTGTGCAGCACACTCCTAATTTACTATTTAAAAAAGTCCATGTACAAGTAGATCCATGTAGTTCAAACCTGTGTTGTTCATGGGTCAACTGTTCTAAGAAAGCAAACAACTTAGGTCACTTAACTTCTAACTGCAAGATTATTTTAGTTCCTAGGCTAGAATTACTGAATCTAATGTCACAAAGATAAAGCCAAGCCAGTAAGAGTCCCAACCAGAAGCAAGTAGCCTCAAATATAAGCTGCTAAAGTGAGGCAAACCTTCTCTTTAGGAGATGAACAGTAAGAAGGTGGCTTCCAGTGATGCCACAGTGTGGACACCTGGAGTGTCTGTAAAACAATGTCCTGATCGCAGGCTGTGTTGTATGCAGCACAAAACTAAACTTTGGTTTCCCCCATCTGATCAAGTGCTTTACAGAGCCCAGCAATGATTACCAACACACCATTCAGAGCCACCACCACCACCCTACCTCCATAAGCTGTAACCAGCCCAAAGGATAATGTACACACTATTAAAAAGCATTCCTTGGTCCCAAGAATGGGAGATTATGGTCATCGGACAGCTGGTGCCAACACTTCCTCCCATTAAATAAACCTCTTTCTCTTATGCTCTAAGTATAGTATTAATGGTATGTAATTCAATGAGCACACTGGAGTGGATAAAGCTTAGGAATAAACTTTAAGCCTTCCTTCTCTCTTTAATTCCCCTACTTAATTTCAAATGGCCAACTAAATCAAGTGATATAATCTATTTGTACTTGAGAAATATGTCAATCAGGAAATTCATAACAGAGTTGGCAAAAATGTTAAAATTTTTCTGGAAGGCAATGCATATTTATAAAGATAAAATGGAAAGAACACAGATGTGAGTGAACAATTTTTATTGAAACCCTCAAAGATTAAGAGGACCAAATGGTGAGTTTGGGTACCATAACAGAAAAATCTCACCTACTGTACCATCATTCACAGGAATGAACAAACCCAAACACGACAAAATTCAAATTCTCATGTAATTGCTACAAGTGAATGTAAATGAACTAATCATTTTATCATAACCTTTCTTTAATCATATGAAAAAGAAGGGAATTTACATGGCATAACAAAAGATATGCAAAACTTAATGAAACACAATTCTCTTAAATTTCTCAAACTTATGTTTATAGGATGCAGAATGCACTTGAAATGATTAAATGACTTAAGCTGATTCTTTTTTTTTTTTTTTTATTGCAAACTGTTTTAACATCAGCTTTAACCCCCATGCATGGTATTCAAAAAGAACACAGCTTCAGAATTAAAAAGATCACTTAAGTTAAAACGAGGACTGAACTCAGGAAAAGGCTGGGGTTTCTTCTGAAAGGAATCTTCAAGTACCAATATGTATAGAGAAAGAATACTAATTTTGGTTACATTTTCCCCCTTACTGTTAAATATACAAACTATATAATATCTTTCAAAATAAAACACCCATATAAGATAAACTTTAATTAAGAAACATTCAAACCAGATCTTGGAAAAACATTAGGCAAGGAGTTTACTGGGCCAATAATGTCTCAATCTGTGATTGTTCAAAACATTGGGGTCAGTCTCCTGTTGAAGAGCCCAATTTCTCACCCTTCTGGGTCCCGGGAGTTAAGAAACCTCCCATTCCTTGTGCTAATGAGACAACCTGTGATCCTTTCACTTAAGAGGAAAAATATTCTGCTGTACATTCACAGACCAAGAAGGGAGAGAAAGTAGGTACTCTGAAGAAAACTTAAATGAGGGGGGGGAAAAAATTCACCAATTGAAAAGTTTTTTGTTTTTCCCAAAGGAATGCTGCACCCATTTCACTTAATATTAGAGATCCAGGTTAAAGGCACTGGGAGGAACTCCTCACCATGAGTAGAATTACAGGTGACACTTCTGAGTCTGCTATTGCAATCAGCCTGCCTGCTCAGTGTTCTGTGACATTTCTTACACAGAAACCTACTGTAATTAAACAAGTTTCGATCTGTGAATAATGTAACAACTAGTTTTATAAAAAATATTCAGAGTTGCTAATAAAGCACCAAGAAAAAGAGCAGCTCAGAGGACTCAGAGCCTTTCTACAGGTCACTCCTGCACAGTTTTCTCCCACAGGACCTTCCGAGTGACAATGGTCCTCTCTGACCCGTCCCACCTATATAACCCAAGGGACGTGGAACGCTGCTGCGGGGACTACCCCAAATGCCAACTTTCATTATAAATAGTTAAGAGATATCTTACAAGATTTCATGGCTTACTCTGAAAAAGGTAAAACAGGTGCAATTTTCCTTTAAGAAAGTCTTGAGTTTTGCAATACACTATTAATATTTTGATGTTCCCTTCAGTAAACACTGATAACTATGCTGGGACTACCAAAGCACTGTGAAGTCACTACAATTTATCTACAAATACTGTATTTTTTTCACCTGAATACAGTATTTGTACATTTTAAGAAAATACTGTACACAAAAAAAATCATATAAATGAAAGCCTCAAAGAAATATCTGTCACTAAATTTTTGAGTTGAAGTGACCAAAGACCATAATAATGAAAACATTTCTAAACATGACGTAAACATAAGTGGAGTAATGCAAAACATCAAGGTATTCAAATCTACTATATTGCTATTACCATCCTTAATGTATCTTTCTACAAAGCTTTCTCCTTTTGGAACCGTAATATAAGGGGCAGTATATTATTTCATAACCATATGCCATCAAATCAGGTAATACAGATGCTTGACACGTTTAATTATACAAAATCAATTTGTTTCAAGATACAAAATTAATGTTGATATGTCATTAATGAAAAAAATAAGATGTTAAAAAGATAACTATAAGAATACCCAGATATATGCTGTATTCCCATTTATATAGATCTGATCAATAAAACATCAACACATTCACTTAGATACTGATTTAATCCATGGATCAAGGCCATATTTTCAAATATTTTAAGGATGCCAGGACACCGCAAAAGCCGGAGAAAGGATTGAGGAACAATATATGCTTGCTAAACAAGAACTATGTTTATTTAGCTAGTGAATACCTAGAGTAATAAATTTTTACTTCATGATAGCAATCAGGCTCGCAAACACCCAGAAATAGGAATTAAGGGTTTTAAATGTAGTTATAAAGGTCATAAAAAGTCTGATTAGACTGAGGTACATTACTCAAAATTTTGAGATTCATTAAGTGGTAGCAAACAAAATAATTCCTCAGACAAATGCACATTTTTCAGTATACATATTATTGGGGGAAGGAGGGTAGAAGAATGTGCATTAACTGGTGAGACCCACCAAGCTGCATATCAATATTCTGTTACACCAAACAGTTTGAAGACAAGGGAAATGTTCTAATATAATCTCAGATTATGTTTCATTTGGCTAAAATAGAGCTTAAGGTTGCTTTGCCATATTAAAAGTTTACTACAATAATTTTCACATAAACATTTAGACTTGAACTCCAGGACTAAGTATGGCATGATTCTTTTGCTTTTAATCTGTCAAATAGCTAAAAATTGACAATTTAAAAACTACAACAAAGAAAAAGTTGAAGCAGTGTGACTCTTACATCATTGAACCACTTCTAATGGTTAACTGTTAGTATTTAACAAATTCAAAGAGTTAATGAATCCTTGCATTCATTCAGTCTTCTGTGCCTTAGCTAGGATGCATAATTACAAAAGACAGCAGATACTGGTAAAAGCTTCAGGACAGAAAGTGCTTGACGGAGTTACAGTTCTCAAGTGTGTTTGGTGAGAGTATAAGGGCAGACGCGCTGATGAAAACGATTACAAGAAGAGTCCATTCTGTGTTGTTAGAGTTCAAAGATGTCACCTTAAGCAGAAAAAGCTTTAATAACGTCTTCTTTGACTTATTAGGCATTTCCAGAGTCTACATCATTAGTGTTGTAATTCTAACAGGATATCTTCATAGGGTTATTGTTTGTTTCTATTTCTCTCCTGAAAGAAAAACACAAAGACCTTTAAGGGAACATCATCGTTTAGTGATTAAATTAGATGCACATAGAAAGTAAACCACGTCCATAAGAAGTTCTTCAAATACTAATTCAAGTAGTTAGGTAAAAATGATTCACTATTACCTACACACACCTCAGTGGGAGTACCACAAGCCATTTTAAAATAAACAATTCCAAACACAAAGACCCAGTTCAAGAGATTATAGGTCCCTTCCACAGTCCTATTTTCCCACAGAATTTTGTTTATGTGACACTACTACAATAAATGTATTTCTAGCCCCTTCCATGAGTTCTTGATGGTTAAGTATCAAACAGACTGTAAGTCCTGTGAAGCAGTCTGAGAACTACTGGCTGAGGTAGGGTCAGGAGGAAAGGAAAAGAGGTGCATTAAAGTTGCATTCAATTAAGCTTTCTGTGTTAATTTCTCCATATCATATTCTCACATTCAACATAATTCTTCATATGAATAAATATTCATACTTATTACTAATAATTCCTTTTAAGAAAGCAGAAATCCCTTGAACAAAAGTTAAACTGAGTGATGTTTTCATGATGGTTATTAATCAAATATCCACCTGCAATGCTTATCTTTGAGCCTGCAGTTCTAACAAGTTCACAGTGAGCCTAATGCTTCCAATCCAAGGACCACAGTTTGAAAGCCTCTTGTGTCTAATACATTCTAAGACTCTATTTTTGGTTTCACTACTCTTTTTTCATGAGTAATACAGATTCCCTAATAAACATGTGTATACTTTGAAAATGGTAAAATTAATGTCCCATCCTCTGTGACATCAGGAAATTATTTAAAATTTTAAAGACAACCTGAAGTTCTTTGTGACTAAAGCCCTTCCTTCTTCATTTGTGTATATTTCTACAACTTGAATAACAGTATTTAACACAGGAAGTTTAACAAATAAATGTCTACTATACAAATAACCACAAATAAACTATTTTATGCACCCATAAGTATCAGTGGTATATTCTGAAATTAAAGAATAAAACAAAAATGAAAACAGACACAAAGTGAGCTAATTTCCAAAAGGATAAACAAAAACAAAATCCAACAGCATAAAGGAAAGAAACCCCCCAAAATTAGAAAAAATAATAATAATTTGGAACCAGGAAGTTATAGTCTAATTTTACAAGGTACCTAAAGCTTAAAAAAAAAAAATCAGCCTAAATATAAAGGAAGTTTATTTCTCAGCTGAAGGAAAACAGATTTGTACGAGAAATGGTGAAGCCTGCTATAATTAGCTGGATTATAAAACACAAGAGGTAACGAATGGCTCACTGTTCATTCTTCCCCATGAAATGATTAATGAGAAAGCACAAACATAAAGCGGCAGAAATACACATTTAAATCAAGCCATCAAAACATGTAGGTTCAACAGAAACACAAAAGAGCTCAAATTTGTATTAAAAATGATTTACAAGAAATTAACCTTATTAAACATAAGGAGACAGAAAAGTTAAAAATACTGAAAAACAAGCCAGATGAAGACTGAATCTATCAACTGTATATACTTGATTGATATATACAGTTATATAGTGGATATATATCTGTATATATATATAGTGGACTCTAAAGGCCAAAACCATTGTTAGAGATAAACAATCACATATTGAGTGAAAAACATTTTATAATTACAGCAGTATTAAAAAAAAAATACAACTTTACATATATTAAAAGTCATCAGAACTACGAAGAAAATCTGACAGGTTCTTAATTATAGTAGAATTAAACACATTTCTCTCAGTAATTGATAAAGAAGACAAATTGGTGAAAATAAAGACTGAATATAAAGAAAACAGAAAACTGAGGCAAATAATTACCACACGGTACACAATGAAAAACTACAAAAAGGAACTACACATTAGACCAGAAAGCGAAAATAAATATCAAGGAATCGGTATCATACAGATCACATTTTCTGACATCAATTTTAACAGCAAACAGGTAACAACAACAATGAAATCTTTCCACACTGGAAATGCTAAAACACTTCTAAAAGTCTCCCAACAGACCACAACAAAAATTCCAAAGTTTTTACACTAGTGCAATATACTAAATCTAAGCTTTGAATAGTACTTAGAAATTTACAAATGTTGATTTGAAAATATATATATTTTTCAGTTGAAAAATGAGCTCATCATCCACTCAGTATGTTAGGAAACGAGCAGCAGTTAAGTCCCTCAAAATAGAATATAAGACCCAGGAGAACAATTTAACAGAAAACAAAAAACAAAGACAGCACAAGAAAACAAAAATAAAAACTGATGTTGGGGGAAGGGGGTAAAAGAAGCTAGCAATTGAAAAATCTCTAGAAAGATTCACTTAAAAAAAAGAAAGCATAAGTAATATGAAGACTGATATAGCTAAAAAAGATTTTAAATACTATTAACACCAATATGAGGCTTCCCTGGTGGTTCAGACAGTAAAGTATCTGCATGTGATGTGGGAGACTCCGACTCAGTTCCCGGGTGGGGAAGATCCCCTGGAGAAGGGCATGGCTACCCACTCCAGCATTCTTGCCTGGAGAAGCTCAGGGACAGAGGACCCTGGAAGGCTACAGTCCACAGGGTCGCAAATGCCAATGTGCCAAAAATGCTTGAGACAATACCAACAACTTGCTAAAAATATAATTTATTAAATACAACATGCCAAAACAAACTCAACAGTAAAAAGAAAACTTGAAGAGACACAAAAACTAAAGAACTTAACTGACAATTAAAAATCTATTCCAAACTAAAAACTACCAGATTCATGATTCCATAAATGCATTTGATTAATTATCCCAGAATTAGAGATAAGGAAAAGACAGAATATTTCTTGATGTATTTTGAGGTTAGTAATACTTTGATACTAACTTCAGAAAAGCATGAGAAAACTGAATCCAGTCTCACTTGTCCCAAAAGGATCTCTTATGGGCTGTTCTGATGATAACAGATGTGGAGAGGAGCACAGGGAGGTGCAGGAAGGCAGGAAGGACAGCACAGTGATCCTCCAGCATGGGAATGACAGTAATGAAAGGTGCAGGGCTAGTGAGAAGTGCTATTCAGGGTATATTCTGAAAACAGAGCCAACAAGACTGACCAACCGTCTGGGGCAGGCAAAGAAACAGAAGCCATACTGGATTTAAGATGCTTATGAAACAACTAAGTGAAGATGTTACACAGGCAATTAGATACATGAGTCTAGAGAAAGAAGGAAAGGTGCAGCATGAGGATACAAATTTCCAAGTCCTCAGCATGGTATAACATCCTTCAACAAAATTCAATTCCTTCTGAAGTTAACAGGTCATCAACACCTCTGCGTTAGGCAAAAACCCTCAAGTCCCCCACATTTATATGACGAGATCTAGAACAGTGCTTGATACTGTATTAAATAAACATGTGAATATGAGAAATCTCTGGATATACTATTAGTAATAGACCACTAAAAACATGAGACTAAGAAATAATGAGCCATCTATCAGTGATATAACTTTTAGTGCTGTTTTAAAACCAGATATGTATGACACAGCTGAGGTCATAATTACATGTCCCAGTGAGTCGTACGAAGTAACACAGGAAACCTGAATTACACAAAGGAGCCAAGGCCCAGAAGACCTGGGAAAGGACGAAGCCTCTAGCGCTGTTTCAGCAGACAGCACTTCAGACATCTTTAGGGTACAAACTTTCCAAAGTGATTCACAGAACTCAATTTTTACTTTTAGTAGTGACTGACAATTCAAGAATAAAAAAACAACAGTCTGCAGAAAAATCCCCCCTCCCTCTCTTCTCCATGAACAGAGGGCTAGTTCTCAACCAAGCAGATGCAGATTATCTGACGTCTTCCCCACCCAGATTTCAGCAAAGGTACCGGAGATCTCAAGACCAACACCGAGAATTCAGCCTGTGGAGATGAACTCTGGGAGGAAGTTTACTCGCCAGCCCATGTCTTTTTGACACAGCTTAACAGATGAGCTAAGAACTCCCCTACCCTTAAGGGCAGGAGAGAGCTGAAAATAAAAATTTTCTTCAGTGTCCTCAGAGGGGGCATCACCTAAACATTACAGGTAAATGACTTACTTCCTTTTAATTATCTTTAGGTTTAAATAATACTATATAAGTAATAAACTTAAGAAAAAAGCATAAAAATCAAAAAGAAAATGGTCTCTACTGCAGATGCTATGACTGTTAGGCAGGAAATCCTACAGCTTTTTTATTAGAACTACTAGAATTAATATGTGAATTTAGCAAGGTCACACAATATAGGACACCTCTATAAGCTTGTAGCAAACACTGGGAAGACTGAAAATACAAATTATAATGGCAGAAAAAAACATAAAATACTTAGCAAAACAGTTCTGTAAGAGTCATGAAGTTTTCAACAGTGAAAACTACAAAATTTTACTATTTGTCTCTCCCTGAAACTCTTAGTTCTACAAAGCAATGGCTATTTACCTTAAGTGGCTTACTGGTAAACCTTTAATATTTATCTGTTGAATGAATAAGGGAACAGTTAAGACAAGAACACATACGGTCTAAATATATAATGATAAAGAATGACTCGCCCAAGATACACGCTAGCATTCCGGTGCGCGGAAGGGTGCAGGGGGAACTTATCTGGGACCCAGTAACAAGTTCTTAAAAACACGCAGAGGAATCAATATGCAACCCTATTTTGGAGTGAGGTTTTGGACTATGATAAAATGAAAATAGTAAACTTATTATACTCTAGACTGTAATTCATAAGTGAAACTGTTCACGTGTAGCTTTTTTACATCCTAGGTCTTTTACTTTATGTGTTGCAGGGAGGTGGTTCCAGTACCCCCGTGGCTATCAAAATCCAAGGTCGCTCAAGGCCCTCACAGTAGCTGGCCCTCTGTATCCATGGGTTCCATATCGACAGGTTCTTATCTGTGGACATGGAGGGTTGACTGTAATCATGCATTTGCTGCTGAAGAAAAAGAAACAGTTGAAATACCATTCAATTCAAGGATGATTGTTCACACCATAACAGATATGAATTATTTACCAAATAAAAATGGAATCATCTTGACTATTCAGAAGACCACTCAATGTCTTAACACAGAATTACTCACTTAAATATGTAATTAAGTTTATTCTATCAAGTGTGATACATCCTGGGCCAAAACCTTCTTCCAGAGAAATCTTTTACAGTGAGGATCAAATGAAAAGGGATTTTATACACTGAGTTTGCTTCTGTTCACCATAATGAACTCACTAAACAGACAACTTCAACCATACAACAGTTAACAACTATAATCTGACAATGAGAAAGCATTAAACTAAACGTTCCACTTGAGAAAAAGAAGGATAGAACTGTCAGGAAAATGTTTGCTGTTGACAAAGATATACCTACTGCTCAAGTAATTTCTGTATCAACACAAACTTGATTACTCCGAGACAGACCTAACATCATCTCATCTCAGAATCAAAATTGCTCCAACTGTGAAAAAACTTCCATCAGGGACTAAAACTTACACTTTGGAAATACTCAACAATATAAAATAGCATAAATGACTAAAATATACAGACTGTTCTGGAAATTGAAACTATTTAATAGAGATTTTATTACGTCTTGCTTGTTTCAGTTTAAGCTGCAGGGCTTCATCTCTTTCTAAGGAAAGAGTATCATATTTTAGAAGTGCACCCCAAAGTTACAGGTACTCAAATACACTAATTATTCTTATGAATGAATGAAGTCGCTCAGTCGTGTCTGACTCTCTGCGATCCCATGGACTGTAGCCTACCAAGCCTCCTCCCTCCATGGGATTTTCTAGGCAAGAGTACAACAGAATTTAAAAAGCTATTAAACTAAAAATCTCACCTCAGTCTGTTTACTGATCAAAAAGGACTTAAAAGAATATAGAAGTAGTTAAATGATGCAGTCATTATAACAAAGTAAAATTTCAGTAAAATGTTACCTAAATAGTTAAGATGGCTATGTAGACTCGAATTTATACTGGGCATATATACTCCAGACATTAGCAGTTGTTTTTTTTTTTTTTTCTTTACTTTGTAATCACACTGGCTTTATTGTTAGAAGTAACATATGCAATTGCAAGTTAAAGAAAGTAATGCTCCCCTACCCTCCTCAAGTCCTTTCTATTTTAGCTTCCTCTGACAGGGTACCACTGTAACTTTAACTGGCATACTATATATACATTCCTGATTTGCCAGTTCAGACACTATTGGTGGTTTAGTTGCTAAGTTGTGTCTGACTCTTGTGACCCCATGGACTGTAGCTTGCCAGGCTCCTCTGTCCATGCGATTCTCTAGGCAAGAATAGTAGAGTGGGTTGCCATTTCCTTCTCCAGGGGATCTTCCTGACCCAGGAATTGAAGCCAGGTCTCCTGCACAGCAGGCAGATTCTTTACTGACTGGGCTATGAAGGAAGCCCTTCCATTGTATATGATGAGCAATTTATTACAGTGCATGCTATATTCTCTTCTTCTCTACAACAGAGCTCTATTTTCACTCTATTTTAGTTCCAGTGACCATCCTTGACTTTGCCTACTATAGGCCAGGCATTAGGTGCTAAGGATTCTGCAAAGAATCCTAGAATCATAGAGCAACGCCAACAAAGAGTGCTCAGGGCATCCCAACCAAGGGCTCATGTCTCTGTCAGGCTTCAAAGACCACGATGCTATTTAACAGACAGAGCAGGCAGATGCTTCCAGCCCTGAGATTCACTCTGTACAATGAGGACTGTCTGACTCAAAACACATAGTCTCTACAGAGGGATATTCGTTCTAATTGTAACCAGCTAGCAGCTGTCATCCTTCTTGAATTCCTTTTTCATTCTGCTGAAATACCTCTTCAAGTTTTTCAAGGATATGTAGCTAAGCTCTTGTATACCTAAAAATTTTATTTTGCACTCGTCCCTCACTGATATTAACACTCATCTTCAAGAGCCTGATTCTATGCCCCATTCCTCTACACAACAAAATCAGAATTCGTGTATGTGTCCAGAGTTGTAGACGAGAGAATTTTGATAGCAGTCTGACTCTCCTTCCTTTGTAGCTTATAGGTAGTAGGCATATGATCTGTCTTTTGCTCAGAAAGCTTGTCTCTTTACCTTTTTTCTTTTAAAATTTTAAATAATCCTGCTGGTTCCTCAGTAAGCCCATTCATTCTGAAAACATGCATCTCTTGGCTCTGGAAAGTTCTCTTTAATTTTCTGCCCTCTGACTGCTTTTTTTCCTTTAGAGGCAGTGGATCTCCTTTCCACCATGTCTTCCACTCCTTGTATCTTTCATCACTGTTGCTCCACATTTGGAAATTTCTTTGATTTAAAATTTCAGAACTAAAACATTAACACTGTATTAATCCACTTGCTTAAAAAGACTTTGAAAAAATTTTGATAGTGTTTTGATTTCCAATTTCTGGTTTTCTTTTTACATATGAATCTTTAACAAATCAACTTTTGTTTTATAAATTACTTTCTGCTCTCTGAATTGCCTGTTTCTTTTAGAGGATCTGTCTTGCCCTTTTTTTTTCTTGTCAAGCTTGATTTTAATCAAATATATCAAAAGTGTGTGTTCAAATCTAAGAATGAAGAACTATACAAATACTACAATGACACTGGCATAAATTTTTCTTTTAGCTTTAAGTTTCACAACTACTCTTTCACTATAAAAGAGAAAATATGGCTTTCCAAGTTTTAAATAACCAGAACTTTCCAAGTTTTATATAACCCAACAGGCTATGTGTGATCGGCTCCTCCATAGGGTGCTGTGCTGGCAAAGAAAGGTGGGGAATTCCTCCACTGCCAAAATAACCAGAAGGGGAAGAAAAAAATTAGTCAATTAAAAAAAAAACCCTCTAGCAATGACAAGATGAAATTAGCTCTTTATACTTCTTGTCTGTTACCACAAGTCGGCTCAACAACTTGAAGAAAAACATAAACATAGTAAGAAAAGAAAGGAAATTACAGTAACCACAAAACTAAATGTAAAATTTTAAATTACCGAAGTCCTATTACAAAGTACAGGAAAACCTGCCTGTGAGATCCATGATCACAAGACCCCAGCTGTGGGCTAAAGATGAACTAAGGAGGGTTGGCTGTAAAGGGTGAGCACTGGTTTCTCTCTAAAGCCAGTCACTTTCTTCTTATAATAAATCTTTCTCTGCTTGGAAAAAAAAAAAAAAAGAAAAAAGTTTCTCAAACTTGCAGAAGGCAAAGATTTGAAGTCATGTTGCATAAATGTTCTAAAATAGTTCTTATTATTCAAAATTGCTTGGGTTGTTCCAGTCTTAACCTAGATCCTATACTACAAAAAAAAAAAAAAGAGCGTGCTAAAAATACCCAAAACACTTAAAGGACACTGTGGACCAACTGAAAGAATATCATGGTTACTAAGAGAATAACCTTATTCTTAGAAAATATACACGATACATTTTTGGGGTAAAGAGCCATGATGTATGAAATGTACTCTCAAAAAGCCCGTATCAGGCCAGCATTTTTCCTGCTGATGACATTTAAGTTGTTTCCTGCTTTTTACTACTGTCAACTACACTCCTAAGAACATTCTTTTATGTATCTGGGGTATGTGGGAAGTTTTTCTTAGGTACATATCCTGGAGAACTGCTGAATTGTAAGGTACTGAAATGTTCAGCTTTGTTAAGAAAATGCAAAACTACCTGCCCCAACTACCTGCTGTATCAACTTAATGTTCTCATCTGCAAACACATAAGACATTTTGTTGGTATACACTCCCTCCAATACTTGCTATTATCAAGTTTAATTTTGCCAAATGAATACATATAAAATATTTTCTCATTATAGTCTTGAACTAACTCTTAATTCATTTCCTGAATTAAGACTGAATACCTTTTTATACTTACTAGTCTTACTTGTTTCCTCTCTGATAAAGGGACTATCCTTATCTTTTGCCCATTTCTGTATGGGACTATTTTTTTCTTAAACTAGTTCACAGGAGTTCTTTATATATAACTGTCTTTGGTCAGTTATGTTAAATTCCTACCAGATCCTGGCATGTCTTTTTACTTTCTTTAAAGTATTACTCAAGTACTTACTTAACTTTCTTTTGATGAACAGATTTTAATCCAGGCAAATTTTTCTCTTACAAATAGGAAGTCTTTTCTCTTACAAGTAGTTCCATTTCATGTGTCATTTAAGAAACCCTACTCTACCCAAGGTCACCTGGGGAAGTGTGACTTCCAGGGTATCAGCAGCTTTGAGGAATTTCAGCTGAATAGAGACAGAAGGTGTCATATTAAAAGTGAGTATTAGGATAATGAATTGCTGCTCCTTTTATTTAAAAAAGAAAAAAGGCATAACCAGTAAAGGAAATCCTAGCAAACACCACTGCTTTGTCCTTTCTTATGGAGCCAAAAAGGACTAGAACAGACAAGGAACACATCCTTCTTCATCACTAGGATGCGCAGAGTATTTGAAAGCAATTTTTGCTGGAAAGCTAGAGTGCAAACACAAGCATATCTAAGAGGAAACACACAAATGAGGAACAGTACCAGGAAGAAACAGCAAGGACTCATGACATCCCAAACGCCCAACAGTTACCAGCGGGGGAAACGACTTCCTGACCGGTGGTTTCCCAGTCCAAGGGGAGTCCAGCTTTACCCACCAGCATGGCCACTGCACTGGCTCTCCCTTCTTAGCCCTCAATGATGAATCACTTAACTTGTAACATCAACATATTGGGTTGGCCAAAAAGTTTTTTCAGGTTTTTCCATCGCATCTTCTGGAAAAACCCAAACAAATGTTTTGGCCAACTCAATACATCATGGCTCTCTCATCTCCACATCTGCAATGGAAAGACAATATGCAACTAACATGAGCACTAAAGCACCACCCAAAACCAAACCTATTTCAGGGCAAATACCTGATCCAGACGATCTCTGTCTGGTTTAATGACAGGAAAGAAAACAGAAAATCCAGAGTCTGAAAATATTTTTTCACACAGACACACACACACACACTAACAAAACTACAATGAGTTCAGACAGACACCGGGGAAAGATAAAAGACAAAGACTGCAGAAAAAGATAATCTGGGGGGATACTATAACCTGGCTGCAGTAGTTACACAAATCTACAAATGTGTTACAATTCACAGAACTGTACACCCCAAAAAAGCAACCTTCACTGTAAGACTTTTTAAAATTTTGTTAAGGATATATACAACACAAACATTTATAGAAGCTTTACATTTTCCCAATCTGAAAGCAACCAGATGTCCTTCAAAGAATGATTGGTTAATGACTGTGGTAAATCCATACAATGGAATGGAAGTAATTAAAAGGAACAAAGAACTGACTGGCAAAACATAAATTCCAAAGATACAGTCCTGAGTAAAAGATGCCAGTGTTAAAGTTCACATACTGTAATTTCATTTATGTGAAATTATGGAAAATGCCTTACGGAGACAGGAACAGAAAGCCTTACAAATTACAGAGTCAACACAGTCAAATCCATGACATGGAAGTTCAATTCTGAGAGATTCTCCAAATACAAAGAACAATAATAAAGATAAGAATCTATGGCACTGAAGGACCAAGATTCAGTATTATTTTTGACATTACTAGGGAGAATAAAAAAAACTTGGCCTATAAATGAAGGAATAAGGAAAATTATGAGAGACCCACATTGCACACATTCCACACACATGTTCACACTGCAAGAATAAATTTTGTGCACACATAGAGAAACAGCTATTTCCAAAGAAAGAAACTTTAGGCTGGTCTCAGACTTCTCCATAATATAAAACTATAAATAATATACTATAAATAGAAAACTATAAAACAAAGCCTGAATGAAAAGACTGTGACCCAAGATTTCTATATCCAGATAAAACTGTTGTTCACATATCATGGCCAAAGAAAGGCATTTTCTGGATCTAGAAGCACTTAATAATTACCAAATTACTCTTCCTAAAAAAAAAAAAATTGATGATGGTAACAAGTTAGATTCAAAATTAAAATGTCAAAGGTGGTTTTAGACATGTTATAAAAAGACTGGCAGTAAGCCATGAAACAATTTAAATGCAAAAATTTTAAGTTTAAAAATATACAGTTTAAATCTTTGTTGTATATATGATTTTAAAACATAAATAATTCCTGAGACAATTATATAACAAAAAATAAAACTAGGATAAATTTTCAAATTGGGTATAGAAGAAATGTGACAAGGGTGACCTATCCTTACTGGTGGGAGAAAGAAAAGCACAATCACTTCTGATTCACTCTCTGTAAAGGTGCTTACAGTGGAGCCACTGACTCAACTGTGAGCTTAAAAAAAAGCTACTTTTGATCTTTTTCCCTCACTTCCCACATTTAACCTGGAGAAAACTCAAGGATATTCAGCAATTTATTGGTAAGGCTGAGCAGTGCTTTTCACAGTCAGTTGTATTGTGCTGAAATGTATTCAAAATTCAGCACAGCGATCACTAACACCAGAATCACCCGAGATGCTTGCACATAGGCCCCTGATCAAATGTATCAGATTTTCCTAGAGTGGGATTTAAGAAGCTGCAGTATCAAGAAGCACCTTAACTGATATTTGTATGGAGTAAGTTTTGGAAACTACTGCCTTAGGATCATTATTTCCAACATTATTGAGCAGTGAGGACTGTACTTGAAATAGTTCCCTCTTCTGTACAGACTAAGAAGCCACAAGATACTTAGGTTCACAAAGAAACAAACCACTGATAGAACAAGTTGAAGTTCCTGCTTTATCTTCGTTTCTACAAAGAAGCTTTCCATCATAACCAACTTAATTTACTGGAGAAGTTTCTAATGAGCTCTGCTTTATTAGAAATTTAAATGTATTATGAATGGAAAAATCTGCCAGTTGCCTAATCCATCCATTCTCTTCTCCTAAAAACAGAACTCTGCAATTTACTTTTGTAGTTTGGAACAGAAAACATTCCTCAGCCGGTCCCGCTCTGTGATCAAACCCTGGTCAACCTGAGGCAAGTGTAAACAGTGTTTAACTTCAGGGTCAGTCTCCCTTAAAGTCTCACAGAGGGCAAATAACAGAATCAGAAACCGAATTCTGCAGTAAGTCAGATCCTCACTATTCAATATATTCTGTATAAATGCTATAAGTGCACAAATTATAAATATGCCTCAGGAATATTAAGGGAAAATATCTATTTATCAAAAACACAAAATCAGTAACATTCAAACATTTAAAACCTGTTTGTCTCAAACTCCAAATACATATTCCCATAAAATTAAAGTGAAAAGATCAGTGACTAGAATCCTTAGTCAGTTCTTAATAACGAATGCAGATCTTGGAGCTCTGTGAACAGGACTCTAAGACCTTTATCATCTGAGAAGTATGAAGAATAGGCAGGAGGAAAATTCAGAGTAAGGGTTGCCCTTGGGGAAGGCATCCCAGGCCTTCAAGGATGTTTGTAGAGTTCTGTTCCATAAGCTAAGTGGTCAGTTTCCTTCAGGGTAATGTTGTTAAACTCAGAATATAACATCACAAGGCATTAAAGACTATCGGTACACACCACCCCAGTGAAAAGACTCTACACACAAAAATTACTGTACTCTTACCCTACGCATGGCTTCCTCCTCTTCTTGACGCTTTTCATAATGTGCAAAGTCATCAAAGATTGAGGTGGTATGCTTGAAAGTAGCAATTATTTTAAGCACTTGCTTAGCTTTTTCTAGGGGTACCTCTTGAGTGTCCCTTGAATTGGTAACTGGTTTGTTGTCATTATTTTCTAAGCGAATATGCCGTAATTGGTTATTGGGGACATCTTTGACAAAGATCCATTTAACTTCAAATTTGCCCTTCCACTTATCCTGAGACCAGACTCCAGCATACGCATTATAGTCCACAACAGACTTCATCTCAGCCACTCCACAGAAGTGTCCACTGCCATTCACACTGAAGAGCAAATAGAGTGGGCCTTTCCCATTCAGGGACCGGTAAGCCGCATCCAAACGCTTATTCCCATGCTCAGTACTACACCAGATAGAGTACTTAATGGAACGGTGTATGTCATCCTCAGAATAGCTCTTAATTATAAACACACGTCCATTCTTCAGGTTCCAGTCAAAGTCTTTGGGATTGTAGTTGTTTATGGCCTTTAGCTTTTCCAGCACGGGATGCACTTCCACACTCGATGGGGAAGCGCTGACGGGAACAACACCTAGACCAAAGTTTTCACTGCCTGCTCCATTGTTCTGGTTGAAGCCGGCCCCCCTGTTCCGGGGAGCCACCCAGCGGTTCTGCAGCTGCGGCTGCGGAGGCTGCACTTGGTGAGGCTGGGCCTGTGGCTGAGGTCCTTGTGGCTGCTGCGCTTGTGGCGGTGAGGCTGTGGTTGAGGCAGTTGGCTCTGCACCAGGGGTGGTGGCTGAATTAATGGCTGAGGCTGCTGGATTATAGTCTGAGGAGGCAGAACTGGTTGGGTTGGTGGAGCCTTTACCACTGACCCCTTTTCATCCCAAGTTCCAATATTCATGTTGTGTTTTATAGGAGGTGGTGGCACAGCAGAACCCCCGATTCCCACATTGCCCTTGGGTTTAAGTTTCGGTTGAGGTTTGGCGGGCTTTCTGGCAATGGCAGCCCAGGAGGTGGGTTTCGGTGCTGCACTGCTAACCGGGGGCACACTATTGGTTGCGATGCTCGTCATACCACTGCTGCTCAATGCTGTTCCTACAGTTTTCGTCACTGCAGCAGTCAGGTCACCACCAATTTTCAGGCCGGTCATGCCTTGCTCGATACTGCTAATGCCAGGCACCTTGCTCAAAGTATCACTGCCAAATCCAGCCTGTCCATCAGTAATAGCTCTCCCAAGAGAACTAGGTGGATAGCCGTAACTGCTACTATAAGCAGAACTTTGTGTTGATTGTCCCTGAGATCCACTTGTCCCCCATGTAGAGAAATCAGCATTACCAGGAAAAAAGTTAAATCCATGTTGACCAAGAAATGGAGGGGTATTTCCTAATGCCCCAGGCTGACTAAACACACCGTCTGGTATATAATGATGCTCTCCATTACTCATCTGTCCATAGGTTGTCAGATATGGCATAGGCTGGTCTCCAGCTGTGGACCATGCTGCTTCCCCAAGCGAATATGGAAATCCAATGGATGGAGCATAGTAACTAGGCATGTATGGATCTGACATTGGTGGATAGCTGTTATTCTGGAAAACAAAAGATAACAGTCAGGAGTGACATAAGATGTGGGGGGAGGGGAACACCCCTAAAATCAAATTGTTTTAAATAAATAGGAAACAGATGTACCTGTTTCAGATTTAAAAAAAAAATACTTTAAATCTAATTTTATCAAGAGAAAAATTTACTGATGACTATTTTAATGTTTATAATAAATTACAGGGTTTTTTGGGGGGATAGAAGGTTAGGATGGGGATTATTTTTGTGTAAGACTCAGATCCTCTGGCACAATTTAAAAACACTAATTTCAACAAAAACTTGATTTATAAACTTTGCAGAAACACTGATTGTTAGCTTTATTTTAAGCCACTCATGTATCAAAAATTTATGAGTAAGGATTAAATGAACACAGATGATGCCAAATAACAGACAAATTATAGTATATCTATGATGGAATCCAGTCCAGCAATTTTGCATTTTTATAAAAAACAGAGAAATGTTTACACTGAGAAGAAAAAAAAGACTTAATATAATATAAACCCATATTTAGTTTTGCCTTGCTCATTTTGAAAAACAAAATGAAATTCTAATGGTTTCTTAATGGTTGGTAACAGGTGCCAGCCAACCTGTTCTCTATGTTCTAAATTTTACACAATATGGTGGTGGTTCAGCGGCTAAGACTCCACACTCCCAACAGCAGGGGGCACAGGTTCAATCCCTGATCAGAGAACCAAGATCCCGTATGCCATGCAATGCAGCCAAAAAAAAAAATTTTTAATAATTAAAAAAAAATTTACACAATAAATTTACCAACTTCCTGATCAGAAATTTAACTTAGAAATCGTTAGGTCCCTACCATTTTTTCCAGAATTACTGTAACTAAATCGGCCTTTATTTTGAATAAAATGAACTCATCATTTAGTGATGTCAAAATTCAAAGCTTATTAAAGAAAAAAAACTCAAATTTGTTAACTAGTCAATGTAAAAAATAAAAATCTATGGATTTCTTTTGAAGGTAGGTTTCTTGTGCCCCAAATGTGTCTAATACAGTCAGCCCTCCAGTCCACAGGTTTTGCATCCATGGATTTAACCAACCATGGCACAGAAACACTCAGGGAAAAATTTTCACTAAGTTTCAAAAAGCAAAACCTGAATTTGGCACATGGGCAGCATGTTTACATGGCATTTACATTTTATTTGATATTATCAGTAAGGTGGAGGTGATATGAAGTATACAGAGGTTGTACATAGGTTATATGGTACAGATGCCATTAGGGACTTGAGCATCTGTGAATTTCCGTATCAGTAGGGTCCTGAAACAAATTCCCCCAAGGGACAATCTGTAATAGATTTTCACTCTATTCAGGGTGTGACTTTTAAAGCTTTGAACAGAGCTTTAAATTTTGTAAAATTCATCAAGATGAAAAAATTAAGCTAATATCCAATTGAGACAATTTGTATTCCTTTCCCAAGGGTCAATATCATTTTGAAGTTTCTTCACTTTACATTCTAAGTATCCTGGAGCAAAGTGGAGAAGGTAATGGAGCAAAGTGCATTGGCAGGCGGGGGCGCGTGTGGGAAGGGCTGTTACTCTCTTGGGATTATTCCTGTCACTGCTTTCTCACTCAAGAAATATCAACATGAATGTGTAACAATCACATCATAGATATTACCTGGAATTAATTTTATTTTTTAAAAGGCCTATTACTAAAAACTAAAATGCTTTACTAGTAAGGTATCCGTGATATATACCTCACAACTGTTAAAACTGTACACTATCTATAAGAAAGCTAATCTAATATTGTCTTTTGAAATAATTCTAATATAATTAAATGAAAATAACAGAAGAATCAAATAAAGGTTGCATTAAATAGGTAAGATAGATTTACCAAGTATTTCCAGTTAAACATGGACTTAAAAACAAAACTGTCATTTAGCAATATTAAAAAAAAAAAAGACTTTAAATATATTTGACATTAAGTAAATTCCACTGTATTCAAAACTGGAAATATATATGTCAACTATTTAGTTTTTAGATAATTATTAACCATACCCAAAAATATATTTTAAAAATTCTTACAATATTGCATGAAGGAAATGAAGCCTGAGAAATGCCAAAAATCACCAAGAGTGGTTTGATAAAAAAATGAAATTCTTGAAGATAATGAGCAAACTTCATTAGACATGGACACACTCACATCTGTGTTTCTAATTCAATCAGTATATCACTTGTTAAAGTATTCATACTGAAGCCACTTGGAAAGCCTAAGTTTAGACAATATAAACAATCAAGATTTTAATTTTTATATTTTTTCAAGTTATTAAAATAATTCCCTTTATTACTTTATTATTTATTCTAACCAAACACTTACTAAATGTCTACATTGTAAAAAATACTGACATAAGATACTCATTCTAATGGAAAACCTACAGTTAAGAAGACACATTGCACAGGGAAGTGGAATATATTCCACACAAGAGAATAAGAGAGCTAAATGAATATGCAGGTAATCACTTTCCAAGTTTTAATTTAGAGTATTAGCCTGAAATCTGGACTCAGTGCATCTTTACCTGGATGTGGGAGTGGAAAAACAAAGTGAAAAGCTTTAAAGCTCATTCTTCATGATAAAAGTGTTTGCAAAACCATACTCATAAATTATGTTGAATATTCTTTCTTTACCCTCACAAATGCTGAATTCTGCAAAAGTTACATATCAAGTTTCTAATTTGTCTATACATGTCACATGATTCAGGTATTGCAAACTAAAGAGCCAGTGAACAAATATTTTAAGCTTCACAAGCCAAATACAGCCTCTGGTTGCAGTCACATATTCATCTTTTTATAACTCTTTAAAAAGCTTCTAGCTCAAGGGTTTCCTCAAAGAAAACAGGTTTTGGTCCCTGGATCAGTTTGTTAACCTGGTTTTAATAGATTATCTATTTATACTGATTCTTATTTAAATAAAAAAAAAAACCCTATCACTAGATTCAGTGGGTAACAAATTTTTGCCATTTCTTTCACATTTGGGGCTAGACCAGGTTTAAACCCTTTTTGTGTGGAGATTGTTAAATATAATTGTTTTTGAATCATGCGTTTACTTCACCCCTAAATTAGTGATTGTGTCAAAATACTAAGTTTAAATTACTTTAAAATGTGCTCCATTAATCACAAGTATCTTGTTAGACAGCTCAGGCTAGTCAGCAGAGACGCACCGCTGTCCATACCTAACTCCAGAGCTATCCAAAGTGAGCACAATGGATAAATGGCCACTCTCTCCAGTGACCAAACAATGCTAACTAATTCCTAATTCTTTCAGTAGTTATAGTTGAAAGAGAAGCTTCCTAGCTCTGTGAAAGAAAAACCTAAACAGTCTCCTGTTGGCCTAGGGTTTCAGTTTGGGTTCTACTGAAAACAAAGTTCTGGGAAACTATTCAAAGTTTAAAAGTAAGATACTGTAAACACAATTTGTATTAGCAGAGCCTTGTTATAATTGGAAATATTTTTAAATGTTTTGAAAATATAAGGTAAATAAATTCTTAATTGCTAAGTGGGATATCAATTAGGAAAGTACCTTGGGTAAAGAAGGGGAAAAAAATTTCTACCTACTGATGGTGGAAAACAATAACTCAAAACTATCTTTCACCTTTTATTTTAAATCTGGTACAATGAGGTATAATCAATTTAACAGTTTATGTCCAAATAATCACTTTTAAATAGTTTATCTATAGTGAAGTTTCACTTTGTTGTTTAAAGATATATGACCTCTAAACAAAGTGATGTGAAATGTTTGGTATTTCTCTCTTACTCAAGAACTAATTAGAAATAGGAAGATAACAATATGTACACACAGAAATTGATATAAAATTCAATGGCCAGAATGAAACATACTTGTAACAGATCCACAAACCCTTTACCTAGAGCATAAACTTAGAAATACAATCTGGAGACACCATTTAATTATATAAGGCAGATGTGATGCTAGGAGGTATCTAATCTAAATTCTAATCCCAACCCATCAATTGTGTAAAACCAATATCAAGCTATTTAAACACTTGAGTTTCCTCAAATATTGAAAGAAATAACGATAAGGTACTTAGGACACACTAACTATTCAATCAACAATAGCTATACTCATTGATACAATTTAACTTGCCTTTTGAAAATATAAGTTTAAAATGTAAATTAATCACCAAATGCATATAATTTCACTCAAATTGACTAGCCTGGATCTTAAAGAGTATAAAGTCACGATATGACACAGTAGTTATACAAGGACATAGGTTCAATTCTCTACTCTTCCAGTTCTATGTCAGTGATCATCAGATCATTTAATTTCTCTAAACTTGTTGCTTCATTGGTAAATGGGATAATACCCGCTGCTCTAATCAATTACAAAATTTAAAAAATCTACCTGTTAATTGCAAAGTGCTAAAGTATAGGAGTTAATCTTATTTTAATTTGAAAACAAATATAGAAAAGATTAAAAATTCTCCCTTAGAATTTCAATCATCTATAATTATCATTTCTTAGCCTTTTTTCTATTATCTCAAAGTTTGAACAACAGTAAGAAAAAATTCATGATTACTGTTCTGACCTGAGGGCACTTCAGTACAACTCAATTATAACTGAGTCTTTCAGCTATACTAATAGCAATTTTTACTTCATAAATATCCAAACTTCAAGAGAGAATACTGTACAATGTCTTAGAAGGTCAATACAAAAAAGGTTAAAGTATTATTCACCATTAACAGCATGTCTGCAGAGAAAAACGGAAACTTATCCACCAAGAACTTGAGGTACTTCAAACTCCAGAACTAACTTACTGAATTAACAACAAAAAGTTGAGTTTAATATACTTTTAATGTGTATGTTTTATTTTTTTAATATTATACTTCTTAAAAAGTGTAATACATGCATATGTAATCACATAGATGTCGTAAAATGTAGCATCATACATTATACTCAATTAATCTGGATTATTTCACCAACCATACTTCTTCATTCCTTAACTCTAGCAGTTAACCTAATCTACTTATTCAATAAATACTTAATGAATGCCTGCTACAGGCCAGATACCGTGCCAGTCACTGGAAACAGGAAGAAAAAGACGATGGTCTTTGGCCTAGAGCATTTCGCACGTTTAGGAGGGAAGACAATCTAGGAAGGATAGTTACAGAAATAAGAACAAAGCAAAACAAAACACTTGAGCATAAACAAGAGGGAGCAAGTAACTGGGAAAATCAAAGACTTCACTAAGTGACAGACATATGAAGACTGTGTGTGTGTAAATCATACATACAGATAAAAAGTTTGAGATCATGAAAAAAATATTCAGAAAATATTTATGTTTTCAGAAAATAAGTCCTATTCCCTAAACAATGTAGATGGATACGTTGACCAAAGATGAGTCAGGGAGAGAATGGAGTCACTTTAACGGCACTCAACACTATCAATATACCCACTGTGGTGAAACTTTGATAAGTCTTTAAACAGGACTATGGCAACAGACTACGACTTTAAGAAGACCAATGAGTGGCAATATGGAATCCTCAGTCAGGAAATCATTCCACAGGCAGAGATAATGAAAACCTTACCTAAGGGCAGTAACAACAGGGACAGAAAAAGATATTTTATGTTCTTAGTTCTCTATACCTCTTCTCTGATCAACACAGCTAGGAATTTATTATCCCATATATATATACACACACACACACACACACACACAAGCAGACAAATTCAAACTTTGGTGTCTTTCAATTTATTCTTCAAATTTATACGCATAAATCACATAGCATCTTTTAACAGTAATTAAACCTGGATTTTCAATCAACTTCCTAATTAGACTATTTTGAGAAACTACAGAGAACTAATTTTAAGTCTTGAAGGACATTTACTTTTTAAATTACTATGAAAATTACTTCCTAAGATATTGAGCACTAGGAAAATAGAAATATACTGCCACAGAAGTAAAAGACCAATAATCAGTTTTTAAAGCATCTCTTGAGTTTGAACTGATTTAGCTCTAAGTATATAAAACAAATAGTAAAAACCTTTTCAGACTAAAGAATATAATTTTTATTATTTATAATAGCAAAATCAGATGAAGGGATTTCAAAGACCTACTGTGTTTTCGTTGAAAATTTCATTAGGCAATTATTTCGGCTAGGTCAGTGCAAGAAGCTATACATACTTACATAACTTTAAATCTCCAAATAATTACTTCAAATATTTCACCAATAGAAGTTTTCACTAATCTACTTTAAAAGGTCAATTTGTATTTTCTATTTCAGCTAAGTAATCACAACAAATTTAAATTTTGTAAGGCTTATCTTTAAGATTCCAGATATTTTCGATTGTGCTCTCCAATAAAGTCAGTTCTCAACATTCTATGGCGTTCATGCTCATGCTCAGTGCTAAGTCGTGTCCGACTCTTTGCGACCCCAGGGACTGTAGCTCCCCAGGCTCCTCTGACTATGGGATTTCGCAGGCAAGAATACTGGGGTGACTTGTCATTTCCTTTTCCAGGAGACATTCACAACCCAGGGATCAAATGCGTGTCTCCTGCATTGGTGGGTGGATTCTTTTAGCTGCCGAGCCACCACGAAGCGTTAGTACCATTTACCCTGATTAGATCGTTATTTTCAGTTATTACAGAAAGGTAACTGGTAAAAACGTATTCATTACTACTGGCAAGGAGGAGGTGGTAAGATATACTCTCACTGGTATCAAACTTTTAAGACATCTGTTTAAACAGCACATTACATTGATTCATCATTGATTTAAGTGATTTAATTAATAGAAAGCATAAGACCTTTCATTTAAACATCACATTAAAACAAACCTTGTATAGATGTTTTTGCCTCAACATAAGGAAACTTTTATGATACAATTTAAAAACTGGATTCACTAATGTAAATGCCCTTACAGTCTTTAAAAAAAAAAAAACAAAAAAAAAACAATGACTTTCCAATGCTTTATGTGAAATTGTATGCAGAATTCCAACATATAAAACACATAAAATGCAAAGCACAGCTCTGGTTGCTACACAGGTGAGATCCAGGTTACCCTCCCCAGGTCTCCCCTAGGCAGACCTGAAGCATCTCTGTGGAATGCCAAAAAACCAATCTTCTAAGTCCCTGTGACAAATAAATTATGAAATATCTGTTACCAAATAAAACAAGAAGATTCTTACATAGGCAGCAATTCTCAAACATTTATAATCCATTAAAATATCTTGAAAATAAAGTTTGAACAAATATTTCAGAAAATACTCATACTGTACCCTTGCCTTAGACATTCTATTTTACATTATAACACACAAAGTATAAAATCAAGTAGCAAAAAACAATTCAATTCTTTAAACCAAATAATTTCCCAAACTTATCTAACAATGGAGACCTTGTTAGCAGAGTATCTACTTAACTCATTATATCAGAATTTCTCAAAAAAATTGCAAACACTGCCATAAGGGATGTTAACTGAGATTACTGTCTGGGCCCAAACAGAACAAAGTACTGTTTATTTCGTTTAAAACCTTCACTACACTCCAACAAATGATCTTCCCCTACTTTCCAGTGATATATTCTTTCACATCTATAGGTGGAAAGTAGATTTGTTACTGAGACCACAAAGTTAGATTACATAAGCATGAAATAATTTTTTTTTTCATTTTTTTTTTTAGAAGTAGCCAAACTTCTTAAAAAAAAAAACGTAAATTTTATCATTCATTTTTATTTTTTCTCATTTATTTATTCCCTCCCAACATACTCGAGGGATGTAGATCAACTGATAAAGGGAGTGTTAGAGAGAAATAAACATAGATTAGGTTGAACATAACCATAGTTCTCCAAAGTCCTAAAAATAATCATATATTTCACAAATTGGGAACTACTTTTTGTTGAAATTTTCTCTGCAACTGCACTATAACAATATTTAGTTCCTTGTTCTTTTATTAAGTTTAAAAACAACCTAGGTTAATATTTCAAGGTACATTTTTTCATGCATCTTTTTATAAGAAAAATTAAAAGTAGTTTCATTCCAAAATGTTGTCTCTAAAAAAACTTGTTAATAATGAAAGCTTATTTGTTAAATTTATTTCCAGTAGTGGTATTTTTATTAACAGAGATGCAGAAATGGAATACAGAGACTAAGGAATATCATTCGGTTTGGTCAATGTTTAAGTCTAAATTATTCCTGTATATAAATTCACAAGATTATTTGTGAAAAATTCAAAGAACCTCAAAAGCCCCTAGTTACTTGATTTGATGAAATTCTCTATGCTTACAATATATAAGGCAAGTGTGTTTATCATCTTTAATTCTATTCCTTATTATCAGGTTAAACAAAAATGTTAAATATGATAACCAAAAATTTCAGGTACAAACTGTCCTTCCCCAAAATTTCTAGCCAATTAAACCTTGCCATTTGCTTTGGCTATGAAGACATGGCAGCAGCATTGAAAGATTAAATTCAACAGTTAGTCTAACCACAATATATACAAAAGCTCACCTTTAAATTTTTACATTTCATAACTGAGTTTTAGCCATCTACAATTTCCAAAGAACTGCCCTGTGTCATAAACCCGCAACTGTTACTATTATGTAGGCACGCTAGATTAATATATGATATGGTTCGTCTCATTCAATTAAAACATCTATTTTTAAAAATCAATTAACATTGTTTCATTTCCTAAACACGGGACTGTCAGACTTACCTGATTTGTCTGGCTACTTAAGTATGGCTCAAAATCATCATCATTTACAGCATCTTTTTGATGAATCGAACCGTTTTGTACTGAAACTAAAAAATACATTTGTATTAGATGTATTGTAATTATGAAACTCACAGAATAACCTAGCATTTTCAGTATTTTTCAAGTCAGCTTGGAAAAAATTATCCTGAGTTCTTTGTTCTTTTCATTAAAAATCCCCCTTAAGGATGAACTTAATTTTGGATGTAAATATTTATATGGCACGGAAAACTTACAAATCTTGTATATGTAAGCCTAAGATCACATAAACACAAGCTATATATATATACACTTCCCACTACTAAAAACACAACATAAACATCTCAATTTCAAGACTATAGTAAGCAAACAGTTAAATTTAAATGTTGGAAGGGTTTGCTAATGCTATATTTGAATCTAAAATAACCACTTCAGGCAGTGTTGTTGACAAGATAGACTTCTGAATGTGCTCCACCTTTGCTAAATCACTGTAACTATTCAGTCCAATAAAGATAAATAAATAACCTTGTTTGGTTATTTAACCAAAGTTAAAATAAGTATCTTAAGTATCTCCAGATAAAGTGACTAAAATTTCACTTGAAGTAGTATCACAATATTATCATAAAAAAACCTAAATAAAAAGGGCCTTAATCCTAAACAATAACAGTGAAGACTTTTACAAGAAGTACAAATAAAACTAAGACACAGAAGTGAAGTGGCTCAGTCACGTCCAACTCTTTGCAACCTGTGGCCTGTAGCCCACCAAGCTTCTCCGTCCATGGGATTCTCCAGGCAAGAATACTGGAGTGGGCTGCCATTTCCTTCTCCAAAGACACTGAAGATAACCATAATATTTTTGCAACATATGAAAACACCAGTTAGAGGCTGATTTATAATGACATGTTTGTTCAGAGAACACTTCCATCAATGCTCTGTATAAAGCTGCTGTTCTGGACACTATCTCGGTACTTTTAAGCACACACTCAAGGTGGTAAAAAGGCCCTGGGTATGAGTCCCAAATGCAACCCTGAGAGGCTGGGAGATCTCAAGTTCATAACTTAGCCTCTCTAACTCTACTTCCCTGTTCAACGAGGTTATAAATAGTACCTACTTCATCTCATCTGAGTATTCAATGACAGTACTTAATAATCTTGGATATTATTATTACATAAAATATTACAAGATCCAAATACGACTAAAAATTACTTTAGGACCACATTAACAAGTTTACGACTAATCTCTTAGATACAAAAAAAAAGCTCTTCAATATCTGAAGATTTATTGCTGAAAATACAGTGTATTTTGAAGTATAACCATTAAATATGAAATATTATAAATTAAGGTTAGGAGCAATGGATTTAAGTTGTGTGTTCTTGTGTAATAGCATCTCTATTTTCCTTAATTATTCCAACAAGTTTAGGGACCTAAACAAAATATACAAGTTGACAGAGACATGTGAGCAAAGCTCGATAAAATACCTTGTTTTTTGCCATCCTGGATACCAATGATCACTCAAAACCTACTACTCTCTGAAGCCTTCAAAGCAGACCTCTCATGAATTCTCCACTGCCCCTCAAAGCCTCTAAGGGAAACCTGAAGGTCACCACAATCCTGGCCTCACTGAGATGGTTTAACTGTATTTGATAAGGACTGTATCAATGCTAGAGCTGAGCTGAATGTGCTCCCAAGGAGTTACATATGTAACTCTAGAAACAAAATTAAAGCGGGAGGGGACCTTAAGTTATTTTTGGTGGACTAATCATTTCAGCCCAAGAGATTCTAATATATCTGTTCTTTACCACTCCTTTATCAAAAAGCTAGTTATGCCTGATCCATTAATCTCCTGAAAAACATTTCTTCACCACACTCCTGGACTGGTCCTTCTGTGTCACTGGTATGTATTTGACAGTATCTGAAACAGCTACCTAGTATGAAGTTACAACTATTTATCGCTTATACTCATTATAGAGTCTCAGAAATTTATTCTACATTGCTTAAGTTTTTTTATAAGTACCTGCTTAAAATTAATCTAAATATATATTATACTGCTATTATTCTTACTCATTTCCTGTTCTTTCTCTTCTACAAGGCTGAGACTAAGAAAATATTCTCATACACAAAATACAGCACTAAATACAGTCCAGTCTTTTATAAATGATGCATTAAAATGTCTTAAGAAGTCCTAAAAGATTATTAAAGGACTATGTCAATCTAAGGATAAAAATGTTTTGTTTCAAGTATTTCACTCATACAGATAAGCAATTTGCATCAAATTAGAATCTGAGTAAGAAGCTAGTCCTTGAGTCTCAGAAGCATACCTTTCTTAAGGAAATTCAATTGTCTTAAAGACTCTAGGTTTTGAACATCCCTTAATGACAGTCTAATGTCTTGGAGACCAAAAGCCACTAAAAAGTAATGAAATACCAGCCAATTCTATAGTCTGTACAAGTTCTTCAGGGAAAAAAGAACAGATGACTTACATGATTCTTCGCCTGTTTCCTCTGCTCTATGAAGCAGAGTCAAATCAAGATAGAACATGGGCCTTAGAAGTCAGGTGATTCTTTGCTCTGGTCCTGACTACATCAAGTTAGGAAAGTCAACAGATCTGTGCATCATGTTTCCCCACCTATAAAAACAGGGACAATACCATATACCCTCTATCTCCTTATAGGGATCTTTCGAGGATTAATAAAATGAAGCCTATAACAACAGTAAAGTGCTTTGCAATATTTCCAGAGGGAGTAGGGTGGGGAGAGGATACAAAAGATATTGCCAAAATACAAGGCATTTTCCACTGCTTTTCTGAAACACTAAAAAACAGTCAAATTTAGCCTAATTTTTTAAAATTGTGGTACCAAACAATGACCATTTCCCTCTGCTCAGAGGGGTACAGGAGGAAAGGAGGGAAAAGATAAATTCCTTTCCAAATATGTGCCTATTTTTAAACTTAAGGGAAAGGAGGAAGCAGGCAGCAAGGCCTGGGGCTACAAGGAGCCTGGGATCTGACACTTTTTATCTGTGGTGCCTGCAAGGAAAGGAAACATTTTAATACACTTTAAAAAAATATATACACACTTTTACTTCAGCAAGCATAAATAAAATGATATTAAGTCAGCCGTAAATTATGGGCCAACAGGTACGCAATTATCCTTAAATTTCTACTATCCTGCAGTACTACCCTGGCCAAGAATAACAGAGTTCTAATACTTAACATAGTGACAACCTATCAAGAAGAATTCCAACTTATAAACAAGTAAACTTAACAGTGTTATTTATGCTACAAAAGCATTTTTGCCTTACAAAGAGATTGATACAGAATTCTTTGCAAATTTTTGCTCCTTCAGTACATTCAAGGACATACAGAAAAATACTTGGTAGAAAATCAAGACATTATAGCCAGGAATTAGGCTGATGCTGTCAACTGAAGACTATTAAGAAAGGAAATTCACAGTCCCTGAAATCATACTAAGTCAACTAAAAAGGAGTATGCTTTTCAAAACTTAGATAGTTCCTCAGAGATATGCATTTTTCATAAGTTTGTTAAGTTTTGAGTTTAACTTTCATACTCATCCTTAGAATACTGGGGCTTAGTTCAAGGAAAGTCTTTCTACTTCATAAAGATAAACAGAATAAATATAAAATGATTTTTTTAAGCTTGAAAACCAAGTCAACTAAGGCAGAGCAGTCTTTTTCAAACACAGTTACTCATAGTTATCAGTTTGCTGGAGGTGCTGCCTTCTTGTAATTCTCCCACAGAGGCATAAAAATACAAGCAATGTGTATGTGTATCTGTGTACTTGGAGTATCCACCAATTTACAGCATCTTATGTGTTAGTTGCTCAGTTGTGTCTGACTCTTTTGCGACCTCATGGACTGTGGCCCACCAGGCTCCTCTGTCCACGGAATTCTCTAGGCAAGAATACTGGAGTCGGTAGCCATTCCCTTCTCTTGGGGATCTTCCTGACCAGGGGACGAACCTCTGTCTCCTGCATTGCAAGCAGATTCTTTACTGTCTGAACCACCAGGGAAGCCCCAGAAGCATCTTAAGTCATTACGAATACTTTTAGGCCAGTCGATATTTTTCCCCCTGCCATGTCTTAGGCAACAGCTTTCCTGCACCTTAACAACAGATGAGGTGAGGCAGCAAATATAATGGCTACTAAAGCGGTGGGTTATTTTAACTACAACAACCCTCAAAACATACCACAGGATTCAAGGCCAGAATTATTACTTTTATTTTACAGGGAGAGGGGAAATTCTGACCAAGAGGTGTAATGTGCTCAAGATCACTTGGCAAGTCAGTGGCCATGGGCAGTAATTAGAACACAGGTCTCCTAGGGATCCTAGTCTACTGTATCCATGGGTAAAACTGTAAACTGGATAATAAGAAAGAAAGAAAATTTCTTCGAATAAACATTTATACAAATAAATACTTTGTATGTGTGTCTAAATATATCTAACTGAGGTGATACTGATGGATGAAAATAATTTTAATAACCTAAAATATTTGTAGTCAATACACAATTTTGTTTATAGAAAATTTATATCTCTTAATATCAAAGATGTCATAAGGACATACCTAAGTTAAATGACTATGTCACAAATCATAGTAATGGTTTACAATGCTGGAGATACTCTATTTTATTTTGTCAGACAAGTTAAGTACTTCATAGAACTTGCACACTTACCTTAAAGCAGGTAACACAAAACACTTAGCATTTCAAATAGCCTTGCAAAGTGCCACCTCCCCACAGATCTAGGATAAAATAATTATGCTAGGCAATAATGACCACAGGTTTCATATATGTCCAAGTCTATATACTTTCTAATGGGCAGACCAGCATGAAAGAAATTAATGGATCACTCTCTTTAAATTTAGAAACCAATTTTTTAAAACTCATAAATCAATATCAAATTGTGAATTTTATGCTTACAACACAGAAAATAATTCTAAAATTAAAATTAGCCTAAAAATTAAAATTGCTGTTTATATATATCTTTAATCAAAATGAAGCAATGGATTTATTACCTAATACAGTGTCATTATCTAGCATGCAAAAATTGTCAAGAAATTGTACAACTCTAAACTGTGTATACAGAATCCAATCCTTTCAAATTTATTGAAATAGCTAATAAAAACCCTAAGAATATAAAGGGACTAAAAAAAACACTGAATTTACATCTTAAAGGCTCTGCAGATCTTATTTTATAGGTAATACTTAACAATATAAATAAAAAATAGGACGCTTAATTCTTTAGTCTAATTTCAAGCCCTATTATAAAATGTAACAAATACATACTTCACTGCAATGTTATTTAAGTGGCCCTGTCCCAAGAAAGCAGTTATTGTTCTACACTTATAAATGTCACATGATTAATGTCATGTTTCAGTCAGCTGACTGCATTGTTCCATATCAATAAATAAAAAATACACTCATTTTTTAAAATGCTTGACTTTCCATGTTACTTTTTTCCCTTCTAACTAAAGAGTAAACTACATAATCCTGGCAGGAACCTCACAAATTATTTCCTTCTCAGTCATTTCTAAAATACCATATTGAGTCAAACCTTTCAGGGCTACATAGCAAGATGGCATGCCTGCTCAGGTTTGATCTCTAACAGGCTATTGCCTCAGTGTAACTGACTTCAACAGAACCGGTGAATAACAAAACAATTTTCGCTAATGTAACAGATTAGTGTAACAATTAGTGTAACCATTTTAACTAATTATGTGGGTTCCGTGTTTCGATGTAAACCAGACATGTCGAGGAAAATGCCCACCTATTTACATGCATGGTTGAATCTGCAGAACTTACATAAAACAAACTATAAAATTAAATAAATGTCACTACAATTCATACCCAATACCTCCTTCAGTGAAGTACAACTAATAAAACTGCTACTTTTATCCTTTTGATTCCTATAAAAGTGGCTTCAAAGCAAGGAACTACCAAACTTTCAGACAGCAATTGGCTGCCTTAGCTGTGATGAACTGTTTTTCTAATTTTGCATTTCCAAAAAATAAAAAACAAAAAGGTCTTCACGTAGTTTAAAAGTACCATCAAACTAACAATGAGAAGATAAAAAGATATCCGAACTCACCTTTATTTCCTTGCCCTTT
Source organism: Aepyceros melampus (assembly GCA_006408695.1). Lineage (NCBI taxonomy): Eukaryota > Metazoa > Chordata > Mammalia > Artiodactyla > Bovidae > Aepyceros > Aepyceros melampus. The sequence goes on along the minus strand of SJXQ01007908.1, from coordinate 676,915 downwards.
AGGTCTCTGTAGCAAGATGAAAGGTGTAGTAAGAAGGAAAAAAAAAGGGAAGAGAGGAAAAGTGTGTTAACCCGAGACGTTACCGGAGACAAGTTATTTTAAACAATCCGCGTAGGAGTGAACCCCTCCACATCCTCCGTCGCCACCGATCTCCCCACAATCCCGGTCCTAAAATTTCCCACCCGCCACTCAGAAGCCGTCTCCCCGGGCTCGCTCGCTCTTAGCCCCACGTCTGCCGCCCTCGAGACGCGTCCGAAGGCCCCAGAGCGCAGTCCTGCCCGCACCCTCCGCGGCCGCCCGCCCGGGCCGCAGGCTCCGGGGCCACGGCGTACGCCCCAGCCCGGGCTGCGAGACCGCAGCAACTTGCGTCCCGGGCACCGTTACGGGCCGGGCAGCGGCGGCGACAGGGAGGAGCCGAAGCCCCAAGCGAGGGTGGAGCTCCGCGGCTCGGGCCTTCGCCAAGCCTGCGGCCTCTGCTCCCTCACCTGATCCACGCTAGTGGCTGACATTCTTCACCGCAACCCGAGAGCTGCTGCTGCTGCTGCTACCGCCGCCGCCGCCGCCGCCTGGGCCTCTCCCTGTGCACTCACAGCAGTTGGCTGCCGCCCTCGGCCGAGAGGCTCTTCCTGCCGCCGCCGCTCGCTGAGAAGCCAGAAAGACGGCCTCGCTCTCGGGAGTTGGTGGAAGGGGCTCGTTCTTCCGCTTGCACGCTCCTCTTCCCTTCTCGCTCTTCGCTTCTCGGGTCCACAATGGCGGACAGACTCCCTGGTCTCACTTCCGCTCCGAGCCTCCCTGACCTTCCGCTCTCCACTCTGACGTCCGCGCTCACCTCGCTCTTCCTCCCCCACCCTCCCGCCGCCGACCTTGGCTCCGCCCCCGCCTTGCCACGTCATCGGAGACGGGCCCGCGCGGTCGGCCCCTTGGCGCAGGCGCCGCGGTGGGAGCGCGCCAGGGAGGCTGCGAGCGCCAACTTCCAGCGGCGCGTCTGTGCATTCCTTCTGTCCGGCTCTGAGGCCGCTGGGCGCGCGTCGGGGGGCGGCATCCGGGAATGGGTCGGGAGTCGGACTCCGGCGCATTGTGAACAGGAAGTTAACCTGGGAGGCTAGCGGAGTTGCCCGGGATTCTAGAGCGGGGCCGGCGCGAAGTGAGGTTTGGCAGGTAGGAACGCCGCAGCCGAGCCGAGGCCGCCCCCAAAGCCGAGGCCGGCGGGGGCCAGTCAGCCGTCCCCAGGACCGAGTTGCTGGCCCGGCTGGGAGCCAGTATATGCAGCGCTAGTGGCTGTGTTAGAGCTCTGGGCGCCGACACTTAACAGCACATAGCGGGTGCCCCGGCGAATGTTCGTTCTCGCCAAACCCCAGGAGCATGGCAGGAATAACTCATATTCTGCCGTTCCCTCTGAGTTCAGAACGTGCCCTCCCCTGCCGATGGTTTTGATGAATGAATAAAGTTACTTTGGGAAAGGTAAGCGTGGTTGCAGAACGCTTTTTCAATCCTAAAAGGACAGACGTTTCAAGGTTCAAGAGAAACCGAGAAAGTCAGTCTTCTGCAAAACCAAAGGAACTGATTTGCAACATTTTGAATGTTTGATTAAAATTAAACGTCTTTTCATTAAAGGCAAAGGCTACTTGCCTAACGCGTGTGAATGTTGACTATATATAAAGGAATAACTTAAATGGCCAAATATTTACCTCAAAACCGTCGGATAAGAGATTAACTGAGTTAACCTGGGAGGCTAGCGGAGTTGCCCGGGATTCTAGAGCGGGGCCGGCGCGAAGTGAGGTTTGGCAGGTAGGAACGCCGCAGCCGAGCCGAGGCCGCCCCCAAAGCCGAGGCCGGCGGGGGCCAGTCAGCCGTCCCCAGGACCGAGTTGCTGGCCCGGCTGGGAGCCAGTATATGCAGCGCTAGTGGCTGTGTTAGAGCTCTGGGCGCCGACACTTAACAGCACATAGCGGGTGCCCCGGCGAATGTTCGTTCTCGCCAAACCCCAGGAGCATGGCAGGAATAACTCATATTCTGCCGTTCCCTCTGAGTTCAGAACGTGCCCTCCCCTGCCGATGGTTTTGATGAATGAATAAAGTTACTTTGGGAAAGGTAAGCGTGGTTGCAGAACGCTTTTTCAATCCTAAAAGGACAGACGTTTCAAGGTTCAAGAGAAACCGAGAAAGTCAGTCTTCTGCAAAACCAAAGGAACTGATTTGCAACATTTTGAATGTTTGATTAAAATTAAACGTCTTTTCATTAAAGGCAAAGGCTACTTGCCTAACGCGTGTGAATGTTGACTATATATAAAGGAATAACTTAAATGGCCAAATATTTACCTCAAAACCGTCGGATAAGAGATTAACTGTGTCTAGTCAAGGCTATGGTTTTTCCTGTGGTCATGTATGGATGTGAGAGTTGGTCTGTGAAGAAGGCTGAGCGCCGAAGAATTGATGCTTTTGAAAAACTGTGGTGTTGGAGAAGACTCTTGAGAGTCCCTTGGACTGCAAGGAGATCCAACCAGTCCATTCTGAAGGAGATCAACCCTGGGATTTCTTTGGAAGGATTGATGCTAAAGCTGAAGCTCCAGTACTTTGGCCACCTTATGCGAAGAGTTGACTCATTGAAAAGACCCTGATGCTGGGAGGGATTGGGGGCAGGAGGAGAAGGGGATGACAGAGGATGAGATGGCTGGATGGCATCACGGACTCAATGGACGTGAGTCTGAGTGAACTCTAGGAGTTGGTGATGGACAGGGAGGCCTGGTGTGCTGCTATTCATGGGGTCGCAAAGAGTCGGACACGACTGAGCAACTGAACTGAACAATGCAACAATATTTTAGAAGCACTGAAAGAATAATAGAGATGAATCCTATCTTGGGAGTCCAGTGTTTCATATAAATCGCCAAGAGGCGTTTTTAGGTCAGCTCAGTTTCCACGCTGAGAAGATATGTTTTTGACACATTCTGATTGACCATGTGCTCAGTTTCAAGATCGGAAAGAGGATGGAGAGTGAGAGACAAATTGTAATGAACCTTGTATGCATAGTAATTGCCCAGATTCACTTCGTACCCAGCAGCATTTAAACTATTTGAATTTTTCCCAACAATTTCTAAGGCTTTTTGTTATCTTTAAGTAACATAGTATAAAGGACCAAGCACAGAAAATTCAATTTGAGGGTTGATTAATGCATTTTTGGAGGGAAGATATCCTTAAGTATGCTTAAGGTGAAAGCAATCTCTCAGAACACTGAACCCCCTCCCTGCCCCCCCAACAGTTAAAACCTGCTTTGAAACAGAAAGGTCAACAACTTTGTTTCATTCTCATGTGTGCGCCTGCTCAGTCACTAGGTCATGTCCGACTATCTAGGAACCCACAGACAGTAGCCCCCTAGGTTCCTCTGTCTGTGAATTTTCCAGGCAAAGGAATTTATAGTGGCAAGAAAAAGCAGAAAACAAGTGGTCCTAAGGTTTCCCTAAAGCGGTGTGTTCCAGAGTGTTTCCCTAGGCTAATAGCATCTCTGGGGAACTTAAATGAAAATTCTTGGTACCCACCATCTATACTAAGTCAGAAACTCTAGGGTGGGGAACTTCTTTATTTTGAAATAACAGTAGATTTACAGAAGTGTTGCAAAGAATTTCTATGTATCTTCACCCAGCTTCCCTTAATAGATACATGTTACTTAACCAGTTACTACATTTATCTAAACCAGGAAATTGGCATTGTTATAGTACTGTTAGCCACAGACCACCTGGATTTCCCGTTTTTTTCACTGATATTCTTTTTCTTCTTTATCTCCTCTCAGTTTGTGAGTTTCTTGGTCTAGTCTCATGGCATTGACACTTTTTTGAAGTGTATAGAGCAGATGTTTTTAGAATGAACCTCAAATTGAGTTCTGATGTTTTCTCACAATTAGGTGGAGGTTGGTGGCTCAGCAGTAAAGAATCCACCTGCTAATGTAGGAGACGTGGGTTTGATGCCCTGGAGAAGGAAATGGCAACGCACTCCAGTATTCTTGCCTGGAAAAACTCACGGACAGAGGAGCCTGGCTGGCTACAGTCCATGGGGTCACAAAAGAGTTGGACACGACTTAGTGACCTAACAACAAGGTTGGGGTTGTGGATTTAGGGAAACGATACCACAAGTGCAGTGCCTTCCTTATGTCATTATATCAGGGCTTGTGACATCAGTATGACTTGTTAATCCTGGTTATTTGGGCTAAAGCTGTGTCTGCCACGTTTTCCATGGCAAAATTAGTATTTTCCACTTTCCATACTCTAGTCTTGTGAGGTGAGTCGTTAAATCCAGCCCATACTCAAGGAGAAGGGAATTAAAGCTCCCCTCCTGGAGTATTTGGAATTCCTGTGCAGGGAGAATCTGACCTTTCTCCCATATTTCTATCACTAGGGACTCATGGATATTTATCCAGTGCTTTCATAATTAATTTAGTTGCTCAAATTGTTCCAGTCTTCAGCCCCTGGGAGATCAGATTGATTTCCGTGTGCTTTTGCCTTACCTCTGTCCTCTTTTTTTTTTTCTCTTCCCAAGCACTTTACTTTGGAGCCCATGTATTTCATTCATTGTAATGTTTACTATAAGGAAATTTACTATGACAAGGAAATGGCAAAAGAAAACATCAAGTAGCCGTAAAGTCTCCCTACAGCACATCAAGTATGATCCTGGGATAAAAGCATCAGTGGTACCTGGGAGTTTGTTATAAATGCCAGTTCTCCAGGGTGCCACCCCATAGTTAGAAAATTAGACACTGGAGATGAGTCCCAGCAAGCTGTATTTTATCAAGCTGAGGTGATTGTGAGGCACACTAAGTTTTAGAACCACTGCACCTAAGTTTCCTCAAAGATCCAGGTCAAAAACCTACCCAAAGAATCCATAAATTCTGTTATCAGCCTTAGAATTTCTGAAGCACTTCTAGTTATTTGCTTTAAAAATAGAGCAGACAAGACATGGACAGCTGTTTCACCAAAAAGGGTATAAGTAAGTAAGTAAGTAAGTAAAGTCACTCAGTCGTGTCCGACTCTTTGTGACCCCATGGAGCCCACCAGGCTCCTCAGTCCATGAGATTCTCCAAGCAAGAATACTGGAGTGGGTTGCCATTTCCTTCTCCAGGGAAAAGGGTATACAGATGGCAATTAAGCATTTGAAAAGATGTTCAGTGTCTTTTACCATTAAAAAAAAAAATCACAGTGAGATATCACTGTACCTCTATCAGAATGACTAAAAAAGGTGACCAGATGGCTTGCAAAGTTGTAGTGGAGAACTATATCACCCTTACCTCACTGGTGAGACTGTAGTACAATCCTTATGGAAAACAGTTTAACAGTTTCTTATAAAGCTGAGCGTGTGATCATCAATGATAGTTACATTCTTGAGCACCTACCCCAAAGAAATGAAAATTGTGGTTGACTAAATAATGGCTTTGCTATATTTTGACTAAATCTAGTCCCCAGAATTTGTGAATATGATACCTTATTTGGCAAAAGGGTCTTTGTAGTTGTGATTAAGTTAGCGATGTTGAGATGGAAAGATTATTGTGGATGATTCAAGTGGGTCCAATAAAATCAGAAGGGCCCTTATAAGAGAGAGGCAACAGTCCATGGGGTCACAAAAGAGTTGGACATGAGTTAGCGATGAAACAACAAGGAGCGCCAGAGTTAGAGGATCTTGTGTTGTTGAAGCAGCACTTGGAATGTAGCTATGAGCATAGATATGCTGGCCAGCTCCGGAAAGAGAAGGCCAAGATCAGATTCACCCCTGGAACTTCCAGAAGGAACTCAGAATTCTGATCTCCATAACTGTAAAATAATATATTTAAGGGTTTTTTAGATTAAGCTTGAAGAAATTTGGGCTTCCCAAGTGGCTCAGTGGCAAAGAATCCTTCAATCCCTGGGTCTAGGTGATCCCATGGAGGAGGAAATGGCAACCCACTCCAGTATTCTTGCCTGGGAAATCCCATGAATGGAGGAGCCTGGTGGGCTACAGTCCATGGGTCGTGAAGAGCTGGACATAACTGAACACAATTTGTTACAGCCACAATAGGAGATAAAGTATTTCTGTGTTCACGCAAACATCTATACACATATTTTTATAGCAGCTTCATTTATAATAGCCAAAAACTACAAAAAACCTAGGTATCTTTCAGTGGATGAATGGGGAAACATTCTGTGCTACATCCATACCTGGAATACTAGTCAGTAATAAAAGGGAAAGAAAAAAAGAGCTGACATAGAAAACAACTTGAATCTTGGGGTGAGAAAAAAGCCAGTCCTGAAAGCTTATATACTGTGTGATTCTGTATATATATATTGTTCAGTCACTCAGTCGTGTCCAAGTCTTTGTGACCCTATGGACTGCAGCACAGCAAGCCTCTCTGTCTTTCACTATCTCCTGGAGTTTGCTCAAACTCATGTCCATTGAGCCATTGATGCTATATATATATTTAATAGTCTTGAAATGACAAAATTATAGAAGAAAGACAGATTAGTGGTTCCCTGACGGTTAAGGCGGAGGAGGCAATGGCACCCCTCTCCAGTACTCTTGCCTGGAAAATCCCATGGACGGAGGAGCCTGGTAGGCTGCAGTCCATGGGGTCGCTAAGAGTCAGACATGACTGAGTGACTTCATTTTCACTTTTCACTTTCATGCATTGGAGAAGGAAATGACAACCCACTCCAGTGTTCTTGCCTGGAGAATCCCGGGATGGGGGAGCCTGGTGGGCTGCCATCTATGGGGTCGCACAGAGTCGGACATGACAAGCAACTTAGCAGCTGCAGCAGCAGAGGGTTAAGGAAGATTTGACAACAAAAGGAAAGTGGGTATGGTTGGAAAAAATCAACAGGAGGGATCCTCCTGGTGATGAAAAGTTCTGTCTTGACGAGAGAGATGTCATTCTCCTAGTTGTGACATTGCGCTATAGTTCTGCAAGACGTTCCCAGTGAGGGGACCTGAATAGAGAGCGTACTATGTCTTCTGGGTTATTTCTTACAGTGTGTATGAAGGTACACTTATAACAAGATAAGAAGTGTGATTTTAAATAAGGAATCATACCTTTCAAAAAGATAAAGCAAACATGGAAAAAATGGCATACCTCTTATTAAATGAGATAATGTATAAAGAGTACCATTTATTTTTGAAGACTAAAGGTACGGTAAACTGGCTTACTATTCCATGAAAAGGGAGGATCTATTCAGTATGGTTCCCATCTTTCAATTTATTCTGTGTAAGAAGACAGAAGAAATCAATCAAAATGTGAACTCAGCATCAATTTACATGGTTATTTCCTTCTTTGTAACTTTCTGCTTTCTAGATTTTCTACTCTTATAATTTTAAAACATTAACAAGAATTTACCTATAAAATAGTTAAGTATGAGCTGAGTCAGCTTAGAGAGGATTTTTCCCACTTTTAATATGTGATCACTTTCAATGTCTAATCAAATTTCTCATCTCCCATCGTTGATATCTGATCACCCTAGCCTGCCATTCAGTAAGAAAGCTCTTGAAATAAGTTTGGAAAAACTTCTCCCTGTGCTTGATGTCTTCTCTTAGTAATTTTCCATGCACAACCCCTACCCACCTCTCGCACACATAACCTGTTTGTTGTCTATAAAGCCCCAGTTGTCCTTAATGAGAGCTGAACTCATCTCTCCTATTTCAATAGTTTTGACACTTACCACAATAGTCTTAAACAAAGTTTTCCTTGCCATTTAAAAAAAGTAGTTAGGATGAAATGTTATATGTCTTGAGATTTGTATTTAATCCAGCTAGAGAGAAAGAAGGAGGAAACTGACTGGATCAGCTGTTATTGAGGCTAGGTCATAGGTCTCTTTATTATGGTCTCTCTTACACAGTTGAAATTTTCCATGATGAAAATTTAAAAGAAAAATTACCTTATTTTGTTGCAGTCAATTCTCATCATTCTTGATGCGAGACCTGTTGCTTAGTCATGTCCGACTCTGTGACCCCATGGAGTGTAGCCTACCAGGTTCCTCTGTCCATGAGATTTCCCAGGCAAGAATACTGGAGTGGGTTGCCATGTCCTACTCCAGGGGATCTTCCCAACCCAGGGATTGAACCCGCATCTCCTGAGGCTCCTGTACTGGCAGGCAGATTCTTTACCACTGAGCCATCTAAGGAAGCCCCATCATTTTGGATAGTTCGGTTCTATAAAATCTCTGGGAAACCAAATTAGCAAATACTGAGCCATTTCTCTGGGGGAATCACAGGGTTAAGTTCCTGGCAAGCCTCTCATCCCAGCATGTTTCTCAATCAGAACATAACCTTGTTATGTTTATGTTTTTGCTTTAAGGACACTTTATTTCATATATATTATTAATTCATTAACATTGAACTCTGGGCCAAGAGCACTGGAACTCATGCCCGAACAGAGCTTACCTAAAACACGTGTTTTCTCTGTAGGGCACATCACAGCCTTCTTGCACTTGTGGACAGCAGATAGCATTTCAGCACTACACATGGGGGGCATTTTAAACAGAGAAATCGGCAACAGAACGCATAAAAATGTGATAATTGGCATTTAATATAGACTATGAAAATGATGTAGGTATACAGTATGAGTTGGAGAAGGAAATGGTAACCCACTCCAGTATTCTTGCCTGGAGAATTCCACGGACAGAGGAGCCTGGCAGGCTGCAAACCATGGGGTCTCAAAAAGTTAGACATGACTGGGCGACTAATACACACATACAGTATTAGAGCTGAAACAAGGCAGTGTGTAGCCTTGTTCAAGGCTTGTACAATCAAGACTTGTACCTCCTTCAGCAAATCAGACTTTCCCCTAGTCTGCCCTTGTATATCTCTCCCATCACTAAAGTGTTCGAATATTGATTTGAGGGTTATAAACAAATTTTAAGAAGTATATTTGCAAATACAGAATTCATGAATAACAAAGTGATAGGCCTAGTGATTGACACAATGTAAGTTATAAATGAGTGTTCCTTTCTCTTCATAGATACAGACTGAGATGCTGAATTACTCAAAATTTTATATGAGTCTGTGGTTCTCATATAAGTGAGTTATGTTAGTGAAATATATTAGAAAGTAATGTGCAGGTGGGACTTCTCTGGCAACTCAGTGGTAAAAAATCTGCCTGCAACTCAGGAGGTGTGGGTTCGATCCCTGGGTCAGGAAATGGCACCCCACTCCAGTATTCTTGCCTGGAGAACCCCGTGAACAGAGGAGTCTGGTGGGCTATAGTCCATGGGGTCACAAGAATCTGACATGATGTAACAACTACACCACCACCACCACCATCAATGTGTAAATTCATTTGTAATACAAGTGTCATTTGTAGTTGGTTATAAGTGGTGGTGGGGTTATAGAAAGTTGAACATAACTTCCTAGCCTGTGAGGAAATTAGATTTAACTTAATTGTTTTAAAATTTTGGGGTAGTTCCTAGTGGTCTAGTGGTTAGAATTCCATTGCTGTAGACCAGGTTCAATCTCTCGAAAAGAATGAAATACTCTCTTAGACCAATACTATTCATGAGTCCAAAATTGTATGAGAGGCAACACAAAATAGAACACATGGATTTTTCAGTCATATGTATCTGGCTTCAAATTCTTGCCAGCCCACCTGATAGCTATGTGAACTAAGGTTAAAACATGCTCAGTTTCCTCATTTTAAAAGTGGAATCATCACACCCATGTCACAGAGTTGTTGAGAAACATTTTTCCAGCACTGGGGCCAAGCAGGTACTCTTGTTGTTTTGTTGATAAATCATTTCTGACTCTTTGCAACTCCACGACCACTTCTGTCCGTGGGATTTCCCAGGCAAGAATACTGGAGTGGGTAACCATTTCTTTCTTCAGTGATTGAACCCATGACTCTTGCATTGCAGGTGGATTCTTTACCACTGAGTTACTAGGGAAGAAGGGACTCTGGCAAAAGGTAATTCTCTCTGAGATGCAGGGGGATGTTGTATCCAACAGCCTGCTAATTGCACTTTACCTCAGTCTCAGATAAAGAATATGCAAATAGAACTTCCTTGGTGGTGCAGCAGATAAGAATCTACCTGCCAATGCAGGCGATGTGGGTTCAATCCCTGATCTGGAAGATCCCACATGCCTTGGAGCAACTAAGCCTGTGCACCACAACTTTTGAGCCTATGCTCTAGAGCCCGGAAGCCGAAACTACTGAGAGCCCCTGTGCCAAAACTAACTGAGGCCCATGCACCCCAAAGCCCATGATCTGCAACAAGAGAAGCCACCGCAGTGAGAAGCCTGTGCACCGCAACTAGAGAGTAGCCCCCAACCCCTGAAACTAGAGGAAGCCTGTGCACAGCAAGGAAGACCCAGTACTTATAAATAAAGTAGAATGTACTTGTCAAAAATAATTTTTTTTAAGTCCAAAAAAAAAGAACATGCAAATCATCCTGAATTCCCCTTTAGTGACCCATCATAAATATTCCATTCCAGAGTCAAGGTTTTGCTTGTGAACATAAGCGGAACACTGATTCCACAATGTTTATCAGCATTCATCCAACCCTTTCTCCTCTTTCCCAATATTTCCGTTTGTCTTCTTCGTCCTTCCTCCGTATTAAGCAGCACTTTGTGCACAGGGATGGGATGTAGCTACGATGTGGTGTCTGGTGTGCAGGCGGATGATTAAAGGATTTTCTTCCTGGCCTTTTAGGTTTAAAAGCACAGGTGCACACGTGCTCACTTCAGTGGTGTCGTCAGACTTTGTGTGACCCGATGGATAGCCCGCAAGCTCCTCCGTCCATGGGATTCTCCGGGCGAGCATACTGGAGTGGGTTGCCATGCAAGAAATGACAGAACCTGGTGATAGATTGGGGTATAAGGAACTTTATAGAAAGAAGAGTTAAAGGTGTTTTAGGGGGTTCTAGCTTTGGAGATTAGGAGAAAGATGGTATTATGGAGAGACTTAGGAACATGTTAAAAGGTTGCTGGTTTGTAACAGGAGAATGTTGAGCATAGTTGCAAAGATTAAATTTGAAATAATATTTGTACATCCAGTTATGGTTTTTTTCTCCTCTTTTATTAAAAAAAGTCATAGATTAGGGGGGAAATAGGTGAATATCCCTAATAGATAATGAGAATGTACAAATAAATAAAAAGAAAAATACATTTCCAATAGAAAAATGATCAACTTAATGCCAGTGATTCACCAAAGAAGACACCTAAATGACCAATCAATGTGAAAAACTCTCAACCACACAAACCATTTAAGAATTGTGAAGTGTAATTAATAATTTAGTATAGATCATCAGGATAGACTTTAGCCATAATTATGTTGCTTCTTTGGAGAAATGGTTCTTTTCCCATACAAAATTAGACCTGAATGTGCTTAGAATGTACTTTGAAGTTGTGACTCTGTGCTCTGGCTCACGGAAGTGAGAACCTGAGAGGGCAAAAGAGGCAGGGAGCCTGGCTGGGGCACAGTAGGCTGATGTGACTTAACAGCTGATCCCAAAATGTGATAAGAAGAGCTGACAATTGGAGGAATTAACAATGACAATATCAAGTGAAAAAGATAGTCTTTTAAAATTGAAATAATAGATCTCATTTCTGAAAATGAAAAAAAGTGAAATATAATCCTTCTAAACCAGCTGCTTATTTAACTTATATGCAGAGAACATCATGAGAAACGCTGGGCTGGAAGAAGCACAAGCTGGAATCAAGATTGCCGGGAGAAATATCAATAACCTCAGATATGCAGATGACACCACCCTTATGGCAGAAAGTGAAGAGGAACTAAAAAGCCTCTTGATGAAAGTGAAAGAGGAGAGTGAAAAAGTTGGCTTAAAGCTCAACATTCAGAAAACGAAGATCATGGCATCTGGTCNGCTGGAAGAAGCACAAGCTGGAATCAAGATTGCCAGGAGAAATATCAATAACCTCAGATATGCAGATGACACCACCCTTATGGCAGAAAGTGAAGAGAAACTAAAAAGCCTCTTGATGAAAGTGAAAGATGAGAGTGAAAAAATTGACTTAAACCTCAACATTCATAAAACGAAGATCATGGCATCTGGTCCCATCACTTCATAGGAAATAGATGGGGAAACAGTGGAAACATTGTCAGACTTTTTTTTGAGGGGGGGCTCTAAATTCACTGCAGATGGTGATTGCAGCCATGAAATTAAAAGACGCTTGCTCCTTGGAAGAAAAGTTATGACCAACATAGATAACATATTAACAGTCTTTTGGGCTCTGTGGGAGAGGAAGAGGGTGGGATGATTTGGAAGAATTGATGGTTTTGAAATGTAATGTTGGAGAAGACTCTTGAGAGTTCCTTGGAATGCAAAGAGATCCAACCAGTCCATTCTAAAGGAGATTGGCCCTGGGTGTTCTCTGCGAGGAATGACGCTAAAGCTGAAACACTAGTACTTTGGCCACCTCATCTAAGACTTGACTCATTGGCAAACACTCTGATGCTGGGAGTCATTGAGGGCAGGAGGAAAAGGGGACAACAGAGGATGAGATAACTAGATGGCATCACAGACTCGATCAATGTGAGTTTGAGAGAACTCTGGGAGTTGGTGATGGACAGGGAGGCCTGACATGCTGTGATTCATGAGGTTGCAAAGAGTCAGACACGACTGAGCAACTGAACTGAACTGAACTGACTGAATGTAGTATGATTTGTATGTAGTCAGGATTGAGAATTATTTAAAATCTTCTGGATTTCTGGTTTGAGTCATCTACCCTGTTTTTATGTTTATCAGAACCCTGATATTGATACGCTTAGTTCACTTTATCTGCCAAATCCACTTACCCCTTCAGCATTCTGTAAATACCTAGAATTCTCCATGCTTAATGAGTTATCAGAATTCAGATGATTTTAACCAAATGTTAAAATGCCATTATTCCATTTTCTATCTAATTTTTTTCTCATTTCAGTTCACTTCAGTTCAGTTGCTCAGTTGTGTCTGACTCTTTGTGACCCCATGAATTGGAGCATGCCAGGTCTCCCTGTCCATCACCAACTCCCAGAGTTCACTCAAAATCTTGTGCATCGAGTCGGTGATACCATCCAGCCATCTCATCCTCCGTTGTCCCCTTTTCCTCCAGCCCCCATCCCTCTCATCATCAGGGTCTTTTTCCAATGAGTCAACTCTTCACATGAGGTGGCTAAAGTATTGGAGTTTCAGCTTTATTTTTTTTAATTAATTAATTTTTTTTTTTTTTTTTTTAGTTTGTTTTGCCTTACAATACTGTATTCGTTAGTGTCAGTTCTTCCAAAGACCACCCAGGACTGATCTCCTTTAGAACGGACTTGTTGGATCTCCTTACAATTGAAGGGATTCTCAAGAGTCTTCTCCAACACCACAGTTCAAAAGCATCAATTGTTCATCACTGAGCTTTCTTCACACTCCAACTCTCACATCCATACATGACCACTGGAAAAAACATAGCCTTGACAAGACAGACCTTTGTTGGCAAAGTAATGTCTCTGCTTTTCAATATGCTATCTAGGTTGGTCATAACTTTCCTTCCAAGGAGTAAGTGTCTTTTCATTTCATGGTTGCAATCACCATCTGCAGTGATTTTGGAGCCCCCCCAAAATAAAGTCTGACACTGTTACCAATGTTTCCTCATCTATTTCCCATGAAATGATGGGACCAGATGCCATGATCTTCGTTTTCTGAATGTTGAGCTTTAAGCGAACTTTTTCACTCTCCTCTTTACTTTCATCAAGAAGCTTTTTAGTTTCTTTTCACTTTCTGCCATTAGGGTGGTGTCATCTGCATATCTGAGGTTATTGCTATTTCTCCCGGCAATCTTGATTCAGCTTGCGCTTCTTCCAGCCCAGCGTTTCTCATGATATCCTCTGCATGAAATTTAAATAAGCAGGGTGACAATATACTGCCTTGATGTACTCCTTTTTCTATTTGGAACCAGTTTGTTGTTCCATGTCCAGTTCTAACTGTTGCTTCCTGACCTGCATACAGGTTTCTCAAAAGGCAGGTCAGGTTCTCTGGTATTCTCATCTCTTTCAGAATTTTCCACAGTTTATTGTGATCCACAGTCAAAGGTTTTGGCATACTCAATAAAGAATAAATAGATGTTTTTTTCTGGAACTGTCTTCCTTTTTCCATGTTCTAGCGGATGTTGGCAATTTAATATATGGTTCCTCTTCCTTTTTTGAAACCGTCTTGAACATCTGGAGGTCATGGTTCATGTATTGCTGAAGCCTGGCTTGGAGAATTTTGAGCATTATTTTACTAGCATGTGTTGCTGCTGCTGCTAAGTCATGTCAGTCATGTCCGACTCTGTGTGACCCCATAGATGGCATCCCAACAGGGTCCTCTGTCCCTGGGATTCTCCAGGCAAGAATACTGGAGTGGGTTGCCATTTCCTTCTCTAATGCATGAAATGAAAAGTGAAAGTGAAGGCACTCAGTCGTCTCCTACTCTTAGCGACCCTTTGGACTGTAGCCTATCAGGCTCCTCCATCAGTGGGATTCTCTAGGCAAGAGCACTGGAGTGCGTTGCCATTGCTCTCTCTGACTAGCGTGTGAGATGAGTGCAATTGTGTGGTAGTTTGAGCATTCTTTGGCATTTCCTTTCTTTGGGATTGGAATGAAAACTGACCTTTTTCAGTCCTGTGGCCACTGCTGAGCTTTCCAACTTTGCTGGCAAATTGAGTGCAGCACTTTCACAGTATCATCTTCCAGGATTTGAAACAGCTCAACTGGAATTCCATCACCTCCACTAGCTTTGCTCGTAGTGATGCTTTCTAAGGCCCACTTGACTTCATATTCCAGGATGTTTGGCTCTAGGTGAGTGATCACATCATCATAATTATCTTGTTGTGAAGCTCTTTTTTGTACAGTCCTTCTTGTATTCTTGCCACCTATTCTTAATATCTTCTGCTTCTGTTAGGTCCATACAATTTCTGTCCTTTATCAAGCCCATTTTTTGCATGAAATATTCCCTTGGTATCCTTAATTTTCTTGAAGACATCTCTTGCCTTTCCTATTCTATTGTTTTCCTCTATTTTTTTTTTTTTTTTTGCATTGATCACTGAAGAAGGCTTTCTTTTCTCTCCTTGCTATTTTTTGGAACTCTGCATTCAGATGCTTATATCTTTCCTTTTCTCCTTTGCTTTTCACTTCTCTTCTTCTCACAGCTATTTGTAAGGCCTTTCCAGACAGCCATTTTGCTTTTTTGCATTTCTTTTCCATGGGGATGGTTTTGATCCCTGTCTCCTGTACAATGTCACAAACCTCTATCCATGCTACAAGTCTAAATATTTCCTATCAGAAAATCCACTAAAATAAACTACAACTTAAAAATTAATTAACTTGTTTGTTACAAGAGACTCAGAATAGTACTAGTGACTAAAATTTGAAAAACCATAAATAAGATATATTGACTATCTGCCATACTTACTTTTATATATATTGACTCATAAATTATTTATCCCTTGTATACTGGTCTTCCCTGTTGGCTCAGATGGTAAAGTGTCTGTCTACCATGCAGCCGACCTGGGTTCGATTCCTAGGTCGGGAAGATTCCCTGGAGAATGAAATGGCAATCCACCCCAGTACTATTGCCTGGAAAATCCCATGGACAGAGGAGCCTGGTAGGTTACAGTCCAAGGGGTTGCAAAGAGTCGGATCCGACTGAGCGACTTCACTTCACTCACTTCATACTGCTATAATTAGTCATTATTTTATCTTTATCTTATAGATCAAGAAGTTGAAGCTTAGCATAGGTTAATGACTTGCCCAGAAATTGTAAAAAATGACAGCATAAGGATATTCACCTAAAGTATCCTGCTCTAGCATTTATGCATATTCTATTTCTCTTTATCATTTTAATGTATATCTTCATATTCAACTAGTTTCCATCCAGCCTCTAGAAGCATCCACTTGGTTGTTTCAGTTTAGTTCCATCAGCAACTTGCATATGGCAATGACATAAGCCCCTTCATCACACTTTTTTTTTTTTTTTAATTGCTGGCTGCACTGGGTCTTTGTTACTGTGCATGGTCTTTCTCTGACTGCTGCGAGTGGGGCTACTCATCATTGTGGTTTGTGGGCTTTTCATTGCAGTGGTTTCTCTTCTTGCAGAGCATAGGCTCTAGGGTATGCTGGCTTCAGTAGTTGTGGTACAAAGGCTCAGTTGTTGTGGTACAGGGGTGTAGTTGTGGTCCAGGGGTGTAGTTGTTCCGTGGTGTGTGGAATCTTCCCAGATCAGGGATCAAACCTGTGTCCCCTTCCTCAATGGGTGGATTTTCATCCATTGTATCACCAGGGAAGTCTGTCATAATCTTTTGAGTATATTATTCTCCCTCACCTGGTTTAACATTGCCTTATTTAAAGTATCCATAAATGAATCCATTCATCTATTTGTATTCCAACAGAGAATAAATGTTACTGTTATTTATTCTATACATTTGTTTGCTGAGTATTTGCCTTACCTTTCTACAGTCATGTAACTGTTAATTTACTTTTATTTTCATACTTATACTATGCTTATACTTTAAATAGATTGTAACTGATTCATAATAAACAGCATAGCTATACTATAATTTATGCATGAAAGATTCCAGGTAAATGTGGTACCTATACATTCAGGGAAGACATGCAAGGGAGATAAGACTAAAGGGATGCAATTTAACATTAAGTACACAATCACTGAGATTAAAATAAAGATTGGTGCTACAAAGTAGGTTACTAATGAAAAGGAGTTTCATGCCTCCAGCCTGACTCGCAGTAAATATTTAAAACCATCTCTTTATTCTAGTCTATTTTTTCTTCTTGATGCATCTCATTGTCTACTGGGTTTCTGACTGTTTTAGTCATATATATATATATATATATATATATGCTGCTAAGTCGCTTCAGTCATGTCCGACTCTGTGCGACCCTATAGACGGCAGCCCACCAGGCTCCCCCATCCCTGGGATTCTCCAGGCAAGAACACTGGAGTGGGTTGCCATTTCCTTCTCCAATGCATGAAAGTGAAAAGTGAAAGTGAAGTCACTCAGTTGTGTCCGACCCTCAGCGACCCCATGGACTACAGCCTTCCAGGCTCCTCCATCCATGGGCTTTTCCAGGCAAGAGTACTGGAGTGGGGTCATTGCCTTCTCATATATATATATATATATATATGATCTTATACTATTTTCTTGAACTTGATGACCAAATTCAGCTTTCTCAGCTCTGACTTTGACACCATTCAAATTATATACACACTTTTATATCTACTTATCTTTTGAGTCTTCCACTAACAATGTACTTCAGTTTCAGTCTCTACTTTTTAATCTTGGCATCTGTTAGCCACCACAGCTCAGCTCACCATAGAAATCTTTTAAAGGACAATCAAGAAACATTTTCTCTTATAAAAAGGATCCTCACATGATGCTTAGAAGGCCAAAAAAAAAAAAAAAAAAAGATTCCATCTAAATTTAATCTGAATTTCTATAATTTAAAATAACCTCACCTCTTGGTAGCCAAGATAAAGAAAGAAGCTTAAAGCTTTATATGGGCTTCATGGAATACACACAGTATTTCAAGTCCATTTAGGTAAACTATAAATATTTTTCACAACTACATTTATTGAGTTTTTCCAACTTGTGCTTTTATGTGTTTATTCCCTATAACAAATTTATGAGGTAAGTGTTATTATAATTCCTCTCACAGTGGCATCTGATTATCAAGCTAGTACTTCCAAAATTCCATTCATCTACAACTTTATTGAATCAAACAACACAGTCTAAGTTTTATACTTTTACTGGGCTAAAACATTTCCAGAGTGATTTTTTGTAGTTGTTGGCTTTGGTTACTATTGTTTACACCCACAATGCTCAAGTTTGTAACACAATGTGTTTGTGCCATTTTTAAGTATACACTTGATGTACCCAAACGAACAAGTGTTTCCCTGAGCAAAATCTTTCAAAATCAATACTTTCAGTTATAATAGGAAAAGCATTGCAAGGGATCGTATCAAAGTTCACTTTTAAATACAGTCTGGTCTGATGCTATAAAATCATATCTCTATTTTACTAGTGATAAACCGACATTAAATACAGCCTTGTCATTTGTCGGGTAAATAAAAGTAAATAGAATTATGTTAGGTTAGCTCTATGAAACCTAAGGAATGCTGAGGAGATAAATTTTGAGTGTTAAGAGAACAACTGAAGTGAGATATTGCTTTTAAGTGAGATATTGCTTCCTAACACTTCTTTTTATGGAAGCCTGCATGCCAATCTCTCAAACTTTAAAAAATACAAAATTGGGATAAACAATGATGCTCTGCTGTGCTTAATTGCTCAGTTGTGTTTACTCCTTGTGACACCATGAACTGTAGCCCATGAATCAAGAGCCAGGCTCTTCTGGACAGAGGGATTCTCCAGGCAAGAACACTAGATTGGGTTGCCATCCACCAGGGGAACTTCCCAAACCAAAGATCAAACCTAGATCTTCACAACTCAGCGATCAAACTAGGTCTCCCACATTGCAGGTGGATTCTTTACCATTTGAGCCACCACGGAAGCCAAGAATATTGGAGTGGGTAGCCTACCCCTTCTCCAAGAGATCTTCCCAGCCCAGGGACTGAACCAGGGTCTCCTGTAGTGCAAGTGTATTCTTTACCAGCTAAGCTGCCAGGGCAGCCCAAAGCAATGATAATGGGACTATTTTTCTATTTTTTCATATAAAGTATGTCTTTTTCATGTACAGCCTTCTTAAGGCTTTGGTATACTTCAACAACATTTTTATTTCTTGGCACACCTCTAGTAAAATTTTCATTAGAAATTACTTTAGAATTTATCTTGTATCATATATTTTAATAAATTTTCTATACTTTTAAGACATTATAAAAGTCACTTTTTATTTCAAAAATAACTGAAAGCTTAATAATAGTGAATAAAAATCTTGCTCATACATAATACTCTTATCTATTATGTAATAACTCTCATAAAAGCTTATCTATTCCCATGGAAGATTCAGGCCTCAATAAAGTGAATATAAACTAGATGAAGCATATGAAGGTTTAGGCTAAAGTACTTAGGAAAATAGTTTGTATATTTAGATCACAATCTCTTATGTAATGGGTTACATTTGTTAAGCTACTTTCAAAAAAAAAATTGGAAATTAAAGAATATGTTTTACTTTAGTTCCCCAAGCTTCAATCTGTGGACTTGAGGTAATCATATAGACAAAAATTTTACCATTTCCCTAGTTCTCAGAGGACTTAAAATCTCCACAGTTGAGAACCCAGAATACCTGAATAATATATGCTTGCACAACCTGGTGAGGAATGCAACATGGCAAGGAAATTTGTATTTCCTTACCAGGTTGGGTGGGTTTTTAAATGCCAAGACATTTTATTTCAGATGACTTTTAGCAAAAATAATGGTTAAGAGATCCCATATTTTAATTTCAATAAATCTACTGTGATCTAATTAAAACATTAAAAAAAAGAAGCCAGAAACCACAGTGCATGAAGTGTAGTTATTGCTAAGTGAATAAGAGTTGAAAGTATAATTTACGGTTTTCCAGATTAAGCATGGTCTGAGCATATTTAGAATATAACAGGGCTATTCACTGTTGAATGTATTAATTAGTGAAAATCTTTTAATTAATAAGCCTTAAAATGAGGCATTTTCATATAATGGCTCTTGGTTGGAGAAAAGTAATAAAGTTATAAGGGTTTTCAAAATATCATTAATAATTTGAAGCTTAAAACAATGAACTATTATGTTTTTGGCAGTGCAAACCGTGGGTATGAGGCCAAATGAGCTGCCAATCAGGAAAGATTAATTTAGATAACATGTGAATCAGAAGATTTAAATTGAAAGGTAATCAAATTGTATAATCAAAACACTCTCTAGAGAAATATAATCTAGCTCAGTTATATCTTGATCCCGAAAGTGCATGTCTTCTCAATTCAATATCCATCTTCCCTAGAGTCAGAGACCAAAAAATATATATATATATATATATATATATATATACACAACCTAATTTTTTGTAAAAGATCTCTAAGAACATCTTCTCTCTGAATCAGCATGAGATGTTCTGCAGAGAAAATATAAACTGTTGATAATGAGCTGATAAAGAGATAGCTGTAGAAGATATAGACACAGGCAGATGTGTATAAGAGACAGATATTATACTGTCATAAAAGGGAAAATTAGTTCAAATAGCCATAAACTTTGATCCTCAGGTAGGATGTATTTCTACATTAATGAAGAGAAAACATATAGCTTGATTCCGGCTAAAAATAGAATAAGATTAAATACAACGAAGAATTAGATAACTATCAACAGCATGTATTTTAAAATATTTTATATTAAACTTAGGAAAGCTCTTTATTGCTCATCACAATTATAGTCATATTGCTAGTGGTATAATTAGTTTGTCAGAATAGGAAAGGAAATTGGTTTCGATAAAGAAAAGAAAGGAGAGAGAAAACAATATAACAAAAGGTATAGAACCAAGGCAAGAATTGTTTACTGGAGAAATCACCTCAACTAAGGAAGTAAAGAAAGATTATTTCTTAATAATTACCCTTCCTTCTATAAGAAGCAATCTAATTTCCATGAATTTCTGATCATTGCCTAGATTACTACACTTCTAAAAATCTTCTTAAAACATTAAAATCAGTTGAAAACTATTACCACATGTTGGCTAAGAGATATTATATATAAGCATTGCTTGTATTTAACATTATTGAAATTTATTTTACTTTTAAGTAAAGACTTTTTTTTTTTTTTTTTTTTTAATAATTAGGCTTCCCTTGTGGCTCAGCTGGTAAAGAATTCACATGCAATGCGGGAGACCTGGGTTTAATCCCTGGGTTGGGAAGATCCCCTGGAGAAGGGCAAGGCTACCCACTCCAGTATTCTAGCTTGGAGAATTCCATGGACTGTATAGACTATGGGGTCTCAAAGAGTTGGACATGACTGAGCGATTTTCACTCACTCACTCAAGCATATATTGGTTAAAAATAGATTACTAGATTAATTCTGAGTGTCTATAAACTGCTGAGATTCTAGAAGTCTGACAAAAACGTTACTACTTCTTTCAACAAAAAGTAACATTGAACCATTCAGTGGAGGGCCTATGGTGGACAATGCTTAGGGTGCTGAAAGTTTATGATTATACGCATACAAACATTTGAGAGAACAGAAGAGCAATTTTAGGAGAGCATCTTGCTGCTCATAATTAAAAACATTGTTTACTTTTGCCTTTTTCTTTAAAGCCAATTAAACAATTCCAGACAAAGACTCTATATATATTTCCCATTTCCTACCCCTTTGCTCTCCCCTGGAAAGTTTAAATCACCACAAGCCAACCATAAAAGGCACATGTGCAAGGCAATTTGAGAATTAAAGGAACAATAACTGCTTTTTAAATAGATTTAAAGAGAATAAATCTGGACATGCACAGCATAATCCTTGGATGAACTGAACCTTCGGGGTCCAGCTAAAATATTTGTGATACAGGCAGGGTTTTTGATGACATTGTAGTGATTCATATTCAAGTTTGTAGTGATTCATATTCATATTCAAGATTGGTGTCTTCCTAAGGCAGCAAACTGTTTGTACCAGCTCTTCTTAAAAAAAGACTACATGTGTACATCCTTGATTAGTGACACATATTAAGATTTCATTTTATACTTTGTTTTTAAATTGTTCCTTGGCAGAGACAGGCATTTGAGAATGAATTCATTAAATGACATTATTCTATCAGAATTGTACATAGAATAAAAAATACTTTTGTAATTGAACAGACTTGAAGATATCTGTTTTGAAAATTTTACTTTCTTGGAATATGAAAGGGTATATTTTATTTAAATTTAAACTAATTTGTAATTTTTAACATAGTTTAGGGGTAAGCTCAAGATGGTGAAATTAATTGGATGCCTATTTTTACCCACATCATGAAAATTTTTGTAAAGTAAATTAGTATTCAGTATATTGGTTTTCTAGAATTTTTCCAACTATCATTATATTAGTTGCACTATATGACTCTAATACATTTCTATTAACCTATAAAACTTGTTTATTTTAATATAGAACATGCAGAAAGATATGTCTTACAACAGCAATAAGATTATTTTACGTAGATATTTTCAGCTTCAAGAATCCAAATGTTCTTTTGTCTCAACTCTCATCAAGTTTAACAAGAACAAGAAGATAAGGGTAGATCAAAAATAGAAATGCTAGTAAAAGACAAAGGCATTTTAATTTTCTTATCCACATTTCTTTCACTCTCTCTTCTCATAGGCTTTTATACCGTATAGAATATTTGAAATTACCTAATTCCCAGGAAATATAATTATTTGTGGTTTAAGATTGATAACAGTATTGTACATGCCATAGGATGCAACATTTTAATATAAAGTATATGTCTTTTAAAAATGGGCATATTTAAATTTTCCAGATAAAAGAAAAGACCCATAGACTGCCTGCCACTGGTTAAACTAATGCATAATAACAGATATTATCACTGTATTTAGAAGATATGTTTATAATCCAGCATGGCAAAGAAAATAAAAGATTTATGTTTAATTATTAAAATGATTCAGTGCTAAAATATATTTCTCAGTTTTGTCCTTTGAAACTTAATGGTTCAAAGCCATTGTTTGTAGCTGATATTATCTTGTTTAAACTATGTGTATGTATATATTAGTTGCTCAGTCATGTCCAACTTTTTAGGACCACATGGATTGTTCTCCAAGAAAGAATACTGAAGTGAATAGACATTCCCTTCTCCAGGGCATTCTTCACAACTCAGGAATGAAACTTGCATCTCCTGAATTGAAGCAGATTTTTTACTATCTGGACTTACCTGGTGGCTCAGACTGTAAAGCGTCTGTCTACAATGCGGGAGCCCTGGGTTTGATCCCTGGGTCAGGAAGATTCCCTGGAGAAGGAAACGGCAAGCCACTCCAGTAAGTACTCTTGCCTAGAAAATCCCATGGATGGAGGATCTTGGTGCAGGCTACTGTCCATGGGGTCACAAAGAGTCGGGCACGACTGAGCGACTTCACTTCACTTCACTTCTTTACTATCTGAGCCACCAGGGAAGCTCATTATTTTGTTTGCCTATTCATTCTTATTCCACTGGAAAATATGCTCCATGGGGGCAGGGATTTTAGCTCTGTTGCTGCTATGGATCCAATGTGCCTTGAAACAGTACCCAGAAAAGGGTGGAAATCTGTCAGTATGTGTTGAATAAAAGAGTTAATGAATGATTGAATTAACATGTTTTGTTCATCAAAATTTATAATCTCCTATATTCACATGCTATGGTACTGTCATGTGTACTGTCAGTATCATATTTAAGTCCAATTATGCTCATAAAATTTCTATTAAAATAAACTTTGAGTGCCAATATTAGTGAAATTTCAGTTTTGTATTTCATATCCATATGATTGCCCATTTTTACTTCAAATCTTGTTTCTATTGATTCATAGCAAATTATTAGACCATTCTGTATGTCCTATGTTTTCTAGGCATTTAGATAAAATAACATCATTTATTTGTCCACCACTCTAATTCTTTAACATACAACTCAAATCTAGGGTTTATTTTTAAGCTCTAAATATTAACATAATATGTTGAAATTTTGAAAAGAAATATAAATATATCTTGAAATGAATTCCAGATCTTCATCTTGGCTCTTTGAATAACTAAATAAACTAGCATATTCATAACTTTCATCTTCCAAAATGAGATAAAATACTTGTTGAATGATGTTAAAAATTAAAACCCTGTATGTATATGTGAATTTGAAGCATTATAATTGAAAATTGTGTATGAATTAGTAATAAACAGGAAACTAAAATTAATACCAATATAAATTAATAATAAATATCAAGCAGTAAAAGCTATGAATAAATGGCAAGTAGCCCAGCAAAACATGAACCAAGCTCCCCAGCTGGGCCAGCCTATATTTACTGATCCCAAAGTGATCTGAGATTCATGAGTGGAAGCATGACTGGTGTTTTAAAGCAATTGAGATTTCAGAAATTAGTGCCAGTATGGGTGTCTTCTTTTTGTTCACTTTGAGACCAAAGCAGAAATAAACAAATAAACAAAAAATCATGATAAAAATAACTCATGAGCAAGGGGCTTCCCTGGTAGCTCCACTGGTAAAGAAACTGCCTGCAGTGCAGGAGGCCCAATTTGATTCCTGGGTTGGGAAGATCCCCTGGAGAAGGGATAGGCTACCCATTCCAGTATTCTGGAGAATTCTATGGACACAGGAGCCTGGCAGGCTACAGTCCATGGGGTCGCAAAGAGTCAGACACAACTGAGCTATTTTCACTTCCTCACTTTAACAGGCCATGGAAAATACTCTTCTCTGCATGTGGGTTTGCTATTTCAAGAGTATATCTGATTATTTCCAAGGAATAGTTGGTACATTCAATGTCCATAAGAAATTAGTTCAAACTTGTTTTTTCCCAAGAGGTATCAAAAGCAAGCAGAGAGATTGGGGGAAAATAGGTAGAGAGTCACTTAGAGTAGATTGTGAAAAGTATAAAACAATGGAGAAAGACTGTTTCAATATTCAGATATCTACTAGTATAACTTTTCTGAATAAACTGTTTAAGGATAATTAGCTTCCCAGGTGGTGCTAGTGGTAAAGAAACCACCTGACAATACAGGAGACATGAGACCTGGGTTTGTTCTCTGGGTCTGGAAGATCCCCTGGAGGAGGGCATGGTAACCTACTCCAGTATTCTTGCTTGGAGAATCCCCAGGGAAAGAGGACCCTAGCAGGCTACAGTTGCCCAGAATCAGATATGACTGAAGTAACGTAACACACATGTGCATATCTATGTATATATATGTATAATTATATGTATATATATGTAAAATATACACATGTATATATTTATATATTTACCAGATGCAACTGGATGAGTGAATGGAAAATAATGCAATGTTATGTTATAATGGTCAGATACATTAATTACTTAAGCTCATGGGAATATTTAAGAGGTGCTAATTTTCCTCATCTTTTTATTAATGATTGAAGTTACTTTAAAATGTTATCATTAGTTCCTGTGTTAGTTTGCTAGGATTGTTACATGGAGAAAGGTAGGTGAAAATGTCAAAGTCAAGGAAAACTTAGGATATAGTATGTGCTTACACTCAGAAAGAAATAGACACAGGAATAAATGATTAGTGGACCAGAAACCTGACTGAAAATATTTAAAAAGTTCAAAAACTAGAACTTGAGTGAGGCAAAAATGAGGGAGGGCAGAAGTATGTTGGAAATTAAAGGTAAAGGAGCTAGAATTCACAGAGAATTTTCCAAACACCAAACTCAATGGCATAGGATTCTTAAAAAAAGAAACTCTAAAATAGATTTAATGTTATCTATTTTTCACATGGGAGTACTAAATCTCTGAGAAAATAATTAATTGTAAACATATACAAAAGATAAGTGGTAAAGGAAGAATTTAGAATTCTAACTAAACACCACCAAAGTAAATTTCTAGGCAACAACCTCTTCTCTAAGGGTCTCTCTGTCTTTTAGTACCAATAAAATCTTACTAATGTGTCACCAGTGGTTTTAAATAACTCTTAAGTAATTTCTGAAAGGTCAAACATCCTGCTGCCCAAGTTTTTGAGTCACCACTCATTTCTTCAACCTTCTCCAGCAATCAAGATATATGAAGAGGGGAAATCAAAAATCAATACATTATCTGGGTGTTATTTAATAATGTAAAAGATGGTGACATAAAATGAATTATATAACAAAATTTTGATGCACGGTGCATGTTCTTTTTCAAAATATATTTTGCCTCTAAGGAGGGAACAGTGGAAATCATCCATTTTGGGCTTTGAAAATAGTGTTTGGTGGAGTACTGTGGTTGAGTCATGCTTGTTAATCTCAGGCAGCAAATGGCCTAACGGTACAAAAATAAACATCACAATGGAATTATTAAAAATTAAACAAGTCATATATAATTTCTTGAACTTTGAATACATTGCTTCACTTCACTTCAGTTCAGTTCAGTCACTCAGTCGTGTTTGACTCTTTGTGACCCTATGAACCACAGCATGCCAGGCCTCCCTGTCCATCACCAACTCCCGGAGTTCACTCAGACTCACGTCCATTGAGTCCGTGATGCCATCCAGCCATCTCATCCTCGGTCGTCCCCTTCTCCTCTGCCCTCAATCTTTCCAGCATCAGGGTCTTTTCAGATGAGTCAGCTCTTCGCATCAGGTGGCCAAAATACTGGAGTTTCAGCTTTAACATCAGTCCTTCCAATGAACACCCAGAACTGATCTTCTTTAGGATGGACTGGTTGGATCTCCTTGCATTCCAAGGAACTCTCAAGAGTCTTCTCCAACACCACAGTTCAAAAGCATCAATTCTTCAGCACTCAGCTTTCTTCACAGTCCAACTCTCACATGACTACTGGAAAAATCACAGCCTTGACTAGATGGAAATTTGTTGGCAAGGTAATGTTTCTGCTTTTTAATATGCTGTCTAGTTTGGTTATAACTTTCCTTCCAAGGAGTAAGTGTCTTTTAATTTCATGGCTGCAATTCCCATCTGCAGTGATTTTAGGGCCCCCAAAAATAGTCAGCCACTGTTTCCACTGTTTCCCCACCTATTTCCCATGAAATGATGGGACTGATGCCATGATCTTAGTTTTCTGAATGTTAAGCTTTAAGCCAACTTTTTCACTCTCTTCTTTCACTTTCATCAGGAGGCTCTTTAGTTCTTCACTTTCTGCCATAAAGGTGGTGTCATCTGCACTTCGCTTAGGAGCTGCCGAATCCATTCTCCAATGAACTGCAGGGGTGGAATCAAGGTATCAGGTAAACAGAGTGTGTTTGTAACTCATTGCTTTTTGCATTAACAATTAACCCCATTTCTATATCCCATTCCTAGATATCCATACATGCATGCACAATCACTTCAATCATGTCCGACCTTTGCAACCCTATGGACTGTAGCCCACTAGGCTCCTGTCCATGGCAATTCTCCAGGCAAGAGTACTGGAGCAGGTTGCCATACACTCCTCCAGTGGATCTTACTGACCCAGGGATCGAATCCACATCTTTTATGTCTTCTGCATTGGCAGGCATGTTCTTTACCACTAGCGCCACCTGTGAAGCCCATATCTAGATGTATCGAAATGCAATATATTATTTTGTCTCACAGGTCTTTGTGTGGACTGAATAGCTGTTTTTACTTCAAATTTCTCATGTAGTTGCTATTAAAGAGCAGTTGGAAAAAAAAAATAAAGAGCAGTTGGGTCTGGGATGATCTGAAACTTGATTTGACTAATTCAAATATTGGGAACCTCAGCTGGGTAGGATGTAACAACTCAAGATTGCTGTATCATCTCTTGCTTTCAATACTTCATTAATTGTGCTATTTTCTATTGAGGTCACAGGCACCACTCCCTAGCTCTGATGTAATAAAGTAGTAAATGGTCTCCACTAGATGGAGGAGTAGCAATTCACGCTATAGAAAACCATGAAGGATGGGAAGATATCATTGTGACTGTTCTTGAATGGATAAAGTCAGTAAAGGTGAAGCACCATAAGAATTATGAACCTGTGAATTTATTAATGCAATTAGATATTGCATAAGTGTTATATGGTGTTATGTGAGTGCTAAGTTGCTTCAGTTTTGTCCAACTCTTTGTGACCCTATGAACTGTAGCCCACTAGGCACCTCTGTCCATGAGATTCTTGAGTCAAGGATACTGGAGTGGGTTGCCATGCCCTGCTCCAGGGAATCTTCCCAATCTAGGGATTGAACCCACATCTCATATGTTTCTTGCCTTGCAGGCATTTTTTTTTTTTTTTACCATTAATACTAACTGGTAGGATCCATGGAAATAATGATCCAAAAATAGGAGTTGGAAAAACTAGAAAACAAATGCGTAAAAATTTCAGGAACCTACTAAAGCTAAATATGCTCAGTTTCTAGACATAAAAGTAGCTAGTACAGAAGTCTCTGAAAGGGGGTTGGCTCTTTGCTTCTTGTGGCCACCCCCTTGCTGGCTTGTACAGCAAAGCATCTGTGGATGGGCTTGAGGTTGCTGTTGGTTGGTGTGGCTGAAGTCAGTCAAGAATAAATGTTGGATACAACATTGGGAAGAGAAGGGACAAATTGTACCACTTGTCTCTCCAAGATAATATGTTCATCTCAAGCCTGATGTGTATTTCTTCACTCTGTCTCTTAATTATTCATCCACTCTAATTTAGTGTCATGGAGGACATAGGTTCCTGGGATATATACTTCCCAATATAGCCAAATTGACCATAGAACAATACAGCACATACATATAGTGACTCTGATCAGGGTTTACAAACATGTTTATAAGTGCCAATTATTTAAAATACCTTATCTAGTAAGGAAAAATGAGTCTTTTTTTTTTTTTTTAGGCACATAAGCACATACAAGTAAAGTGTCATGATAACTTTATAGGTCCATTAGGTCTAATTGAGTGCACAGTACATTTTATGTGCTAAATGTAATGCTGGTCCATTTTAATCAAGTGGCTTTATGTTGGAGTAGTATTAGTCATCTAACTCCCTCTTCATTCATTCCTTCAACACACATTGATTGAGTACTACTGCATCCCAGATGTTGTGCACCTCTGATGGCTTTCTTTACAAAGTTGAAATATTTTCTTCTCTTATTTTATGCAGATTTCATATTGTTGAGAGCTATTTTTAATCAGGAATTCATATATTTGCATTGAATCATAATTTTGGAGAGGACTGTGAAAGGTTGTTGAGGCAAAACTTCTCCTAAATCAGTGATTCTCTCCTTATTTCCCTAGTGTAGCTGGCACAATCAAAACCAGCACAAAGAATTGCCTGAATGATGACATGTCAACTCCCATTAATATACAAAGGTTCTGGGGAGTGTAGACATTAATCCTGGAAGTGGAGTCAAATATGTTAGAAAGTTGTTTCCCATTTCAACCTGATTTTTTTTTTTTAGCTATATGATTTATCATCTTGTGAATGCAATTGTTCTGTGAATAGTATTGAGAAGAATAAAAAAAAAAATTGTAAAGATTTCCTTGCCTTACTTTGTCTTGATGTGTAAGTTGAAATTATTTTAGCTTTTAGAAACATAAATGCTTTGACACTTTTGCTTTTTTTCACTTTTAATTTCCCACTAGACATACCCCTCCATGATCAAGATGGAAAGGCGATGCCATCATCCTGTACAAATAATTTCAGCAAACTGAATGATTGCTTAGAACCATATTAAGCACTTCTTTTTCCATGTCACTGATTATCCATAACATCTTCAATCAGACACTAATCTATTTCAGTTCAATACAAAAGAACTAATTTGAGTTAAAGAGTGGAATTGAAAGCAAGAGCCGGAAGGGAGAAAGAGAGAGGTTTAAAAAAAAATGTTTCAATAATTATCTGCCAATTAAACATTAAATTTTTGCATCTTAAATCTAACCTCAAAAGGTTATCTTTTCCAGTTATTTTCCTGAGAGAGTAGAGATGACTTGACATTCTAAATTATGTATATTTTGACTACCCAGACAGTAGATCAATGTATTTTAATCTCAAGAAAACAATTTTTGAATGTTTAAGCTGCAGCATGACCATAAACATTTTTTTTTTAATTCAATTTTTGTGTAAGCAATTCTGAATTGATATAAACACAGCCTTAAAAGGCTGTAATTTCAGGCCAGCTTATTACACTTGCCTTATAGCCACTGAAATATTTACTTTCTTTCTCATGAAGTATTTTCCTTATTTATTGTTTGCAAACAACCAGTGCACCCAAACTGTTATTTTCTTTGACTTTAACCTTGTCACATTTTTATTCAAAAATTCAAAATTTTACTCGGTAGAGTGACAGATACTATTATACTATATATAACACAACTGCTACTTCACAATTTTGTGTATAATAAGCTGATATATTTGAAAACTTCATTTTACTCTATATATATCACATGAACTAAAATATCACTTAAACTTTGTCTCTTTTCTCCATGCCCAATGTCACAAAATGTCCTTTCACTTAGTTTTGTTCACAAATTTTATAATGTAGATGATTTTCACATCAACCTCTTAACTTGTCTCATCACCAGGCTCTTTTAAGTTCAACTTTGCTTGAAGTGAAGTGAAGTGAAGTCGCTCAGTCATGTCCGACTCTTTGCGACCCCATGGACTGTAACCTATCAGGCTTCTCTGTCCATGGGATTTTCAAGGCACTAGCACTGGAGTGGATTGCCATTTTCTTCTCCAGCGGATCTTCCCGACCCAGGGATCGAACCCAGGTCTCCCGCACTGTAGACAAGACGCTTTACCGTCTGAGCCACCAGGGACGTCTTAATATTTTAAATATATTATCTTTCCTCACACACACACACACACACACACACACACACACGTGTTCCAGATCATCTGGAAGGGATGTAGCAGAACTTGGCAGCCACCAGTCAACTTCCCTGGTGGCTCAGACAGTAAAGAATCTACCTGTTGAGTCTAGGTGTTTTGATTCCATAGTCTACCTATTCTCTTATATAGTACTGTCTCTTTCTACTAGTTTTGTCTTCCCACAAGACTGTGGATTTTTTGATGAAAAGATCAATATCTTACTCTTCTTCAGATTCCCTGAGCTTATCCTGGAACCAAAACAGAGTTGTAAATCAATAAATATTTAATAAATAAATATATTTAAATAAAATTATATTGGGTTTTTCCTGCTAGATTGAAATTAATAAAATACCAGACGACTTACCAAGAATATACTGGGTAAATGCATTTAGTAGTACATGAGTGCTTTATTTAGTATTCCTCAGTGATATGAAGAATAAAAGTGCATATAGAATATTTGTGCAACTGTGAATAATAGTCTGTGTTGACAGTGAAATTTTCATTATAATTTGAGCAAAATTTGACCTGATCACTGAACCTAGCCCACAAACAAAAATAGAAAAAAACTATGTACTAAATAAGGTCATCTCATACTCAAGTATTTTTTTCCATTTTATTCTATAACTGAATCCATAAAATAATTTCACTTCCTACCAATTTTCTACAAAGAGGTGACAACACAAAACATGCTTATTAGAGTGAACATCACCAATGGCTTTCCCTTTTGAGCATTATTTTATATTCCTTTAAAACTGATTTTATCTGAATAAAAATGTTTAAACTGATCAGATACAAATGACAAAAAAGCAACCCTCTGTGGATAACTGTATATTTGTGCCACAGTTGCCAATGTTAAAAAGTCCTGAAACATGGTCCAATAACATAACAAATCAAAAGTGACACAGTTAATTTAAGGAAAGGGGCCAACATACACTAAGTAATCCCTTTTTTTGCTGACTTGCACAAGAGCAAACATCAGTATGTAATGATGCATTATGACACAAAATAGCAGGGGTTAGGGGCAAGCACAGACTGAAATCTTTTCTGCTGCATTTATGAAAGATTCATAGCCACTTACTGCCCTTTTTTGCTGTTCTAAGCATGAATCAGCTTAACAGCTCAATTTACAATGTTATTCCTCATGGAGGGAATAAAAAAATATATCAGATATTCTAAGAAATCTATGTAAGTGAGAAATTAGTAATTTTCAATTGTGCACAGTGAGAATGTTTATTTTTTCAAAAGCAATTTGGTATCCATAAAGAAAAATGAATAAAAATGTAATCCTCACTAAAAGGACAAAAGCATTAGTTGGTGAATGTGTTTGACATGCAGAGATAGAGTCATTTTAGGTTTATTTTCCTTTTTTAATAGAAAACTCCTTTTTAAAAATCAATTTTTAAAATAAATTCAAGCATTTTCAGCCAGTGAAATTGATAAGAAATCAAACAGCAATAATTAAATATCAATTGACTGAAGAAAACATTGTTTCAATGGAAAATATTGAAAACTCAAATCAGCCTGGTAAAGCAATAAGACTTCTATAGCAATCAGGTTACTTTAATTGAGAAGCACAGAAGCATACAGGCCCTATTTCAGTACACCAGTTTGAACTCCTGGGTTAGAAACAAGTACAATTTGGTTCATTATTATAAGGAATGTTATAGCTTAATTAAATAGAGCAGATATTTTCAAACTTGTACAAAGATAGATGAGCACTGAAGAATTGATGCTTTTGAACTGTGGTGTTGGAGAAGACTCTTCAGAATCCCTTGTACTGCAAAAAGATCCAACCAGTTCATCCTAAAGGAAATCAGTCCTGGGTGCTCATTGGAAGGACTGATGCTGAAGCTGAAAATCCAATACTTTGGCCACCTCATGTGAAGAGTTGACTTATTGGAAAAGACCCTGATGCTGGGAGGGATTGGGGGCAGGAGGAGAAGGGACGACAGAGGATGAGATGGTTGGATGGCATCACTGACTCGATGGATATGAGTTTGAGCAGGCTTCGGGAGTTGGTAATGGACAGGGAAGCCTGGCATGCTGCTCGAAGGGGTCGCAAAGAGTCAGACACTACTGAGTGACTAAACTCATACTGATGCTGATATAAAGATATAATGAGATGGATAAAATAACTCCTTAGTGTTAGATTGCTCCTAATTCAGTGGAAAGAAAAAGACAAAAAACACCATGGTAAGTTCAGAGAGACCTGGGTTTTATTCTCGTTCTGAGAGTAATTAGCTCTGTTGACTGGATTGGGATCTATCATGAGGGAGTTATTTCTCCTCAGGGAGACTCAGCTTTCAATTTTCTCATAGGTAAATGTAGAGTTTCAGATCCACTGATCTCCAAGGTCTCTTTCAACTTGAACATTCTGGAATTTTGTGATAGTAGTTTTAATACAGTATTATTCCAGAGACAGCAAATGACATTCATATTCCAGGTCATTGTCTCAAAATATGTGGAGGAAGAGAACAAGAGTTTCACATCCTGAGTCTGCAAACTTGTTAAAATTTAAAACTTTAACGGAATGAGACAAAATCCATGAACTTCTTGGGTGAATTTTCACAAATTCAAGTCGCTTGGAAAATAGCTTAAAAATACCCATAAAACAGGAAACCATTTTTCTCTTATTAAAAGTGGAACTGACAAGTTAGCACAGAAGGACTGCTGATTAAGTTCTCTGTGGTTGAAAGGATAGTTTTCATTCTAAAGTGGCCATTGGCCAGCTGGTGACTGTACACAAAATGATTACATTTGGGAGTTGGGGAGGGGGCAGCAGTTTTATTATCCTTATTTTAAAAATAGAGATATTTGCATTTAACTTATATATGCATTTGCAGATTTATATGAAATAGTTTGCAGATTTATATGAAATAGAAACTGTGAACATCTGGCACTAAAAGATGGTTGTTGAATGTTCACTCATTAGACCTTTAATGCAGTCTTTATGTAAGCCAATGCAGTGATTTTTGTTTTGGAGTAATTTGATCCATGTATTTAGCAATTATTTGATGATAACATTTTACTGCCCAGAAAGTATAAACAACTTTTTCCAACTTCATCTCACCAAGCTGTTTACTTCAAACTAGACTCAGACAAACCTACATTTAAAAACTCAAGAGTGAGTGCACTATACACAGTACAATAATTTACAGAAAACAAAACATCTTCTTCAGAGAGCTCCTAAAGCAATGCTTTAGTGCTTTCAGTGGAATGCAACTAAGCATTGTTAGTATAAACAGTAAATGTTAATCACACTGAGAACTTTTGGAACAATGAGGCATAATTTTGGAAGCTAGAGGCAATTAATTCTGCTGCTCCTGTCAGGTATCATTACTAAAAAACTGTAGCACTATCTTTTTGCCTAGGCAGAGTGGAAAATAATGGTTATAGTTATATAATTTTTAATATGTGCTAATGTTCATATCTTATGTATTGAAAACTGCCTCTGCCAAGATTTCCAACTTTTTTGTCCAATTCTCTATTTCCATTTTGAGTTTCATCTAAACCTCATCTAAAACAATAGAAGAAATCTAATACACATCAAAGATACATGAGGGCATCAAAATATTTAATAGTTTGTATTTATGCAAATAGACCTATTTATATGTCTATACATAATATTTATAGCTTTTATATTAAGTAATATAACTTACTTTTTGCATTATATTTTTTATATTTTTACATTTGACACTTTTGTGTAGACAGTTTGCATTTTGATTTAACTTTCATCTAACAAAATGATTAGCCAGTTGTGTTCATAACTAAACGTTATACTGAAAGGAACATAATTCAGCATATTGAGCAAAGATAGTGATGAACCAAAGTCAGCATCATGATCATTGTAATTTGTATCATGCTGGTATCTTCTATTCATCTCAGAAGACATGCCAACATTGTTTAAAAAAAAACAACAACAATATAATAAACATAGTCCTTGTACATTCTAAAATGCTGTTTCTATTGTGACTGGTTCTGTTAGCTTAGCAACCTGAAAGTACTGTCTCTGACCTCAAGAAAGTTTCTCTGTAGACATATATAACTTAACTAGAGAGAGCACAAAATAATAGAAAATAAATTATTCTCAAATGCTGAGGAGTGATGAATCACAATATATGACAAATTGTAATGAGAAATCTAGGGAATGAGTTACAGCCTCTTCACAGTGAATCAATACAGGAAGCAAAGTCAGGCAAATGCAGCCTGCTATGATCCACACTTTATTCAGATGACTAAGTTCAAAGTTATATATCATCTAAGAACTCAATAACAAGGTTTACAGGGTAGTTTCAGGCAGATGGAACCAAACAGTGTTTTATTAGGGACATCTATAAAGAATACAACAATGTCACCTAAAATTTTGATTCTACAATGATTCTGCACAGCAGAGTTTCATGTTTTAAATTACATAATGATCAACACTTAAACATTTTTATCTAATTAGCATTTAAAGGTCTATCCTCCCTATATATAAGATTTTTTTTCCTGTAAATTTTTGATTGTTTTTGCTTTCTGTTTTATTTCATATTTTTAAAACATTGGTAATAGGGACAGCTGGTTGATGGATGGGGAGGGGTGAAGTGAAACATAATACATAGGAAGGATTGAGAAAAATCAGTGAAAATAATTTTTCAGGCCATACCTCTGGTAAAAGTGATTCAAACACATGTTTACCATGTGGATAAGCATATGGAAACCTTAGCACTTATCAAACCAGAGGCCTAATACAACTGGATAATGAAAAAAGAAGTATTGCATAACAAAGCAGCAGTTTGGAAGTTGAAAAAAACAAAAAACAAAAACTATTACCATGCATCTGCTTTGTGGGAAAGATTAGGGCAACATTAGAAAGACTTTACTGAGTGAGGGTGAGAATGGCCTATGTGCACTGAACTTTCCTTATAGCCCAGGTGTGTGCTAAATGTTTTCAGACACCATTTATTTAGTCATCCTCCCACAATATCTCCAAGGTTTACATGGTATCAATGTCAGTTCATTTTTAGAGTTGAGGGAACAGAGACACTGAGTGACAGTTGATGAATCTCAGTCTTGGAGATGCATGAGATATATCTGAAGATGTTTTAAAGATATTGCCAGTGCTTGAGTTTAGAATCTCTGGGAGGTGGGAGTGGGTACTGATATTTTTTAAAGCCTCTAGTGCATAAAACCTAAAGTGAGATGCACCAAATTAAGTAAAGTAACACAATGAGTATGGAATAAGAGTTGACACCTTTCAGTGAACTCTTAATGATCCATTCAGCTGTCCTGTAATATGCATGTGGGGAAGCAACAGCAGGCTAGAATTAACAGTGCGATTCGTACCTGCGCCCAAATTATGACAGCATCTTATGGGAGGTCCTTAGTACCCTGTTCTTGGACATTCCTTCCTTTAAAAGTCTCTTGTAACTTCTCATTGCTCTTACTATAAAGAAAAATTCATTTTACTTGGACTACAAAGACAAAAGTCCTCAGAATCTGGCCTCATCCTGGCCCTCTTGTCACATCTCCCTTGGTGCGTGCATGCTAGTCATTTCAGTCATGTCCGACTTTCTGAGACCCTATGGACTGTCGCCCGCCAGGCTCCTCTGTCATGGGATTCTCCAGGCAAGAATACTGGAGAGGGTTGCCATGCCCTCCTCCAGGGGGCTCCTCCCAACTCAGGAATCGAACCTGTATCTCCTGTGTCTCCTGCATTGCAGGCAGCTTCTTTACCTTTGAGCCACCATGCTCATAAAGCAGTCGTTTTCCCCACCCACTCTGTCTGGGTTTTCCCAGAGATTGTGGTCTCTGCTTGGATTATGCTTTCTTGCCTTCTTCCAAAATTAATCCCTGCTCTACCTTTGAATTTGTATTTCAAGGGTCACCTCTCAGAGAAAACATTTTTATGACTGAGTCTAAACTTCTGACCTCTCTCACTCACCTTCTGTGTTCTTCAAGCTTTGTATTCTTTTCAACCACTTTTACAGTTTCACTTCTTAATGTATATAAATAATTGCTGAATCTAACTTCCATCACTCTCACCGGCCCTAAAGCATTTATGTGCTTCGCTGGGCATCTTTCTTTCATTTCTTTTATGCCGTCTTAAACTCTAGCTCTCTTATAGCAAAATTTATCTTTCTGCTCTAAAAGATAGTTCTCCTTAAGTCTTATTCACATTGAGAACATTAACATTCTCTTTATTACCAGGGTTTAAGTTGTCAGGACTATTCATGAGTCCTCTTTCATGCAGTATTTATACTTATTTGGTCAAACTTGATAGTTAGACATTCAAACTATCCTCTTAGTTTATTGTCTTCATTTCCACTGCTACTGCCAACTTCAAGTCCTATAACTTCTAATTTAGACTACTAAAACACTGCCCAATATGGGCATGGCAATACACGATAGATTCATGTGTAGGCTTTATTATACTGATATCTGTGTCCTATCCCAGAGTCAGTGAATCTGAACTGCTGGGGCTGAAGCCTTAGGATCTACATCTTGGAAGTTTCTACCTCATTCATCTGCTTGCTGAAGTTTGAGAATCTTGAAAATGAAATAACTTTGTAGCATTGTTCCAGTTCCAATCCTCACTTGCTTCAATTTAACAAAGATGTTTATTCTGCATGAATTTCAGTGGCAAAATACCCAAACTAAAATAAATGAATTCTGAAGCTCCATTAGAGGGTTAGAGAATTAAGAACACATTTAAAATTTAGCAAGAATGTTTTTCTTCCTCTATGTAGCACAAACATTTTTCTATATATGTATTCAATTTTCTCTTTTCTATATATAAATTGCAAGACATTTTTTAAGATTTTTCTCTGTATCAGGTTAACACTTTTATGCTCTTACAGAAATCAGCTTGCTTTTTTCCCACCTAAAATATGCTCACTCCAACATATGCTTTGAATTACTGAACTTAGGTACTCCCCTCAAATGAAACACTTCAGTTACACTTTGGTGATATCTTGAGTAGCGAGAGCCAAAAATTGTATTAGGCATTCAAAGTACTAATGACAGCTATTCCAACCAGTGGCATCACATGTTTTCAAAATATAATAGGGCCTCCTGAAGTGACTCTCATCTCTTTTTTTACCTCAATACCTTACGCTTCCAAGTTTTAAGTCTGTAAATGTGGCTCATCTGTAAGTCTCTACAGATGAGCCACATTCTCCATTATTTTATCAGGAATATCCTGAAGAAAATGTGTATCACTGAAAATGGGCCAAATAGTGTCATCTCTCCAATAAAAATCCTCTTTATTCTCTCCCTGTTTCACTCAGAATACAAGCCAAAATGCACACACTGGCCTCACAGGGCCTTAGCAAGTTGGCACCCCAAACGTGTCCATTCTAAGTGCTTTCTCCTGGCTTTTCCCAGTTCACTTTCCTGCAGATATTCTGGCCTTCTTGTTTGTCTGCAAATATATAAAACCTTTACTTGACCTGTTCCTCTACCTGGTGTTCTCTTCCTCTAGATACTCTATCGAGCCCTGCAAATCTTTGCTGACACCAGACCTTTTCAACAGGGGGCTTACCCATTGATTCAGAAGGTAAAGAACCATCTGCCAATGCAAGGGAGACTGGTTGATCTCTGGGTTGGAAAGATCCCCTGGAGAAGGAAATGGCAACCCACTCTAGTATTGCCTGGGAAATCCCATGGACAGAGGAGCCTAGCAAGCTACAGTCCATGATGTGGCAGAGCCACACGGGACTGAGTGCCCATGTGCTCACCTGCTCCAACTAGGGGGCACTGTGTTGGGGCAGGCACACAAATCCATGACCTTCTCAGTAAGGCTATCCTGAAACCCTATGACCTTGTTTAAAATTGCAGCCTAGTCTCCTTCCACACTCCCAAGACAGCTTCTCTCTTCTACTCTTTACTTTTTTACCCTACCATCTCCAAATATGTTACTCAGTTTATTTTGTTCATGCTTTGTTAACTTGCTCCCCCAACTGAAATTTATGCTAAGATAGCAGTTTTTGTGTCTTTTCTCCCATGATATATTTCAAGCACAAAGAAAAGGCCTTGGCATGACCTAGGAGTCAATACAGGAGCAGATCAGCCTGTAATATAAAGACAGAAATCATGATACCAGTGCCCATTGCTAATGACTCTGGATTATGAGACAAAATAAATAGTAGTTATTTCAAAAATTTAATTTATTTTCCCATTTGGGGCTAATTGAGTGCTTTGCTGCTAAATGCATTTATAACTTAACCAATATATACACACTGTCACTTAGTTTTCTAAAAATTAAATCGAATTGTTTAAACAATGACCAGTACTGCAAGTCATTTCAATGTGACAGTTTTGTGTATGTAAAATTGCCAATATATTTACTATAATTAAACCTATATATTTATATGCCACAGAATAAATTAGTTATGCTTATAAACTCTCTCTGCTGACTACAGTTATTTTTAATTTCCAACAAGAACAAAATAGAAACTGCACAATAGAGTGAGACTAGCATATGCTGCTATCACTTGCTGCTGTTGTATTTTTCCCAAGAAAAGAATTAATAACATATAGATAAGAGCGAGCATATCAACAGTTTTGCATAAATAACATTTTGCATGTAATCAATTAGCAAATATGTAAACTTTTATTATAGTCATCAATATTTTAGAATATATATGTAGTGAGAATGGTAAAAAGGTTATGCTATATTTCATGTTTAAGGCATTGTTTAATATAGAGCTGTGTGCATGCTTGCTGAATAGCTTCAATTGTGTCTGACTCTTTGTGACCCTGTAGACTGTAGCCCACCAGACTTCACTGTCCATGGGATTCTCTAGGTAAGAATACTGGAGTGGGTTGCCATGCCCTTCTCCAGGTAATATAAAGCTGAAGACTCTATAG
The DNA here is from genome assembly GCA_006408695.1 of Aepyceros melampus. NCBI lineage: Eukaryota > Metazoa > Chordata > Mammalia > Artiodactyla > Bovidae > Aepyceros > Aepyceros melampus. Next base: position 637,724 of record SJXQ01007908.1, on the reverse strand, counting down.
TTAGCTTCAATAAATTTTTACATGTTAATTCATCTTCTGAAGAGCGATAATGGATCAATTGATTTTCACATAATTTGCCTGCATATTATATTAATAAAATATTTATATAAATATTTTTGCATTCTCTTATAAGCCACTGGAATAAATTGACTTAGAGTTTTAGAATTATGTGCTTATTTAATAAGCCCAACAAGTTTAATACCTAATTGTCCAGAACAATGAAAGAAATAAAAAGTTTAGGTTATTATTCAGGTACAAATCTAAAGGTTTTACTGTCATCGATTCTGTTATCCTTTTCAGAATGTTCATACTTAATTCTTTCACTCATTCAACAAACTAAATAGCTTCAATATGCTTGGGCTATGTTTATCATTATACTTACCATATCATACTGAATATTTCCTAACAGATTATAAAGTTATGATTTCTTTCAATTTTTATTGCACCTGGAATCTAGCAGGTTTTCATTAAAAGTAATGTTAAACTTAACTAAAAGAGATGTTGAATAGAGAAAGGAACATATGTTCCCAGCCCCCAAAGAGATTAGCAACTAGTGGGTGGATATATCAAATGAATTAACAGTTATGACAATGTTACATGAAAATGTTACTGAAAAGTTGTGCAGATATGTTCAAGAAAAGATCCCTCACTTACCCTGCATCCAGAGCAAAAGGTTGATTAGGAAATGCTTCCAAAATGATGACACACTGGAAGGTAAGAAGGTAGATTCCCAGAGAATGGAGATGTAATGATAAAGGGGGAAGGGTGGGTGGGAAGAACTGGGAGACTGGAATTGATTTATATAAACTACTATGTGTAAAATAGCTAGCAGGAACTTGCTGTATAGCACAGAGAGCTCAACTCAGTGCTTTGTCATGACCTAGAGGGATGGGGTGGGTGGTCTAAGGGAGGAAATATATGTATGCATACAGCTGATTCACTTCATTGTGCAGCAGAAAATAACATAACATTGTTAAAGCAGTGATACCTCAATTAAAAATAATAATTAAATGAAGAGAATAAGGAAAAATAGAGAAATAAAGCCAGGCAGAATATATTTGTCCCTCATTTTTACATTTAGAGAAAACAGTCAGAATATTTAATGTACATTTTGTCTAGAGATGCAGATATAAAAATGCCTAAATGTTTTAAAATGTTCTCAAAATATAATGTGGAACTATATGTGATACATGAGTCAACATGATTATAAGTTAACATGATTACAGCATCATTAAGAGATAAATCCTATAAACTTAAAAGCATTTGTTAAAGTTCTAATAAGTTTCACATGGGTAGTATAGGTACTCCAGGTCAACAGAATAGTCTGAAAACTTTTAATAAGACATAGATTTTTACAAAGTTTTTCAATATCTGAATGTGTTAATTGTAAATTAATGCTAGAACTGTAATTATAGTTTGCTCATGAGCAGTTAAAGCTTGGCCAAAGGGAGAAATAGTGTGAAGGACTGAGTGAGGGAAAGGGAGAAGGAGGGAGAGAAAGAAAGAAGAGAATGGAAGGAAGAAAGCAAGGAAGGAAGGAAAAGCAAAGGAACAAATTAAGGAAGGGAAGAAAGAGAAAGGAAAGAAAGAAAAGGAAGGAAAAAGGAACAAGTGAAAGGAAGGGTGGAAGAGGGGGAAAGCAAGGAAGGAAGAAGGAAAGATTTGCAGATCTTTCTCTGACTACATGCCTAATAGTGATATAATGTGTTAAAACTACATATCCAAAATGGAATCCCTGATATATCCTCCCATAGTCTTCTGTATCTCAGTATATGCCAATTTTTTTTTTTTAAGGAAGGAAGGAAAAGCAAAGGAACAAATTAAGGAAGGGAAGAAAGAGAAAGGAAAGAAAGAAAAGGAAGGAAAAAGGAACAAGTGAAAGGAAGGGTGGAAGAGGGGGAAAGCAAGGAAGGAAGAAGGAAAGATTTGCAGATCTTTCTCTGACTACATGCCTAATAGTGATATAATGTGTTAAAACTACATATCCAAAATGGAATCCCTGATATATCCTCCCATAGTCTTCTGTATCTCAGTATATGCCAATTTTTTTTTTTTCTGTTTATTGATGATGTATCTGTCATGTACAATTTACCCACTAAATCTTTTGGGAACTTTTTATTTATATAAAGGATATGTATGTTTGACAGAGGTTTGTTGTTGCAACTATCGTTATTATTGGAAAGTACAAGTATGTGCAAAGAGCTGTTACAGATAAAGAATCAAAAGTGGGAGCTGTTATAATTTTGGTAGACAGAGCTGCAGCATCCATTTAACTTCCTTGTAGTCTGTAAAGACTTCAGGATTATTCATAAGTGCTGTGCTGTGAGTAGTCCCTCAGTCATGTCTGACTCATTGCGAGCCCATGGACTGTATCCTGCCAGGCTCCTCTGTCCATGGGGATTCTCCAGGCAAGAATACTGGAGTAGGTTGCCATGCCCTCCTCCAGGGGATCTTCCCAACCCAGGGTACCAAACCCAGGTCTCCTGCATTGTAGGCAGATTCTTTACCATGTGAGCCGTGAGGGAAGCCCTATTTTTAAGTAGTTGTGCTTATTGAAATTTGAGAGGTTGATGTAAGATGAAGCATCATTCTGTTGCTGATCTCGATGCTGGAAAGGTTAGATTGTCCACTGCAATGCTCAGGTGTCCATCCACTAGCTTCGTGGATGACAGGCAGCTATTACAGTATTGTAGTTTCCTGATCCTTGGCTTACAACTACCAAGTGCATTTTTTTTTTTTTTAACTTGACAGTCCTTCCTGATCCCTCTCATTCCTGGTTTGTGCAGATATAGAAACTCCTATGTTGATCCAGACTATAGTGTGTTTAGCAGTCATTCTTGAGGACCGCTTAAACTCTGCTTCTTTGCCCATTTCACAGGTTTTTCAATTACCCAATTACTTATAACAAATACTATGTTTGAAATAATGTAGTAATTTCTGCTTACTTTCTGATCTAGGATTTATCATTGCATACTGTAAAAATTCTCAAATCCTACTTTCAACTATATTATACATATATCATTCCCTTGGCCTACATGATTTCTTCTACATTAAAACAAAATAATTTCACTTATATCCTTACAAAGACTTTACCACTCTGAATGAGGATGCAAAGTAATCCATTTCAATAAACGGATTCACATAATCTTACTGTAATTGTATTTAGAAATAAATATTTATTAGACACTTTCTGTTTTCTGGATATTATTTTGAGAAGAAAAATAATCAAGCAGACTTGATTTTTATGGGCCCAACAGGTTGTGAAATTAGTGGAAATATCCCAAGTAGTAATGTGTACCATAAAAATGTCTTCCCTTATTCTTGTTAACACAAGGCTACCTTAATTTTACTCTGTAACAGTACATTTTGTAGCTTTTTTTTTTCTTTTGAGTAGCTAGAGACATTTGTTTCTTTAAATCATTTTCATGACGTTTTTTTAAAGATGATGATGATGCTGGTAAATTCCACTGTCTAGAACATTTCTTTCCTCAGTCTTAAAAAATCATATAAGACCATATGTGAATATATAAATATCTATTATTTTCACTTTCTGTTTTAGGTATCCATGGATTAGTATTCAGGTAAACATTAAAGTATTTTTAATAATAGAATAAAATTAACAAAGTAATGATTAATACTGTTCCTTGTTTTAAAGAATGCTATAAAACAATTAGAGAATTCAATTTAAAGATGTAATAAAAAATTTGTCTCATCTCTAGCATTCTACCACTTGTATTTCCTTACAGTACAAAATATCAAACTTGAAAGTATTTTATTGCTTTCATTATGCATCTTTATTATGATACTTAAAAAAAACAAAACTTCCCTTCTGTTTATAGACAACTGAATATATCCTGTATAGCCTAATAAGATCCAAATTCACATGGTTTATAAGATATGCTTCCAAGTTTTCCAACTGCATGGGCGGGACATTCTCCATAACTGGATTAACATTCCTATGAAAAGCTGATATAAAACCTAAATCAAAAAATACTAACTACAGCTGGCACTGAGGTATTTTATAGGTAGTGTTTATGTGCTATGACTGAAGAAACTCATCAATGTTTCTCAGTTTCATATTAATTTATTTCATATTAATTTATCTTCATGAAACCAGTTAGATTTTCAGAAGTATTGTGTTTAAACTAATAACCACATGTAATCTACAACTTGAAAAATTAAGTTTGCTAATACTTATTATAACATAGAAAGTTTACAGTCCATAATGGCTTGATTGGTAGTCCTTCCCAAATAATTCACATTGAAGAGAGTTTGATTTTTTTCTTGTAATAGAATGTTTCTATGTAAAGGATGCTTTAGTAGCAGTATTTTTGAACTATTTAAAACTCTTTCTTTGTAGCAAAAAAAAAAAAAAATCTGTACTGAAACTGCAAATTTAAAAGTTCTTTGAAAAGGGAAACTTAGTTTCAATTTTAAGAATGACAGACTCCAGAAGTTCAAATTTGGATTCAGGAACCTGCATTTTCTCAAATCTTAATCTTACTTCTCCCTTTATTGGTTTCACTCTTAAGAAGGCAGACAGCCTCTTCTGTTCAAATTTGGCTAGACAATCATTATATCTCCAAATGTCTGGCCTATTAGCTGCATTATCCCAAATAGGAATAAGTCTTCTTTCCCCAAATTTCAGAAAATATTTTGAAATTGAATTTCACTGGGCCACCTGCATACCCTTGAACTATGAGGATGAGATAGGGTGGCTCTGGAAAAGGAAATGGGAGTGCTTGCAATAGCAAAAAAAAAAAAAAAAAAAAATAGTGCATATTTGCTGAGCAGGTAGAACTGAACATATATCCAGTACTGTGGATATATGCACTTCCTTTTTCCTAGCAAAAAGGAGCAGAAGTCTACTACAGTGGTGAATCTGTATATTGAATGATGGGAATGATTTTTCATATTTAAGTCAATGCATCTTCTGAAGAGAAGAAATTCAACTTAAAGAAGAAAGGCTAACTTTTTAGATGTTATTTAGTACTATAGTTTATTCGTGACAGAAAATTTAAAACAATTTAAGTAGTGGGCATACATATTCACTCTTCAAGTTAGAGTATACATGTAGATAGAGATATGAAAGGAATATATCTCAGTTGATACAAAGCAAATGTTTCTTTTGGGGAATTGGTGAACACTTTTAAAATCTTCTTCAAAACTGAAATAGACTATTTCATACTGGTTATAATTTAGCTCAATTTTCACCTTTTGATGGAAATTTTAAAACAGGTATTAGTGGTTAATTATTGTACTCTATTCAATATTTAATATCCAAAAAAGATTTATATTGTGACTTTATTTTGAATATAATAATGCAAACATTAAAGCAATTATAAACTTTACACAACCAGGATTACAATTCTGACAAAATAATGATGGATTTTATTTTGTGTAACATGGTTGTTAAAAATATATCAAAATAAACCTGTGTTCCAGCATGTACTATAGACCATGTACTATCTACTACTGTGGGCAAGACTCTTTAGAAGAAATGGTACTTTGGTGCATACTCAAAAATGACAGAATGATCTCTGTTTGTTTCAAGGCAAACCATTCAACATCACAGTAATGCAAGTCTATGGCCCAATCACTAATGCTGAAGAAGCTGAAGTTGAATGGTCTGTGGAGACCTACTAGACTCTCTAGGACTAACACACACACAGAAAAAGATGTCCTTTCATCATAGAGGACTGGAATGCAAAAGTAGGAGGTTAAGAGATACCTGCAGTGACAGGCAAATTTGGCCTTGGAGTACAAAATTAAGCAGGACAAAGGCTAATGAGTTTTGCCAAGAGAACAAATTGGTCATAGCAAACACCTTCTTCCAACAACACTAGAGAAAACTCTACACATAGACATCATCAGAGGGTCAATACTGAAATAAGATTGATTATATTCACTGAGTATCTAGAAGCTCTATACAGTCAGCAAAAACAAGACTAGGAGCTGACTGTGGCTCAGATCATGAACTCCCTAGTGCCAAATTCAGCTTAAATTGAAGAAAGTAGGGAAAACCACTAGACCATTCAGATATGGCCTAAATCAAATCCTTTACAAGTATGTAGTGGAAGTGACAAATAGATTCAAGGGATTAGATCTGATAGAGTTCCTCAGGAAGTATGGGCAGAGGTTCATAAAATTGTCAGGAGGGGGTGATCAAAATCATCTCCAATAAAAAGAAAGGCAAATATTGTTGTCTGAAGAGGCCTTTCAAATAGCTGAGTAAACAAGAGAAGCAAAAGGGAAAGGAGAAAAGGAAAGATATATCCATCTGAATGCAGAGTTCCAAAGAATAGCAAGGAGAGATAAGAAAGCCTTCCTAAGTGAACAGTGCAAAGATATAGAGGAAAACAATAGAATGGGATAGACAGAGATCTCTTCAAGAAAATTAGAGATACCAAGGGAACATTTCATGCAAAGATGAGCACAATAAGGACAGAAATGGTAGGGACCTAACAGAAGCAGAAGATATTAAGAAGAGGTGGCAAGAAAACAGAACTATACATAAAAAATCTTAATGACCCAGATAATCACAATGGTGTGATCATTCAGCTAGACCCAGACATCTTAGATTGTGAAATCAAGTGGGTCTTAGGAAGCATCACTATGAAAAAAGCTAGTGGAGGTGATGGAATTCCAGCTGAGCTATTTCAAAACCTAAGAGATGATGCTGTGAAAGTGCTGAAATCAATATGCCAGCAAATTTAGAAAGCTAAGCAGTGGCCATAGGACAGAAAAAACTCAGTTTTCATTCCCATCCCAAAGCACGGCAGTGCCAAAGAATGTTCAAACCACCACTCAATTGCACTTATTTCACATGCTAACAAAGTTGTGCTCAAAATTGTGCAAGCTAGGTTCAACAATTCATGAACCAAGAATTCCCAGATGTTGAAGTAGGATTTAGAAAAGGTAGAGGAACTAGAGGTCAACTAGATTCATTGGATCATAGAAAAAGCAAGAGAGTTCTAGAGAAACATTTACCTCTGCTTCACTGACTATGCTAAAGTCTTTGTGTGTATCACCACAAACTGGGGCAGGGAGAAGGGAGAAATGCCAGACCACCTTAACTGCATCCTGAGACACCTGTATACAGGTCAAGAAGCAATGGTTAGAACTGGACATGGAAAAATGGGCTAGTTCAAAATTGGGAAAGGAGTACAACTAGCTATGTATTGTCACCCTGCCTATTTAACTTATATGTAGAGTACGTCATGAGAAATGCTGGACTGGATGAAGCACAAGCTGGCGTCAAGATTGCCAGGAGAAATATCAATAACCTTGGATATGCAGAAGACAGAAAGCAAAGAGAAACTAAACAGCCAGTTGATTAAAGGTGAAAGAGGAGAGTGAAAAAAACTGGCTTGAAACTCACTATGCAAAAATCTCATCATGGCATCTAGTTTCCTCACTTCATGGTAAATATTTGTGGCAACAATGGAAACAGTGACAGACATTATTTTTTGGGCTCAAAATCACTGCAGATGGTGACCACAGCCATGAAATTAAAAGATGCTTGCTCCTTGAAAGAAAAGCTATGACAATCCTAGACAGCATATTAAAATGCAGAGACTTTAAATTGCTGACAGAGGTCCATCTAGTCAAAGCTATGGTTTTTCCAAGAGTCATGTATGGATGTGAAGTTTGCACCATAAAAAGGCTGAGCACTGAAGAACTGATGCTTTTGAACTGTGGTGTTGGAGAAGACTCTTGAGTGTCTCTTGTATTTCAGTAGATCAAACCAGTCAATCCTAAATGAAGTCAGTCCTGAATATTCATTGGAAGGACTGGTATTGAAGCTGAAACTCCAGTACTTTGGCCACCTGATGCAAAGAGCCGACTCCCTGGAAAAGACCCTGATGTTGGGAAAGACTAAATTCAAGAGGAGAAGGGGACGACAGAGCACATGTTTGTTGAATGGCATCACCGACTGGATGGACATGAGTTTGAGCAAGCTCTGGGAGATGGTGATGGACAGGGAAGCCTGGAATGCTGCAGTCTGTGGGATCACAAAGAATTGGACATGACTTAGTGACTGAACAACAATATAATGTGGGATTTCTTCAACAGTAGTTTTTAGCACTGTATTTCCATAGTAAATCAAACAGTCTTTGGCAAGTATACAACATACTTTGCCATAAGATTCTATATGAGCTTAATTTTCATTGTTCTACCTTTAAATGAATATCTATTTTCATCATTAACAAAAGTTGGATGGAAATAAACCTAGTGTAGTCAGAACAACCTCTACAGATATGTGTATGTTGTATGTGTGTGTGCATTTATCTGATTATTCTGTTTTAAGGTATCATTCCTCCTTCCGTTAATAATAAATCAACCATATTACTCCTGGAGAGAATAAAACAGATAAACAGTTAAAGAATAAGCATCAAACTCTAATATTTTTCCAAAATATTTGTTTCCTAGCTATGAAGTTGTTCCACCACCCACTCCTCACCCTCTTATGTCCCAGGTTATCCAAACTCACCTTCCTAACCAAAACTCTATCTATTTGAACCTCCATTGTTTCCAGGATAACATACAATTCATCCTCTCTTCCTCACTCCACTATCCCAATTACACACAATTAAAAAGTGAACTCCCCTACAAACAAAACAAACCCCACTCTCCTCAAAATAACACATGAACATTATGAGTGAAAAAAAAGTGTTGAGCAATGATATGAAAAAAAAATTGAAATGAGAAATGACATAAAATTGAAAATTTTAGAACTTGGTTTAAATATAAATTTACTTCATAAGATCAGTATAAAAATCTTGAATTGCAATAACTATCATAGTCTCATTTTGAGATATTTCTTCAATTTTGAAAGGTTCCCCAACACACACACACACACAAATGGAATTTTGTTGCTGATATCAGCTACAGTTACCTTTTTTCACTAATATACTAGGTAATTTTCATCAAATTACCTAAACAATCTAACCTTATTATTTTATCTTCTATAAAAGGATATATTTCACTAGGCTTCTGGAACCATTAAATGATGTAATGAAAGAAAAATACATTATAAAATTCAAAGTGATAGATACACCTTTAATTTTTTAAAGTTACTAAACTTTATTATAAATGTTATAATTTTAGTTTTGTAAGAACTGAAATTTAAGATACAAGCATTTAAAATCTTCTCTAGACATTAGAATTTTGTTTACTTTAGACATTAGGTAAGATACTTTATTAAATTTTCCTGTATATATCAGGAACTATTCTACCTCAGGGCCTTTGCATTAACAGTTTTCTGAGTCTGAAGAACACACTCCCTCATCTGTGTAGCTTGTGCCCCACCTCTTTTAGTATCTGTAAATGTGTTTCTTCTTCCAGGAATCTTTTTCTGAACTCTGTTTAAAATTATAGCATTCTCTCCCACCCTTCTGCTACTGACCCCTTCTTTCTCTTAATTTTCTTTCTATATTATTTAACATTCATGATCATGGGGCATGCTGCTGCTGCTGCTGCTAAGTCACTTCAGTCATCTCTGACTCTGTGCGACGCCATAGATGGCAGCCCACCAGGCTCCCTCGTCCCTGGGATTCTCCAGGCAAGAACACTGGAGTGGGTTGCCATTTCCTTCTCCAATGCATGAAAGTGAAAAGTAAAAGTGAAGTCGCTCAGTCGTGTCCGACTCTTCGCAACCCCATGGACTGCAGCCCACCAGGCTCGTCCGTCCATGGGATTTTCCAAGCAAGAGTACTGGAGTAGAGTGCCATTGCTTTCTCTGATGGGGCATACTACGTAGGTATTTATTGGCTTATCTTTTATATCCCTGCACCTCCCCACACACTAAAATATAAGCTCAAAAAGAGGAAAAATTTATGGTTGTTTTGTATACTACTCTGTCAAGACAATTGTCTGAAGTGTTTTATCCATCCAATCTCTCTATCTATCTACCCATCTATACCATCTATCTATATCTGTCTATTCACTTACCATTTTTCTGGCTCCTCATCTGAAAGTGAAAGTGAAAATGTTTGCCCCTCCGCTGTGTCCCCAACTCTTTGTGACCCCATAAACTCTAGCCTGCCAGGTTCCTCTGTTCATGGAATTCTCCAGGCAAAAATACTGCAATGGTTGTCATTCCCTTCTCCAGGGGCTTTTTCCCACTCAGCGATTGAACCTGAGTCTCCTGCATTGCAGATAGATCCATAATCGTCTAAGCCATCAGGAAGCCCCTATCTAGCTATTTTAATTATTAAATAAAATAAAATGTAAGTCTTCTCTAGATTACTTATATGGTATGAGTCAGCTATATAGGTCATCATGTGCTATTTTGGTGAGTTACATCATTTTTTAAGGCCAGTATATCTGATTGCATTCTTTGTATTAAACAATACAATCATAATTTCTGGCCAGAATTATGATACTAAAAATGATTAAAAAATAAATGATACATATATTTTACAAGTTTTATGCACTGTTTGATCCCTCTGTTTAATGTAACTTCTTTACTCCTGACAATAGCCATTTAAGACAGATACCATTATCCCCATTTCAATAAATGTCAAAAATTAGACATATTTGGCCCATAGTCTAACTGTATAATTGGCTATATAGTTATAATTTCTTTGATTCTTTGCAACATCTAACAAAAATATATTTTCCCCAAATCATTATTAACTGTAAACATTTCACAATGTTTCCTTGGGCTCTGTAACTTATTTGGAACTTTTGTACACAATACTACCGCTGATTAGAACAATTTGACTCTAAGATTAGTGAACAAAACATTTTCTTATACTTAAAAATATTTGTGCTGCAGTTATAAAAATGACTTTCAAATTAATTTTGAAAAAAGTTATATTAAACAAGCAAGAAAGAGAAAATTAGCATTCATTCTAAAGAAATAACACAGATTTCTCTTAAATATTTTCAGCTAGATTACAAATGCTTCTTTGAGGAAATTAATCTTATTCAGAATATACATTTATAAAATGTAAGCAGAGAACCTCAAATACATGGAGAGTTATTGATGTTCTGTATGCTTCATAAAGTTTATTTCTCATATCTGTCTGCTAATATAAAAGAATTATACATTAAAAATATAGAGAGGGTTTTTAGATCATTTAAAATCCATTAAAAGCTGAGATAGCATTATAATTAATTTTCTGCTGAGATGAGAATTCAGAACCTTGAAATAACTTGCAGATGGCCATTGTCATTATGAAGAGAACCTTTGTCATCTTCCAAGAATTATTTTACTCCCAAGTAAGAATTCAAGGTACATTTATGTCTCACAATAGGTGAGATTGGTAGCCTGGTTCTTGGAAGAAAGGATGAGTGGCTCCCCAAGTTATTTAATTTCAGTGGCATTGATTAAACTTCAAATATCTTTCTCATGTTAGTTTCTTCTTTTTAAACGTAAATGCTTCTTGGAAAGTGGGTGAGGTTTCTCTAGTTGAGGAGAGCATGGACTATTCTCTAGTCATGGTGTGTGACCTTCTCATTGCAGTGGCTTCTCTTGTTGTGGGCTATGGACTCTAGGGCTTCAGTAGTTGCAGCAGCACATGGGCTCAGTAACTGTGGCTCACAGACCCTAGAGCATGCAGGCTTCAGTAACTGCAGCACACTGACTCAGTAGTTGTGGCTCACAGGCCTAGTTGCTCCTCAGTATGTGGAATCTTCTCAGACCAGAGATTGAACCCATGTCCCCTGCATTGGTGGGGAGATTCCTATCAACTGTACCACTAGGGAAAACATATTTTTTGTACCTTGGTTCTTTTTCTCATCATTAAAATAGTGGTAGAGGGCAAGACAATTTAATACTCATAATAACAATTAGGAAAAAAGTTTTATCATGACACATCATGATGAATGTTGTCCTAACATTATAAATTTTTCATTAAAACCGTGCATTCAGTTCAGTTCAGTTCAGTCACTCAGTCATGTTCAACTCTTTGTGACCGTATTAACCACAGCATGCCAGGCCTCCCTGTCCATTACCAATTCCTGGAGTCCACCCAAATCCATGTCCATTGAGTCGATGATGCCATCCAACCATCTCATTCTCTGTCGTCCCCTTCTCCTCCTGCCCTCAATCTTTCCCAGCAACAGGGTCTTTTCCATTGAGTCAGCTCTTCTCATCAGGTGGCCAAAATATTGGAGTTTCAGCTTCAACATCAGTCCTTCCAATGAACATCCATAACTGATTTCCTTTAGGATGGACTGGTTAGATCTCCTTGCAGTCCAAGAGACTCTCAAGAGTCTTCTCCAACACCACAGTTCAAAAGCATCAATTCTTCAGCATTTAGCTTTCTTTACAGCCAACTCTCATATCCATACATCACTACTGGAAAAATCATAGCCTTGACAAAATGAATCTTTGTTGACAAAGTAATGTCTCTGCTTTTTAATATGCTGTCTAGGTTGGTCATAACTTTCCTTCCAAGAAGTAAGTGTCTTTTAATTTCATGGCTGCAATCACCATGTGCAGTGATTTTGGAGCCCAGATAAATAAAGTCAGCCACTGTTTCTATCTACTCTTTCCCCATCTATCTGCCATGAAGTGATGGGACCAGATGCCATGATCTTAATTTTCTGAATGTTGAGCCTTAAGCCAACTTTTTGACTCTTCTCTTTTACTTTCATCAATAGGCTCTTTAGTTCTTCTTCACTTTCTGTCATAAGGGTGGTGTCATCTGGATATCTGAGGTTATTGATGTTTCTCCCAGAAATCTTAGTCATTTATTGTTATGAAACAAATTATCCCAAATTTACAGGCATGAAATAACACATTTATTTATATCACAGTTTTTATGAGCCAAGAATCTGTGCACAGCTTATCTGCAGTTATCACAAGGTCCCCTCTTTCAGTTTATGTACTTGACTATTGGCAGAATTTAACTCCTTCCATGGTTTTGAACTGTGTCTTCAGTTCCTTACAAGCCCTTATATGAAGCTTTCTTTGGTTCCTTGCCACATGGGTCTCTCCATAAAGAAGTTTACGACATGGAAGCTTGCAACACCATGGTATGTGAGAGGGCAAGAGACAGAAGGCTGGCAAACAGAAGTCACAGCCCTTCATAACCAAATTATGGAATTTATATCATATATGGCACATTTGTGGAGCATATGGCACATTCTGTTCATCAGAGGCAAGTCTCTAGGTCCAATATGCACTAACAAAGCTAAGAATGCAAGGAAGAAAATTCATTATTAAGAGTTATTTGGAGCCGCCTACTGTAGTCTTGCACATTTTCTGTCCCATTAGATGGTTTGTGAGAATTTCATCAAAAGTTAACACATACCTTGTCTTTGACAAAAATAACACATACTGCCAGAAATACTTTATCACCAAATGTTAACTTTAGTGCTACTGCCAAGCACATTAGTTGTAAAATTACACACATTCTACTAACTACTATTTTGGGGCCATATTATTGGAAACAGATGATTACTGAAGGTGTTATGATTTTTCTAGCACATTGTTTACTCAATATTTGATAAGTGTTACCTATACCTACCTGGAACAGAAACAATGAAGACAGGTATGCGATATTTGGCAAAAGTTTTGTGATAACATGTGAAATATTTTGACAGGAACTAACTATAGAGAGAAAGCTATAGCAACAAAAAACAGGATCTGCTAGTCAGAAACTATTGTGATAAATGAAGCTATTTTTTTTTTTTTTTACTTTAAATAGCTAGATAACCTGAATATATTTTCAGGTTCTGGTCAGAACCTTGATCTCTACTTAGCCTGAGGACATCACTTTGGGTACTGAAATAGTAATTTCAAAATATTAATAGAAGTGGCTTTTGAATTCCTTTCCATGAAACAGTTTTCATATACACAGCACTTCATCAGTATTTTCTGGTAACATATAACACACTATTCTTTGTAATATTCTTTTGTTTTTTTATATATACATATATTTTTCTTTTCTTCCACTATAGCAAAGAATCAAGATTTTGAGATCATGACGTTCACTCTATAAGGAATTCTCTGGTCCTCATTTTCTTGGTCTCTGAATGTGGATGTTGGATTCAATGCCCTATAACATCCCATACAGATGTATATATTCATTATAGTATAAGTGTCAGTCCTTTCAAACAAAAATCTCTATAATTCTTATGTTTATTCTCTAATGGGGATTTAGTATGCAATAGTACCGAATAAACATCTGAATAAGGATTAAATTAATATGCATTAACATTATTTTGATTTGGATTCATTGTTTTAGAAATTTAATTAACCATATACTTCAACAGGTTTCCTGTTTCATAAATTTTGTGTTCTCTGTCATTTTCGCTTGAACTTATTTCATTTAGGTAATTTTAAGCCCAGAAATATATCTTCATTCTTATATAACTTTTATTCTCAGATTTAGTTTTTTAAAAAAGCAAAACCAAAAAAGAAGCCTTTTTTTAGCCTGGTTTTATATTCTACTTCAGGAAATTGATATTTGTTTTTTTCCAAAACTGACTTCACTGTTGGTGGCTAATTACCGTTTCTTTAAGACTAAGGCTGTGATAGATGCCAGCAACTAGAAAGGTTTCAAATTCACAATTCTCATAACATATTCTAATCAATCAGTAAAATAACAGATGCACGAAACTTGTTCCTTCACAAGCATATGGTAAGTATCACAGTTGTCTTAACCTCATGTTACAAACAGTTTTAAAAATTAAAAAAAAAAAATTAAAACAAATTTACCTGCTGTTAGATGTTTTGAAGTTCTTCAAGAAATTTTAATTCCTGCTCATCAAATATTTAATTAAAAATTACTGCCAAGGCAATGTGGCAAACCATAATCTCTCTTTTCAAGCATATAGAGAGGAATGACATTAACCAGTTAAAAGTTGAAAATATAATTTAGAACTCCAGTTTCAGCTCCAACATATAAAGAACCTGGAATTAATCATTTTCATGCCTACAATTTTGAGAATTCCTAACCAAAAATGAGGAAACAAGGAAGTCTAAGAAATTTTCACTGCCAAGAGGATCCTAAGGAGACATCAGTACTAAAACTGATATGGTACTTTGGTTCAGATCCTGGAAGAGAACAGAGACATTACATATAAACTAAGTAAATCTAAGTAAACTAGATATTTTAATAATAGTGCATTTGTTCATTAATTATGACAAATGTACAATATTTTATAAGATGTTTATAGTAGAAGAGACAGGGTGAGGGTATATGGGAGCTCTATTAACCTGTCGGTTTTTCTAGGAATCAAAAATTCTTCCAAAATTTAAAGCTAACTGAAAAGCAAGAAAAATCTTTTATTTTTTTCACTTAGTTATGAAGAATGCCCTTTGCTTAACCTTTCTTTTTCAAATACTTTTTAAATTTTATCAGTTCATTCATCCTGAGTAAAACTTGTTAGAAATATTTCAACAGTAGAAAATTAACTTTTTTTTCTATAACACGTACATTTGAGAGGTATGAGTTTATCATATAAAACTTTGATTTTTTTTAACTTTGCCTCAGCTAGAGAACAAAATCAAAAAACAAACCCTATTCTTGCATATTTCTCCACATCAGCCATTCTTTTTTCTCGTACTCATAGATATGTCACAATTATAAAACATCAGATGGTGTAAAAGGCAAATCAGCAATCAAGACAAATCCTTCCTTTCCACAAAAGTGAACACAAGTGTCACTTTATAGAACTGCCTTAAGAATTCATGGTCAAAATATGGTGTCTTTAATTGATAAGTGCTGTCCAACATGATTAAATAAAAATTATGTCAAAAATTATAAAAACATACTTCAGATACAAGCAACATAACCTCCCCAGAGATGCTGGTTTTGCAAGTGACTTCAGTTTTTCTGAAAAGTAAGAAGCAGTTATTAACAAGATTTTCACAAATTTTTCCAAATTTTAGTAAAATTTGTGTAAATCTCACCCAGTTCAGTTCTTTTCTTTCAAGAATCAAATTTTCTCTAGTCTGAACCTATACCTCTATAGTGATGCTAATAATATGAATACACTATGTGGCATAACACTGCATAAACACTCACAAGATATGAATATATTTCTAAGTTATTTGTGAACATTATTTGCAATAAAGGATGCACCACTATAATTCCTATTTTATATGTTGTGGAAAAAGAAGATAAAAACATGGCACAGACACAGTGAAATAACAAACATCAACATTTTATGGTGTCCCAGATAAGGTGGAGGGCTAGAATCTGAGAATATAGCAGATCTGATGCTCAAAATTCTCCAAGCCAGGCTTCAGCAATATGTGAACCATGAATTTCCAGATGTTCAAGCTGATTTTAAAAGGCAGAGGAAAAAGAGACCAAATTGCCAACATCCACTGGATCATCAAAAAAAGCAAGAGAGTTCCAGAAAAACATCTATTTCTGCTTTATTGACTATGCCAAAGCCTTTGACTTGTGGATCACAATAAACTGGAAAAGTCTTCAAGAGATGGGAATACCAGACCACCTGACCTGCCTTTTGAGAAACCTATATGCAGGCCAGAAAGCAACAGTTAGAACTGGACATGGAACAACAGACTGGTTCCAAATAAGAAAAGGAGTACATCAAGTCTGTATATTGTCTCCCTGTTTATTTAACTTATATGCAGAGTACATCATGAGAAATGCTGGGCTGGAAGAAGCACGAGCTGGAATCAAGATTGCTGGGAGAAATATCAATAACCTTAGATATGCATGTGACACCCCCCCCCCTTATGGTAGAAAGCGAAGAGGAGCTAAAAATCCTCTTGATGAAAGTGAAAGAAGAGAATGAAAAAGTTGGCTTAAAGCTCAACACTCAGAAAATGAAGATCATGGCATCACTTCATGGGAAATAGATGGGGAAACTCTGTTAGACTTTATATTTTGGGGCTCCAAAATTACTGCAGATGGTGACTGCAGCCATGAAATTAAAAGACGCTTACTCCTTGGAAGGAAAGTTATGACCAACCTAGATAGCATATTAAAAAGCAGAGATAGTACTTTGCCAACAAAGGTCCATCTAGTCAAGGCTATGGTTTTTCCAGTGGTCATGAATGGATGTGAGAGTTGAATTATGAAGAAAGCTGAGTGCTGAAGAATTGATGCTTTTGAACTGTGGTGTTGGAGAAGACTCTTGAGAGTCTCTTGGACTGTAAGGAGATCCAACCAGTCCATCCTAAAGGAAATCAGCAATGGATGTTCATTGGAAGGACTGATGCTGAGGCTGAAATTCCCAATACTTTGGCCACCTCATGTGAAGATTTGACTGATTGGAAAAGACTTTGATGCTGGGAGGGATTGGGGGCAGGAGGAGAAGGGGACGACAGAGGATGAGATGGCTGGATGGCATCACCGACTCGATGCACAAGACTTTGTGTGAACTCGGGGAGTTGGTGATAGACAGAGGCGTGGCTTGCTCTGATTAATGGGGTTGCAAAGAGTTGGACACGACTGATGACTGAACTGAACTGAATTGAACCGATGATAAAAAAGATCTTCTACTGAAAGAACTAGATCATAATTGGAATTTCATGTCAAATATCTACACATATGTGCTTCCCTGATAGCTCAGTGGTAAGGAATCTGCCTGCCAATGCAGGAGACATCAGTTCGATCCCTGGATCAGGAAGATCCCTGGAGAAGGAAATGACAACCCACTCCAGTATTCTTGCCTAGGAAATCCCATGGATGGTGGAGCCTGGTGGACTACTGTCCATGTGGTCATAAAGTCAGACATGAACTATGGACTAAGCAACAACAATCCATGCTTATGAGAATAACATGAAGACCATGTGGACCTGGTATAAGTACGGGCCTGGTTGTCTGACTGGTGTCAAGTTCCTAGAATTAAGGGATTAGATGAAAATAAAAATCAATGGTTTTGAAAACTTTGAATCAACAAATAGTGGTGAGATTTCAACAATTGGAAGTTAAGTTGCCCTAAGTGAGAACAATGAAAGGGTGTGGAGGCAATTAGTTTTATGATTTATTTCTTGAAAGAAACCATTTTCATGAAAAAAAGATACATTTCAGTAGACACAAAATCAATTTCAAGTAGTTAAATATAAATTTTAATATTTTACCTGAAAACAGGAAGGAGTTAAATGATTCTGAGTGAGTGAAAGTCGCTCAGTCGTGTCCGACTCTTTGCAACCCCATGGACTATACACTACATGAAACTCTCTAGGCCAGAATACTGGAATGGGTAGCCTTTCCCTTCTCCAGGGGATCTTCCCAATCCAGGGATAGAATCCAGGTCTTCCACAATACAGGTGGATTTTTTACCAGCTGAGCCACAAGGGAAGCCTTAAATGATTCTAGTTAGTTACAAATTAGAATATGTTTATTAGTGAAAGTTACAATACTTTTATCAATGAAGAAAAATTAAAATGTATAATGTCTATGCCTAAGTATAGGATGATAAAGCACCATTAATCAGACATAATTAAATATAATAAATGGTTAAAACACCTTGTTAGTAAAATGGAAACAAAAAGTAAATACATCTATAATGTGATATAAAACTTGTTTGTGGATTATTAAGCAATTTAATTTTTAAAAAATTAGAATCATTAAACACTGGGTACAACAAAAAGAAGTAAACTTGCTCTTAAACTTTAGCTGAAATTAATCAGTTTCAAATGTCATGGGGAGTTTATAGCAAGTAAACAATGTCTAGAGTCTCATAATAAGGCATGCATTTATGTAAAATAATTATTATGTAGATAGGTATTTTGTTAAACCATGCAATTTTAAATTATGCTGCATATTTAATTGTATTTATAAACAAAGAAGCATTGGGCAGGTAAGACAAAAATATGTTTTTCAGAGAACTGAATGTATTAAAGGTATAGTAAAATGTCTACAAATGTTTGTTATACTGGCTATGTTTTTAGAATAAATTCATTTCTAACATGCATGCTATATATATATATATATATATGATATTCTGTGTTATTCGATGTAAAACACACTGTGTATTTTATTGTTCCAAGTATTTTAAGATTTTTTTTAAGTCTGAAATAATCATTTGGATAACTGCTATAAATAGTTTAATGTAAATTACATTGGTATTGTAATTATTCTTTCATGCTCTAGTTTACAATACTTTAAAAGTGTTGTGCACATAATAGGTCAATAAATATATGCTGCATGAATGAATGGATGGATGAATGAATGGTTTGAAGAGGTACTAAAGCTGTTTTCTCTGTGTATAATACACTTCTTCTAATTGCTAGTAACTAAGTCCTCATCCATTTTTTAAGGTTCATCTTTACTGGCCATTTTTCTCTGAAAAGTTTTCTCATTCTTCATATATCACCTCACACTTTTTAAGCTCCATAACCCTTTGTATCTTTCTTACATCATTCATATATCTCTGTTTCATATTTTCATTCCAATCTATTTTGTTCACCCACCTTTTAAAAAACTTGGCTTATTTGGGTTCACTGCTGCTTCTAAGTCACTTCAGTCATGTCCAACTCTGTGCAACCCCATAGCTGCAGCCCACCAGGCTCCCCTGTCCCTGGGATTCTCCAGGCAAGAACACTGGAGTGGGTTGCAATTTCCTTCTCCAATGCATGAAAGTGAAAAGTGAAAGGGAAGTCGCTCAGTCGTGTCCAACCCTCAACGACCCCATGGACTGCAGCCTTCCAGGCTCCTCCATCTATGGGATTTTCCAGGCAAGGGTACTGGAGTGGGGTGCCATTGCCTTCTCCGAAATGTTCACTAGCAACACTGAAAAATAAATAGCTGCCTCAAAAGTATCCATTTATAAACTTTGATTGACACACAGTTCTCAATTTTTGCATTTCCTTTTTAACTCCATCATTTTTTATCTATGTATTCTATTCTTGTTCCAGTACGAGTGCATCCATCTTGTTTTTATTATTCTAGAATTTCTTCTGACTTGGCTCTGGCATCCTCAACTTACTTCCTTAGCATAAACTTTGAGAAGAGTTCTTTAGTCTCATGACACTCAGCAATGGGTGTACCATTTCGCAGCACCCACTCACTGACTTTACTCAACACCTTGAATGCAATAGACACTTTCTACCATCATTTCATATTTGTGTGCTCACTTCAGAGTCTAAATCATTTCTACTCTCAGCTCTGCTGTATAAACTTGGGAAATTCTAATTTCTACATTTCAGTTTTTTCCTTAGTAAAATGGTAAACAATACACATACTGATGCAAGGACCTATCCAGATACCTATCCAGTATCTGGCACAAGTTAAGTGCTCTGTAAATGTTTGCTGTTATTAACATTTATTTATTTTTTTTAATATCAGTTTTATTTATTTATTGTACTTTACAATATTGTATTAGTTTTGCCATATATTGACATGAATCCACCATGAGTGTACATGTGTTCCCCATCCTGAACACTCTCCCCTCCACTTCCCTCCCTATCCCATCCCTCTGGGTCATCCCAGTGCACCAGCCCTGAGCACTCTCTATCATGCATTGAACCTGGACTGGCAATTCATTTCACATGTGATAATTTATATGTTTCAATGCATCTCCGGGCAAGAATACTGGAGTGGGTTGCTGTGCCCTCCTGCAGGGGATCTTCCTGACCCAGGGATTTTACCTGCATCCCCTGTGTCTCTTGGCAGGCACATTCTTTACCACTAGTGTCACATGCAAATCATGTCACTTATTAGATTTACTGTTAAACATCTGACATTTTAATGATATTTAAGTGGCATTTTAAAAATGCTTATTTAAATTTTTTTGATGGAATATAAGCATGTAACTGAGTTTTGTATATTGATCTGCATCCAAAAATTATTTAAATTCATTCTTCGATTCTAAATGGTGATTAGCCAACTTTGTTACATATTTTACTTCTGCAGTTATGCTAATTGTAGATAATATTGCTCTTTTCTTCCTTTCTGATCCATATATCTTATTTCATTTCTTTGTACTGGCTGCAGAATTGTTTCTTAACAATATCTATCAAGAGAGTTTGCCTCTATTCTTTGCTTAGAGTGTTTCTTTTCTATTATGCAGCAATGATGACATTCATAAAATGATTTTCTTCCATCTACTGTGATGACAATATGATGGCTCTCCTTTATTCTGTTAATATTAAAACTCACATTGATTAATTTGCAATTATTAAGCCACCTTTGAATTTCTGAAATAAACCCAACTTGGTTGAAAGGTATTTGATGTTTATTATATATCTATTATATATCTATATCTATTATATGTCTATTATATATCTATTAATATTTTACTGATTTTTTTTTTTTTCATTTTCTATCTGTGAGAGAGATTGGTTAGCATTCTTCAGTTTTGTTATCCCCCTTTCTATTTTCCATACTAAAGTTATGCTAGGCTTCATAAAGCAAATTAGAGAATTTCTCTATTCTCCCAATTTTCTGAGGGGGAAAAAGAACCATGCTATTAGTGTATATATATATATTTTTCAAATGCCTGGAAGAGTTTCTTGGGCTAGCCATCTTTTCCTGAGGATATTTTCATGTACATCTTTGAAGTATTTAATATGATTATTCAGATTTTGTTAATGTTACACTTTGTTTCAGTTTGTGGAAACATTTGTTTTCATAGGTATTTGTCTTTTTTTAATCTGCATTTTCAAATGTAGATTTATTAGTAAATAAATTTAGTAAATTTAGTTAGTAAATTTATTTGCTATATATTTTAATGTCTTTAAGATTTAGAATACTATGCCTTTTGAATGTTCAGGATATTTCCTTATATTGTCTCTGTCTCACAAAATTTTTGCTAGGGCTTTTCAACTCTATTGGTCTCTTTAAGAACCAGCTGTGTGTTTTGTTGATTCACTCACACACATGTACATAACCTTACATAGACGTCCCTGGTGGCTCAGTGGTAAAGAACTCACCTGCAATGTAAGAAACACAGGCAATGCAGGAAACACAGGTTTGATCCCTGGGTTGGGAAGACCCCCTGGAGAAGGAAATGGAAACCCACTCTAGTATTCTTTGTGAAGAATTCCAAGGACAGAGAAAGCTGGCTGGTTCAGTCCATGGGATCACAAAGAGTCAGATATGATTTAGAGACTAAACCACAACAACCTTACGTATTTTTTTTCTTATCCTGACAGTGTCTGAAGGATTGATCTATGGAGAAGTCCCTCTTTCAGTTCTGACTTCAACAACTTGTGTCTATTCTCTGTCATTCATTATTCAATCTGACTAGTGGTTTATCATTTTTATTGATCATTTCAAAGAGCCTTTTCTTTCTTCCATTGATTTTCTATTTTTTTCTCTTTGCAATTACATTTTTTTTCTCTTTATTTTTTTTCTTTCATTTGATTTGGTGTGTTTTCTTCCCACTCCCAGTTTCTTAAGGTAGAAGCTCAAATCACTGGTATGAGACTGTCATTCTCTCTAACATGAACATTAATGCTACAAATGCCTCAAGTCCTGCTGTAGCTGTTTGCACATGTTTTTCTATGTCATATTTTTGTTTCCACTCAATTTAAAATGTCTTCTAGTTTTTCTTCCGATTCTCCATTTGACCCTTGAATTATTTATGTATATTCTTCAATTTCCAAATATTTGATGGTTTTTTTGCCAGATACTTTTCTGTTATCAGTTTCTTGTTTAAAGTCATGTGACCAAAGAATATACAGTTTATCCCACCCCAGGTTCCTATTCCCCTGAGAATACGGTCTATGTTGGCGAATGATCCCCTGGGCATTAGGAAAAAAGATTCTGTTGGCATGAGATGTTCTATAAATCTCAAATAGATAAATGGTTCAACAATGTGTTAAGTTCTTCTACATCCTTACTGATTTCTTCTGTTTGTTCTGATTACTAAGAGAGGAATATTGAAATTTCTAATGTTAATGGTGCATTTGCTTATTTTTAATTTTAGAGCTACTGGTTTTGCTTCATGTATTTTGAAGTTATATTGGTAGATGGGTATAAAATTAGATTTGTTATATCCTCTTGGAAAATAACTCCTTTATCATTTAGTATTGTTTCTCTTTATTTTCAGTAAAATGCCCTGTTTTCAAGTCTTCTGTGTATGATATAATGCTGCTGCACTAGATAGCTTCTTTAATGAGTACTTGCAATGTTTGTCCTCTTCCATGCTGGAGAGTCCTATGGATTAAGGAGCCTGGTGGGCTATAGTATATAAGGTTGTAAAGAGTTGAACACGACTGAAGTGACTTAGCACGTGCACACGCATGCCTTACTTGTAATCTGTGTGTGTGTGTGTGTGTATAAAAAATGTGTTTTTTTGTAGACAATATGTAGTTTGTCCTTTCTTTTTGCTTTCCAAACTGATCACATCACCTGCCTTTTAATTGCGTTTGGAATGCTTATTTTTAATATAATTATTTATACTCTGGGATTTGAACATGCCATCTTGTTAGTTGTTTCCCATTTGCTTCATCTGTCCTGTTTTTTTTTTTTTCCCCTTTCCTTTTTTTGACTGTTTTTGGATTAATTGGATATCTTTATGTTTTATTTTGTGCCCACTGTTTGTATATTCCATATCTCTTTCTAATCTTCTTATGCCTTCTTTGGGTTCAATATACACCTTTAATTAACAATATATGACTTCATGTAAAGTGTTATAAACTCATAGCCTTACAGTTATGGTTGCTGTTGTTGTTTAGTTTCTCAGTTATGTCCAATTCTTTGCCACCCCGTGAACTGTAGTTGCCAGGTTCCTTTGTCTATGGGGATTCTCTAGGCAAGAATACTGGACTGGGTTGCCATGCACTCCTCCAGGGGTTCATCTTGATTCAGAGACTGAACTCTGGTCTCTTGCATTGCAGGCAGATTCTTTACCATCTGAGCCACCAGGGAAGCCTGCTGGCTTTACAATAATGCCAGTTAAATCATCATCATCATCTTCTTCTTCTTCTTTTTTTTTTTTTAACAAGCAAGGCCTGAAAGTAGCACACAGTGCTTCTTCCAATCCTCCTGTGGCTAGAACTCAGACTCTTGGTGATACTTACCTGTGAGGGAGCCTGAGGAATGAAATACAACTGGATGTCCAGAAAGAAAAGGACAGGTTCTTAGATGAAGAGCTAGTAGTTTCTTTGTAAAGGATGTGTTAAATGTTCCTGATATGTTCCCGATATGTTATCCTGCCTTTTCCACCATGGCACTATGTAGATTGAGATAAAGTTTCAGCACCCAGATAAACCAAATGGTTACCTGTCTTTAAGGATAAATATATCCTTGGAACTGGAGACTAAGAAAAATTTCAGGAACCAGGCAGTGCTGGAAAGAGTGTGAGGAACAGAACAAGATGGGCTTGCATTGAAGTCATATTGTTTAAAACAAGGTTGAAATGCTTTCTACCTGAGGATGATAAAGAGGCATGTGATAATTTGGCTTAGAAAAATTCACATAATCCACTTTTAGAGAAAATTATAAATGGGAAACATTCAGCGAGTAGGAAATTATGGGTTTCTGGATAACACTGCCACTTAGGAAACTCCTAAAGGAGTTGTACAAGCTTTAGAAGAAGAAAGACCGTTTTTAATAGCAAAATAGATCATTTTCAATTTTTTGAACAGCTCTCATGTGAAAGAATGTTCTGATTTGATTTCATTGAGAAAAATGTTCCAAATAAATTTCTCCTAATGTGTTTTATTATCTTTACTAGCAGCACGGTAAGCGCCATGGAAACCTGCAAGAGAGTACCAAGTCTTCTCTGCACTTCATTTCTGCAGTTGTGCCTGACCCGGCTCCTGCTGCTCTTTACAGCGTCCGCCTGTAAGAGTTACAAACTGTCCCCCTGAAAAACGCTGCCATGGCCTCAATGTTTGTGTCTCCCCAAAATTCCTATGGTGAAAGTGGAATGATTCAAGTGATAGTGTTAGGAGTTGGGACCTTGAATGGTGTTTAGGGCATGAAGGTGGAGCCTTCACAAATGGGATCGATGCCTTTATTAAAGAGGCTCTGTGGGTTCCCTCATCCCTTTCCACCGTGTGAGGAAATAATCAGAGGTATACCTCCTGGAAGAGGGCCCTCACCTCGCCATGCTGGTGCCCTGATCTCAGACTTCCAGGCCCCGGAATTGGGAGAGGGAAATTTCTGTTGCTTTTTTAGCTGCCCATTTATGATTTTTTTTTTGTTGTTGTTGTTATAACAGCTCAAATGGACTAAGACAATGGATAAAGCCCCAACAAATGAGCAGCTGGCTTGATGCTGGACCTTAATGCATTTGGCAAACAGCAACAAGATTCTGTAATGTATGGAGATATTTGAGATAATGTAACCAAAACATGAAAGTCACCTTCTGGCAAAATGGAAACCTGTATTCTGTGTTGTAAGTGTTAATAGGAGGGAAGCAGCTTAGCCTCCATCTGGTACCTACCAAGCGCTGGGAACTTTTACAGGTAACTCATTACATCCTTTGCAGTTGCAGATCATAATGATGCTGGAGGTTAGAAACAGTAATCTTCGCCATTAAGATTATTTTGTTTTATTGAATGCTGTAGTAGGAAGGGGCTGTCATACAGCAGATGTTACTGCTCCCCCAAATAATTAAGTATTCCATCTATTAAAAAGACTCCAAATTCTAGTGTGTGGGAAAAAAGACCAAACAATGGACTTCAAGATGCTGAAAAAAAATAAAAATCTAGTTCTTGTTTCCTAAAGGATTTCTGTTCAGATGCTCTCTGTTATTTTGATATATAAAAAGGAGTGTGTCTGGATTTTGTATGAAGTATAGAACCAAGGAGAGAAACTCTTCTTAGGGCCATGAAGTATTTTATAGCATTGTGGTAATGAATGATTAAATAGATAGAGATAGCATAGTTCTCAATATAAACACTCAAATAAATTAGTGAGAGGAGACTCAAAGTTCAGCAATTAAAAATTTTAAAAGGAACATAATTCTTTATCTGGATCTATTCATTCTCCCTCTCAGAATGTTAATAAGACTGTTGAAAGATGGAATTGGTCTAATACAAGTTGACTTCAATTTTTAATCCTAACTCAGATCTTTTTTTTTTTAATGGTTGCTTGAGAGGAACTGTGTGATCAAGTGACAAGTGGCTCTCTTTACACTGATCTGAGTTTTGATCTACTGTCCACCAGTTAGGAGTTTGAGACTTTTGTCAATTTTATTAAACTTTGGAGCACCAATTTCCTTATCTTGAAAACAACTGTCATAATTCCAATTTCAGATGTTTTTGTTTGTGAGAATTGAATGAAATCAAGGAGGCAGAGTGTTCAGCATGATGCTTGACAGTCTTACTAAAGTCTGTAAACATACCAAAGATTGGGACCAGAACACAAGCTCCAGACTAGAGGAACAGCCAAGGGTACAGGAGGCCAAAACTTAGGGAACAAAAAGCAAAGCAAATCTGATGAGACCTCTCTTAGTATAAGTTGTATGGATCCCAGTTTGGTGGGAGCTGTTGAGCCAACTATTCAGTCTGACACAAGATGCTTCTGCTGAGTCAATAAAATAAAAAGCATGCAGGTGAATGGTTCACTCGACTGTGTTTTTTCTGGAATGTGTAATTTCGCATTTGACTTAAATTTATATTTGGATTCAAAAGACTTAATTTAAACTCCTGATCCCTCTATTTTTAAGCAAGTCAATCAAAGTGTAAAGTACTCCATGCTGTATTTGTTATATTAAGTTGGGGGAATCCAATGTGGAAATTGGTATAAAAAGAGAGTGTGATCACTATTTCTTTGCTCTAAACCTGCACTATCAGACACAGTAGCAACATGTGATGATCAAGCAGTTGAAATGTAGCTTGTTCTCACTGAGACACTCTGTAAACGGATTTCAAAATTGTAGCAAAAAAAAGTTGAAGAACATCAGGTTAATGGTTTTGATATTGAGTACATGTTAAAGTTTGGGACATGTTGAGTTAAATCAACTAATTTGCCAGCAAATTTGGAAAACTCAGCAGTGGCCACAGGACTGGAAAAGGTCAGTTTTCATCCCAATTCCAAAGAAAGGCAATGCCTAAGAATGCTCAAACTACCACACAATTGCACTCATCTCACATGCTAGTAAAGTAATGCTCAAAATTCTCCAGGCCAGACTTCAGCAATACGTGAACCGTGAACTCCCTGATGTTCAAGCTGGTTTTAGAAAAGGCAGAGGAACCAGAGATCAAATTGCCAACATCCGCTGGATCATGGAAAAAGCAAGAGAGTTCCAGAAAAACATCTATTTCTGCTTTATTGATTATGCCAAAGCCTTTGACTGTGTGGATCACAGTAAACTGTGGAAAATTCTGAAAGAGATGGGAATACCAGACCACTTGACCTGCCTCTTGAGAAATCTGTATGCAGGTCAGGAAGCAACAGTTAGAACTG
>SJXQ01007908.1:575590-606480 GCA_006408695.1 Aepyceros melampus | reverse complement strand
TGGACTGTGAAGAAGGCTGAGTGCCAAAGAATTGATGCTTTTGAACTGTGGTGCTGGAGAAGACTCTTGAGAGTCCCTTGGATGGCAGGGAGATCCATCCAGTCCATTCTGAAGGAGATCAGCCCTGGGATTTCTTTGGAAGGAATGATGCTAAAACTGAAGCTCCAGTACTTTGGCCACCTCATGCAAAGAGTTGACTCATTGGAAAAGACTCTGACGCTGGGAGGGATTGGGGCCCGGAGGAGAAGGGGATGACAGAGGATGAAATGGCTGGATGGCATCACTGACTCGATGGATATGAATTTGAGTGAACTCCAAGAATTGGTGATGGACAAGGAGGCCTGGCGTGCTGCGATTCATGGGGTTGCAAAAAGTCGGACACGACTGAGCGACTGAACTGAACTGAATATAGGCCTCAAAACACCTCCTGTTGACTCGGAGGGAATTTTGTAATCCATAGAGTGCTTTACAAATTATCTAGACTAGTTTATATACTATATAGCTCCTGCTGCTAAGTCACTTCAGTCGTGTCCGACTCTGAGACCCCATCGATGGCAGCCCAACAGGCGCCTCTGTCCCTGCAGGCACGAACACTGGAGTGGGTTACCATTTCCTTCTCCAATGCATTCATGCATGCTAAGTCACTTCAGTTGAGTCCGACTCCGTGCGACGGCATGGACAGCAGCCCATTCGGCTCCTCTGTCCATGGGATTCTCCAGGTAAGAATACTGGAATGGGTAGCCATCTCCTTCTCCCATACTATATAGAGAGCATGGTAAAAGGGCATGGTGAAAGGAATCCATGTTAAAGGGTGGAATTTTTGTCTCCTGTTCACTGATGAACCCTAAGCGCCCAGAATGCTGGGTGGCACACAATGGGTGCTCAGTGTATATTTGCTGAATGAATGAACGCGCTTGCATTCAGCGTTGTGTCTGATCCCTTTGTTGCACTAGGATGTTGCTTCTGTTGAAGCCTTCCGGAGGTGAAGTATGGAAACGCTGTTATTCAAAGTTGTTCGCTGCTACGGCTTCTTTTAAATCGTGTAAATTAACAACCCGCTCCATAGTCTTGCCTGGAGAATTCCATGGACAGAAGAGCCTGGTGGACTTCAGTCCATGGAGTCGCAAAGAGCAACTGAGCGACTAGCGCTGACTTCACTAACAAATTCACGCCACGCATTTTCCCCATCTGCTCCTTGACTTGCTATTGAAACATACCACCACCAGATAGCGGTACTGACTAAGGAACAGATGGCGCCATAAGGCTCCCTCCTGTGGGGGAAATCGGGTGGTGGTCACAAGGTACAAAGTTGTAAGCTAAATAGGTACTGGGGATGTAATGTCCAATATGACGGCTGGAATCAACAATTTTATATGGTGTATTCGAAAGTTTCCAAAAGAGGAAATTCTTAAAGTCCTCATCACAAGGAAAACTGTTTTGTTTTTGAAACTATGTGAGGTGATGGATGTTAACTAAACATTGTGGTAATCATTTTGTGGTCATTTCTTATTTAAATGCAGTTATTCTATTGAGAGCATTTAAAGAGAAGGTGCCTTTCTGTCTTGATACTGTTAATTTCATCCTAGGTAACCAAAAGGTTAGAAGTAGTGTAATTTTTTGCTTTCTAATATTCTCACATTTCATCTTAGGAGTAAAACTAATCAGCACTGATTAGAAAGAAATTCTTACGTTAGCTGTATAGGGAAGCACATAAGAGGCTTTCCTTATGTTCTAGAAAATAGATCCTCTCTTAGCTCCTGTGATCATTTGGAAGGGGAGGAAAGAGAGTTTCTTTTTAGAGACTAATCGCTCTCATTTTAGGGAGAAGGTAATGGCAACCTACTCCAGTATTCTTGCCTGGAGAATCCTGTGGACAGAGGAGTCTGGAGGGCTGCTGTCCACAGGGTCGCACAGAGTCGGACATGACTGAAGCGACTTAGCATAGCATAGCAATCATTTTGCATTATGTATACATATATTGAATCACTATGCTGTACACCTTAAAACAGTGTTGTACATTAGCTGGAAGAAAAAAGTTACTCTGTTCTTTGATAGATCTGTCTCCTTGGCCCAAATTTTGCATTCACAATTGCACAGGGTAATTACCTTCCGTTTTTAAAGAAGAAGTGTAAGTGGCCTACCTTGAATTTATAGCCAGTCTGAGTTTTACTCATTTAAGATTCTGTTTCAAAGCACGAAATATACATATGTCAATATATATGTGTGATGTGTGTGTATGGAAGAAGTGTATCTTTTGCTTCCTCCTTAAATCTCTGTCCAGTTACTCCCTTGGCAATCTTTGTTTCACTAGTGAAGCTGTCTTTCTGGTGAAACTGTTTCACTAGAGTTTGTCCCCATTTAACCGCATCTAGTTGCCTTCAGAAGAGCAATACTTAAAGCTTCAGAATGTAAATTTAAGCAAGTTTAACCATAAATTGCATTGGAAGCAGTAATTGGAAGTCACAAGTATCATAGAAATTAATTGGTTTGGAAGGATGTTGGTGATGATAATGTCCAACAAATACTCAACCTATTGCAAGGTTGAACACACCAATCAATCAGTCACAGCTGACTCACACAGTAACCATAATAATCTTCACTTTCTAAGAGAGGGGATGCAGTTTTAGAGAACTTGAGAGACCTACCTGAGATGGATCCTTGGTCAAGAATCCCCCCAAATATGTCTTTATCTTAATTGAGAACACAAGATTCACTTTGAATGGGGGCTCTCATTGTACAAATTTGAAGTGAAGTGAAGTGAAGTGAAGTCGCTCACTCATGTCCAACTCTTTGCGACCCCTGTGGACTGTAGCCTACCAGGCTCCTCCATCCATGGGATTCTCCAGGCAATAATACTGGAGTGGTCTGCCATTTCCTTCTCCAGAGGATCTTCCCAAGCCAGGGATCGAACCTGGGTCTCCCACATTGCAGGCAGACACTTTAACCTCTGAGCCACCAGGGAAGCCTGGTACAAATTTAGGATAGTTTAAATAACAGAAAGAATAATGATGAGGGATTATAATGTTATATGTGTTAGAAATCCATGAACCTGTAGTGATACTCAAAGATAAATGGCAGCAGAGAGTGGAGAAGATGTTTTCTTTACAAAAGAATGCCAGAGTAGGAATAACAGAATGAGGGGAGATTAACCATCCCTCAAGCAGCAATGCAATGATTCATTCCAGAAGGGATCATCCATGGATGCTAAAACCAATGGGGAAAGTTGTTGAGGATCAAGACACAAATATTGCGCCATAGATTACTGACAAAATATAAAAGGATAAAGGAAACTTTTCAATGGAGAAACCCAGTGGATACCACCTTAACATAATAGTAAAACCTGTCGTCACACAAAATGAGACAATCTAACAGTCTGTGCCTCCCAGTTGTGAAATGAACCACATCACCAATGAAGTATGCCTACTGTAAATGCTGACCCTGAATCTAAAGAATGATGAGGAAGAATAATCAGGTATGTTCAAAAATGATACATTTTTTAAAGCAGCTCGCTTGAACTCTTCAAAAATAACAGTTTCAATACCACGTGTGAAAGATTACTAATGAGAGCCTACGGTATAGCTCAAGGAGCTCTACTCAATGCTTTGTGGTGACGCACATGGGAAGAAAAAGAAGGGTATGTGTATATGTACAGCTGATTCACTTCGCTGTACAGTAGAAACTAACACAACATTGTAAAGTGACTGTGCTGCTGCTGCTAAGCCGCTTCAGTCGTGTCCGACTCTGTGCCACCCCATAGACGGCAGCCCACCAGGCTCCCCCATCCCTGAGATTCTCCAGGCAAGAACACTGGAGTAGGTTGCCATTTCCTTCTTCAACTCTACTCCCATAAAAATTATTTTAAAGTGTATATATGCCACTTTCATGGAAGATGGACCAAAAAAGGTCAAGGACCTGTTTTAAATTAAAGGAGAAGGAAAAGACATGCAACTATCACCTTTTTGATACTTGTAGGGTATGTGTATATGTACAGCTGATTCACTTCGCTGTACAGTAGAAACTAACACAACATTGTAAAGTGACTGTGCTGCTGCTGCTAAGCCGCTTCAGTCGTGTCCGACTCTGTGCCACCCCATAGACGGCAGCCCACCAGGCTCCCCCATCCCTGGGATTCTCCAGGCAAGAACACTGGAGTAGGTTGCCATTTCCTTCTTCAACTCTACTCCCATAAAAATTAATTTTAAAGTGTATATATGCCACTTTCATGGAAGATGGACCAAAAAAGGTCAAGGACCTGTTTTAAATTAAAGGAGAAGGAAAAGACATGCAACTATCACCTTTTTGATACTTGCTTGGATCTTGGATCAGAAAGGAAAATAATGAACAAAGGATATGATTATGAAAGCAATTTGAATATCAACTGTATGCTAAATAATATTCTTGTATCAATGTTGTATTTGTGGATATGATCACTGTATTGCTAGAGGAGAAATACCCTCTTCTTGGGATATAATGTTGAACCATTTAGGAGTGCGGCATCCTCACACCAGTTAGTCACTCTCAAACAGTCCATCAAGCATAGAGGGGCAAGAGCAATTAAACAAATGTGGGAGCAAAATGCAACCAATTGCTGAGGCTAAGTGAGGTGTCGATGGTCCCACTCTCTCAACTTTACTCTCAAATTTTTCCAAATAAAATGCTGGGGGAGTGACCACAGTAGTTTTCAGCCACAGAAGTTGGCTTCGCTCACACTGCATTTCTGGGGTAGCAGGAATGCACCCACAGGGGTCTTAACAACCTTATCCCAGATTCCAAGCTGTAGAAGCATTATTGAAACTGGGGTCCGATGCTCTCTGCTCAAAAGCCAATAGAGAAGCCAGGTTGATGGACAGGAAAGTTTGCTTAATTTCAGATGCCAGCAATTCCGGATGGGGGTGAGGGGGGCACTCGTGTCCAAAGGCTGAATCCCCCCACTGACAATCAAGGGGCAAGAGCTTTTATAGGCTGGAGGAGGGGTCTCTACATGCAGGAACAGCACAGTCAGCTCCAACAGTCATCTTGAAATTGGTCATCAGTGGTCTGACCAAGCATCATTTTAAGTACAGTTAATCTTCAGTTCCAGGCTCAGTTAGTTTGCATTTCTTGGAGTCCAGCTCCTGGAATTGCGTCAAACTTGATGTCACAGCTAAGTCTGGTCATCATGTAGTTAACTTCTCCACCTGATGGGGATTTGGGTATCTATAAGACAGCTCACAGGCTATAGCTTAGAATATTATGGAAAACCCTGTGCTGCTCTGCTCAGTCGTGTCTGACTCTTTGCAACCCCATTGACTGCAGCACCCCAGGCCTCCCTGTCCATCACCAACTCCCGGAGTTCACTCAGACTCATGTCCATTGAGTCAGTGATGCCATCCAACCATCTCATCCTCTGTCATCCCCTTCTCCTCCCACATTAAGGTCAGTTTCAAATGAGTCAGTTCTTCACATCAGGTGGCCAAAGTGTTGGAGTTTCAGCTTCAGCATCAGTCCTTCCAATGAATAGTCAGGACTGATTTCCTTTCAGTTCAGTTCAGTTCAGTCGCGCAGTCGTGTCCGACTCTTTGCGACCCCATGAATCGCAGCACGCCAGGCCTCCCTGTCCATCACCAACTCCCAGAGTTCACTCAGACTCACGTCCATTGAGTCCGTGATGCCATCCAGCCATCTCATCCTCGGTCGTCCTTTCCTCCTCCTGCCCCCAATCCCTCCCAGCATCAGGATCTTTTCCAATGAGTCAACTCTTTGCATGAGGTGGCCAAAGTACTGGAGCTTCAGTTTTAGCATCATTCCTTCCAAAGAAATCCCAGGGTTGATCTCCCTCAGAATGGACTGGTTGGATCTCCTTGTGATGCCATCCAGCCATCTCATCCTCGGTCGTCCCTTTCTCCTCCTGCCCCCAATCCCTCCCAGCATCAGGGTCTTTTCCAATGAGTCAACTCTTCGCATAAGGTGGCCAAAGTACTGGAGCTTCAGTTTTAGCATCATTCCTTCCAAAGAAATCCCAGGGTTGATCTCCTTCAGAATGGACTGGTTGGATCTCCTTGCAGTCCAAGGGACTCTCAAGAGTCTTCTCCAACACCACAGTTCAAAAGCATCAATTCTTCGGCGCTCAGCCTTCTTCACAGTCCAACTCTCACATCCATACATGACCACAGGAAAAACCATAGCCTTGACTAGACAGACCTTAGTCGGCAAAGTAATGTCTCTGCTTTTGAATATACTATCTAGGTTGGTCATAACTTTTCTTCCAAGGAGTAAGCGCCTTTTAATTTCATGGCTGCAGTCACCATCTGCAGTGATTTTGGAGCCCAAAAAAACAAAGTCTGACACTGTTTCTACTGTTTCCCCATCTATTTCCCATGAAGTGATGGGGCCAGATGCCATGATCTTAGTTTTCTGAATGTTGAGCTTTAAGCCAACTTTTTCACTAATTGAAATCTCCTTGCAGTCCAAGAGACTCTCAAGAGTCTTCTCCAACACCACAGTTCAAAAGCATCAATTCTTTGGTGCTCAGCTCTCTTTACAGTCCAATTCTCACATCCATACTTGACTACTGGAAAAATCAGTTTTGTTGGCAAAGCAATGTCTCTGCTTTTTAATCAGCTGTCTAGATTGGCCATAACTTTTCTTCCAAGGAATAGCGTCTTTTAATTTCATGGCTGCAGTCAGCATCTGCAGTGATTTTGGAAGCCCAAAAAAGTAAAGTCTGCCACTGTTTCCACTATTTCCCCATCTATTTGCCATGAAGTGATGGGGCAAGATGCCATAATCTTAGTTTTCTGAATGTTGAGCTTTAAGCCAGCTTTTTCACTCTCCTCTTTCACTTTTATCAAGAGGCTTTTTAGTTCTTCTTCACTTTCTGCCATAGGGTGGTGTCATTTGCATATCTGAGGTTATTGATATTTCTCCTGGCAACCTTGATTCCAGCTTGTGCTTCTTCCAGCCCAGCGTTTCTCATGATGTACTCTTCATAGAAGTTAAATAAGCAGGGTGACAATATACAACCTTGACGTACTACTTTCCCAATTTGGAACCAGTCTGTTGTTCCATGCCCAGTTCTAACTGTTACTTCCTGACCTGCAAACAGATTTCTCAAGAGGCAGGTCAGGTGGTCTGGTATTCCCATCTCTTTCAGAATTTTCCAGTTTATTGTGATCCACACAGTCAAAGGCTTTGGCATAGTTAATAAAGCAGAGTTTCTGGAACTCTCTTGCTTTTTCAGTGGTCCAATGGATGTTGGCAATTTGATCTCTGGTTCCTTGGTCTTTTCAAAATCCAGCTTGAACATCTGGAAGTTCACAGCTCACATACTGTTGAAGCCTGGCTTGGAGAATTTTGAGCATTACTTTGCTAACATGTAAATGAGTTCAATTGTGCAATAGTCTGAGCATTCTTTGGCATGGCCTTTCTTTGGGATTGGAATGAAAATTGACTTTTTCCAGTCCCGTGGCCACTGCTGAGTTTTCCAAATTTGCTGACATATTGAGTGCAGCACTTTCATAGCATCATCTTTTAGGATTTGAAATAGCTCAACTGGAATTCCATCACCTCCACTAACTTTGCTCATAGTGATGCTTCCTAAGGCCCACTTGACTTCACATTCCAGGATGTCTGCCTCTAGGTGAGTGATCACACCAATGTGATTATCTTTGTCATGAAGATCTTTTTTGTACAGTTCTTCTGTGTATTCTTGCCACCTCTTCTTAATATCTTCTGCTTCTGTTAGGTCCCTACCATTTCTGTCCTTTATTGTGCCCATCTTTGCATGAAAAATTTCGTTGGTATCTCTAATTTTCTTGAAGAGATCTCTAGTCTTTCCCATTCTATTGTTTTCCTCTATCTGTCTGCATTGATCACTGAGGAAGGCTTTCTTATCTCTCCTTGCTATTCTTTGGAACTCTGCATTGAAACGGGTACATCTTTCCTTTTCTCCTTTGCCTTTCGCTTCTCTCCTTTTCATAGTCGTTTGTTCTTATTGAGGATGTAATTATTATTTGGTCTCCTTTGACTGTTTTCCTTTGCTTCTGCCTTTTCTCATTTCTCTGATTAAACTTATTCCTGGGCTAAAGTTTTCCCACAGACAAAAGTCAGACAGAGGACAGGGTGGGGCGTGGGGGGCAGGGACCACAGGATCCTGCTCCCTTTCAGAAGCAGTCCCTGCTTGGGACTTGCGCTTCTGGGGCAAAGAGGAAAGAAAGCAAGGACTTTTCAGGACTCTACAGAGCGTCCACTCAGACCCACCTGGTTCTCAACCTCCCAGTCCCCTAACCCAGCAAGTCCCACAGCCAAGTCCAGTAGTGTCTGGCAGGAGGCGTCTGCCTTCTCTATGGAGTCAGAGAATGAGGTCATAGACTTCTCCTTCCAGAAGCAGAACACTGAAACTGGAATCTGGTAGCCCAGTTACTCTCCCCCATCAAGAGAAGAGCTCAAATTCAGATCCATCTCCAAAACCGATGCTTTCTTTTTTCTCAGGTTGACATGTTTTTTGAGCCAAATATTTGACTTCATGTCTTCAAATGATCATGCATTTATTCACTTGGAAAATCAAAAATATGTGTATTGTACAGTACACACACCATGAAAAGATACCTCTCACCTTTTGTTCCTATTCACAGGTTCTTTCCAAAATCTCACCAACCTTATCACTGTGATTAATTTCTTATATATGCTGGAGAGTTCTTGAGTCCTTAGTCCACTAATTCAAGTAGATGTTCTTAATTTCCACCCTTTTTGAACCAAAATGCAACCAAGCAAACTCAAGTTTCTTTACCTTGAAAACCTACACTTTTTTTTTTAAATCAGCTTGTGTTCATCTGGGTCCCCCGAGCAAAGAACCACAGACAGAGTGAAACAAGCAAGGGTTTTATGAGGGGGGGTCATCTGTGAGGATAAAAGGAGATTCAGCCTGGAAAAGCTGATGCCGCACAGAAGAGAGAAGAACGGAAGGTAGAGAGAAGGTTAAAAAAAGAGTCTGCAAGGCCAGAGGGTGGGGGTACCCTTGAGCCAAAGTCCACCATCAGTGGGTCCCAGTGCCCCAGGAGTGGACCTGCCTCAGTGTCCCGGCCACACCCAGTCTCTGGCTGGAGCAACTGGTAGGAAGAGGATGATGCGGCTGCCAGCAAGGCCATGGGTCTCAGAGTCAGCAACTGGGGCTCTCAGTCAGGACCCCTGTACTTGGAGATCTGGGAAGCACATGAAGTAAGCCGTGTCTAAGAAATTAAAGAAAGAAGCACTTGCTATGCATTTTACATTTCCTATGTGTTAAACACACTCACATATTTCTATCAATTATCTCACATCAGGGCTTAAAACCCCTAGCTTGCACCTGGCCTGACAAGCGATGATGGACAAGCTGTTGCTGAGAAATAGCAAGAGAAGAGAAAGCAAGTGCAGCCCAGGGCTGATGGTGATTCACTTCAACATCGCGTGTGCGTGTGCTCAGTTGCTCAGTCATGTCCGACTCTTTGAGACTCTATGGACTGAAGCCCACCAGGCTCCTCTGTCCATGGAATTCTCCAAGCAAGCTTACTGGAGCTGGTTTCGCTTTCCTCCTTCACGGGACCTTCCCAACCCAGGGATCGGACCCTTGTCTTCTGCGTTGCAGATGGATTCTTGACCACTGAGCCACCAGGAAAACCCCTCACTTCAGCATCAGTCCTTACCAGCTCTTTGATGGGCTGAAGTGGCAGTGGAGGGTGTGTGTGTGTGTGTGTGTGTGTGTGTGCGCGCGCGCGCACACACGCATGCACGTGTGCTGATGGATTTCTGGAGAAATGAAAAGCAATTGAATATAAAGATGTACACTAGTTCACTTCCTCCAGTCCCATTCCTCCTTAAACCACCCTTTCCTCATTGTACCATAAGAAAATCTTAACAGTTCTTTTCCTAATAGTAAAGAGAGAACCAAGGATACAGATCATCAAGGTACAGAGTTTATCATATGTAATATTTCATGTTTTTTTAATGTGTATATATACGTGTGTATAAACTGTGTGAAGTAACACAGCCATTTTGTTTCTGACTCATTAATAAATGGGCTTCCCAGGTAGCACATTAGTAAAGAATCCACCTGCCAATGCAACAGGTGTGGGTTCTATCCCTCGGTTAGGAAGATCCCCTGGAGGAGGAAACAACGACCCACTTCAATATTCTTGCCTGGAGAATTCCAAGGACAGAGGAACCTGGTGGGCTAAGGTCCACAGGGTCACAAAGAATCCCACATGACTGAATGACTAACACTTTCACTTTCGTTAATAAATGCCAAATAATTTTTATTTAAAATACTAATGGTTCCGTAAAGTTTTGAAAACTGTTAAATCACAAGTTGAGGAGACAGGATCTTTTATTACACACACACACACACCACCTCATTTAATAGCTAGAGAAGATGAGTTACAGAAAGGCTAGTATTTGGTGCAAGGTCACCAGAATGTGGGTGTAGCATCTGGGATAACTGGAGATGCCAGGGCATGCGAAAAATGCCAGGACTCCTGAAACGAGCATGTGTTCTTCAGAAGGCTCTGCACCC
Organism: Aepyceros melampus; assembly: GCA_006408695.1. NCBI lineage: Eukaryota > Metazoa > Chordata > Mammalia > Artiodactyla > Bovidae > Aepyceros > Aepyceros melampus. Next base: position 595,955 of record SJXQ01007908.1, on the reverse strand, counting down.
TCCCACTCTGTGATGGCCATACCACGTTTTCAGCTCACGATGCAGTGGACACTGCAAAAACTCTCCCATTTGCTTAGGGTTTCAAAGAGGCACTAATCCCTCAAACGCATGTTAATATGGACTTTCTTTGATGAAAAGGAGCAGATACAAGCTTGCTTCTCCAGAAGTAAGCTCCTCCTTCAGTACCGCCCCCTCACATTCTATTTCAGAATGGGACTGATCACTGCAAACTTAAGAGTTTTTTTAGAATTGAGGGGGCGGGGGAGATAGGTCATGCTTCTGGCAGGGGGTGGGAGTTAACTAAGGTAATGCTCTTTTTTCTTTTTTGTTTTCCATTTATTTTGTCTGCCCCGAGTCTTAGAGGCAGTGATCGAACTCTCAGTTGTGGTATGTGGGATATGGGAAAGAAAGTGAAGGTGTGAGTCACTCACTTGTGTCCGACTTTTTGAGACCTCATGAACTGTAGCCGGCCAGGATCATCTGTCCATGAGATTCTTCTGGGCAAGAATGCTGGAGTGGGTGGCCATTCCCTTCTCCAGGGGATCTTCCAGACCCAAGGATAGAACCTGGGCCTCCCGCATCCAGATATCAAACTGGGTGCCCTACATTGGGAGTGCAGTCTTAGCCTCTGAACACCAGGGAGGTCCCAAAGATGCTCTTTCAATGAAACAGAATACTTGCCCTCAAAATCGCTCTCCCTTAATTACACATAGCCTTTTTTCCACTCTTTATTGCTACTGGAAAGTCTTGATTTGCCCTGTCTTATTCCTTATCCCTCAGATGTGACGTCTGCCTGTCCTCTCTCCTCTCCCCACCATCCAGTCTTGACCAGCCCTGGGAAGAACACACAAGCTGAGTTGTGAACACCCAGAGCCGTCTGCAGCCACAGGCTAACTCAGGAAACATGGTATTTCGAGGATAAAAGCCTAAGTCAGATCCCAGATCCCGACTTCTTAGCCCTGTGGCCTTGGGCCAATTGGGCCATAACTTACACAGCCATACTCTCTTTGAGGTATACTGTGAAATGAAATATTTCGCAGCAGTGAGCATCTAGGTATCTAAAAATCTGTGCCTTCGTGTAAGTATTCTGAAGAAGAGCTTCCTAGCAGTGGAACTGCCTGGTCAAATGTGTATCATTTGAAAGACAGATAAGGGCTTCCAAAATGTCCACTGAAGTCATTAGCACACAAGATGAAGCAGAGATATCTTTATTCCAGATGATAGTTGCAAATATGATCACAGTGGTAAAAGGTCACACTTTCCCGCCTCTTCAAATTCACAGCTGAGGTCCCAGGTCATACCCTCTAATCTTGCTCATTTTATGTTTCAGATGAGAGCACTTTTTAAACCAGGCCAGGCATTCACCTGTTCAGTGGAGTCATCAAAGAAAATGCAAACTCAGAGCCAATCATTTCAACTTCTGTCAACCTTTGGTTCAAAAGGCTGAATTGTATCTCTAAATCCTATTATAAAGGTTTGGCCACCTAACTGTATCGCCTTAATTAGAATCATTTGATATAATCAGATTTTTCTTGGTGTTTTCCTTTAGACTCCCTCTTAACTATTTTTATGTTGTTTTTTTTTTTTCTTTTTTTTTTTTGCAGCTTTACATTACACAAACAGCACAGTCTGTCTGTAAAAATCCAAACATTAGGAACATATAGAGGGTAAAGTATGAAAAACATCCTTCCCAAACTTGCTGAACTCTGTATATGTTATCTAGAACTATGCCTTAGGCTTCCCTGGTGGCTCAGTGGCAAAGAATCTGCCTGCAATGAAGGAGACTCAGGTTCAAACCCTGGGTCAGGAAGATCCCCTGTAGAAGGAAACTGGCAGCTCACTCCAGTATTCTTGCCTGGAAAATCCCATTGACAGACCAGCCTGGCAGGCAACCAGCCCATGGAATCGCAAGAGTTGGACATGACTTAGGGACAAAACCACATGCCTATGTCTCAGATATTCTTGGTTGTTTTTTTTTTAATCCCTTACTTAGTGTCTAACTGTTCTATACTGACATTATGCAGGTTATTCAAGTAATTTTCCAAGTACAAGTGGCAAAAGCAATGAAATAGAGGGACAACAAGAATAAAGAAATAGTAACCCCCTGAACAATTCTCTCTGTGACAACTGTGGGAGTATTTTGATAACTGTTGGCAGCAGGACACCACATGTGAGTGGGGAAGGAAACCTTGGCATTCAAACAAACAAATGGTTTGGCGACAATTTGTTACATTTCTGCCATGCTTGCAAATGCCAGTGACAATTTCTCAGAGGACAGAATTACTGCATGTGACAGGTTTGAGAATGTTTCACAATTGTCATCAAGTAAATCACCCTTCAGGATTCAAAATTCTATGAACTCTTTGAATAACAGCAACTGGAGTTTATGTATATAACCTGTGCATTTTGGATGTTTGTCTGCCATACAATGAAGCTAAGCTAAAATATCCAAGTATTAATTAAATTATAATTCAGTTTTACTGGTAGATTTCCATCAAACTATTGTATTTTTTGCAGGCCAAAAATAGTGCACTGTCTTTTGTAAATGTATGGTTCTAAATGCCTATGGTGTTGCAGAGTCGGACATGACTGAGCTACTGAACTGAACTGAGCTGCAATGCCTATATTAAAAAAGATTTTAAGTCAATAGCTTTACATCTTAAGAAAATAGAATAAGAAAAGCATACTAAACCAAAGGCAACAGAAAAAAGGAAATAATAAAATTAGAACGGAGACTGATGAAAAAAAGAACAGAAAAACAGAATAATCAATGAAACCAAATATTAGTTCTTTGAAAGAATAAACAAAATTGACAAAACCTTAGCTAGACTGACCAAGAAAAAAAGAGACAAAACACAAATTACTAAAATCAGGAATGAAAGCGGGCACATTACTGCCAACTTTGATGTAATAAAATGGATTATAAGAAAAGCTATGAACAACTGTATTTCAGCAAATTCGATACTTAGATGAAAGGGACAAATTCCTAGAAAGACACAAACTACCAAGACTGATTCAAGAAAAAATAGAAAATAAGCGTATCACAAGTAAAGAGATCACATTGTAATTTAAGACCAATAAAAGATCCACCAATAAAATGCCAGATTCAGATGATTTTACCAGTGAAGTTGGCCAAATATTTCAAGGAGAATTAATACTAATTTTTTACAAACTCTTCCAAAAGATAAGAGAGGCAGGAAAACTTTCCAACTCATTTTATGCGGCCAGAATTACTCTGCAAATCAGAAAAAGATAACAAAAGGGAAAATGCAGGCTAATATCCTCTAGGAATATCTATGCAAAAAATTCACAAGAAAACACTAGCAAATTGAATTCAATAACCTACAAAAATTTTTTTTTATATTGTTTGGGATATAGTTGCTTTATGATGTTGTGTCATATGTACGTGGTGGGGGATGGGCTTCCCAGGTGACTCAGTGGTAAAGCATCTGCCTGCCAATGCAAGAGACATAGGAGACAGGGGTTTGATTCCGGTGTCAGGAAGATCCCCTGGCGGAGGAATTAGCAACCCACTCCAGTATTCTTACCTGGAGACTCCCATGCAAAGAGGAGTCTGGGGCCCCACAGTCCATGGCATTGCAAGAAAGTTGGACACAACTTAGCAACTTAACAGCAACAACACCTCTCTGTGTGTATATATATATATATATATATATATATACATATGTGTATGTATATATATATGTATGTATGTATATATATATTTATTTGTATATATATGTTTACATTCCCACCAACAGTGGTGAAGGAGGGCTCCTTTTTCTCTGCACCCTCTCCAGCATTTATTATTCATGGACTTTTTGATTATGGCCACCTTGAGCAGTATGAGGTGATACCTCATGCAATCCTTGTGAATTACGTCATTTGCAAATAATTTCTCTCACTCTGTAGGTTATCTTTTCATTTTGTTTATGGTCTGTGCAAAAGCTTTGAAGTTTAATTAGGTCCCATCTGTTTATTTTTGCTTCAGTTCAGTTCAGTCGCTCAGTCGGTCTGACCCTTTGCGACCCCATGAATCGCAGCACGCCAGGCCTCCCTGTCCATCACCAATTCCTGGAGTTCACTCAGACTCACACCCATCGAGTCAGTGATGCCATCCAGCCATCTCATCCTCAGTCGTCCCCTTCTCCTCCTGCCCCCAATCCCTCCCAGCATCTGAGTCTTTTCCAATGAGTCAACTCTTCGCATGAGATGGCCAAAGTACTGGAGTTTCAGCTTTAGCATCATATTTTTGCTTATGTTTCCATTAATCAAGAAGACATAACAAAAAAAATTATTGCTGTGATTCATGTCAAAGTTATTACTGTGACTTATGTCCAAGAGTGTTCTGCCTATCTTTGCCTCAAGGAGTTTTATAGGTCTGGTCTTACATTTAGGTCTTTAATCCACTTGGAGTTTATTTTTTGCATACGGTGCTAGTGAATTTCTAATTTCAGTTTTTAACATGTAACTGTCCAGTTTTCCTGGCACTACTTAGTAAAGAGTATCTTTTCTCTACCGTTTATTCTTGCCTCCTGTGTCATAGATTAGTTTACTGTAGTGTGTGGTTTTCAGAGTAGGCAATGGCACCCCACTCCAGTACCCTTGCCTGGAAAATCCCGTGGATGGAGGTGCCTGGTGGGCTACAATCCATGGGGTCGCTAAGAGTCGGACAAGACTGAGCAACTTCCCTTTCTCTTTTCACTTTCATGCATTGGAGAAGGAAATGGCAACCCACTCCAGTGTTCTTGCCTGGAGAATCCCAGGGACAGGGGAGCCTGGTGGGCTGCCATCTATGGGGTCACACAGAGTCGGACAAGACTGAAGCGACTTAGCAGCAGCAGCAGCAGTACTGGTACTCAGGAGGAGCCACACTTCTCACTTGGTAATAATTGGTGATGTCGAACATCTTTTTGTATGCCTGTTGGCCTTCTGTATGTGTTCTCTGAAGAAACGTCTGTCTTCAGCCACACCACCCTGAACACGCCTGACTAGTCTGGAGAAATGTCTGTTTAGGTCTTCTGTCCAGTTTTTGATTGGATCATTTAAAATATTTATTGTTGATGAACTGTAAGAATTTTTTTGTATATTTTGGAAATTCATCCCTTGTTGGTCACTTCATTTGCAAATGTTTTTCCCCGTTCTGTAGGTTGTCTTTTAGTTTCATTTACGATTTCCTTTGTTGAACAAGGGGCTTCCATGAGAGCTCAGTTGGTAAAGAATCCACCTGTAATGCAGGAGACTCCAGTTCAATTCCTAGGTTGGGAAGATCCCCTGGAGAAGGGATAGGCTACCCACTCCAGTACTCTTGGGATTCCCCTGTGGCTCAGCTGCTTAGGAATCTCCCTGAAATTGGGAGACCTGGGTTCAGTCCCTGGGTTGGGAAGATCCCCTGGAGAAGGGAAAGGCTACCCACTCCAGTATCCTGGCCTGGAGAACTCCATGGACTAGTATAGTCCATAGAGTCACAAAGAGTCGGCCTGACTGAGTCACTTTCACTTGCTGAACAAAAGCTTTTAAGTTTGATTAGGTTGGGTGTGCTTTGTCTTTTTTCAGGGAAGTTTATTTTATTTACTTCTCCTATACAAGTGAGAATTCCGGGGAAGTGTCCTCACACTCCTTGCCTCCCGCTTCTTTTCTGTGCTCTTCTCCCGGCAAAGAACAGCAGGACCATTAGAATTAGTTGGACAGAGAAAAATGGAAACAATGAGAAGTTTCTGTTTTTCTTGCCCAGTAAACTGGCCTTCCAACTAGCAGTCAAAACCTCTGTAAAGTTAAACTTGTTTTGATAGTGATTACTTCTCATGGATCGACTGAGTTAAGTGGAGCCAGTAACAGCAGAGAGATGTTATTTGTTACTATCATGAAGATCCAGCAAGTTTCCCTAGGAGGAGAGGAGATCAAATTAATTCAAGACTTTGGTTTCTTATTTATGAAGATGAGGTTAAATTTTCATTCACTTTCTGTTATGTGTATGAAGTTTTGAAAAGTGTGTGTAATATGTGTGAAACGTGTCAAGCCTACAGAAAAGAAAAAATCATATAACAAATGTCATACCCCACCGCATAGATTAACGATTAGCCACACGTTGCTTCTTCCACTTTTTTACAAACTGTTTTCTTTTACTCGCTTTTAAAATTGAAGTGGAGTTGGTGTATAATGTCATGTTAGTTTCAGGTATATTATACAGTGATTTGGGGCTGCCTCAGCGGCTTGAGGTAAAAGAATCCACCTGCAAAGCAAGGGACACAGATTTGATCCCTGGGTCAGAAAGATCCTCTGGAGGAGGGACTGGCAACCGACTCTAGTATTCCTGCTTGGGAAATCCCATGGACAGTGGAGCCTGGCGGGCCACAGTCCACAGTGTCACTGCACACACACAGTGTTCTAACATTTGCACACATTATGAAATGATCACCACAGTAAACCTAGTAACCACCTGTCCCTGTACAAAGCCATTATCATGTTATTGACCACTGTAATATAAAATTACAGATATTTTGACATTTCACTTCTAATTTTTCAGTGTGTATATTTTTAAAAAATAATGACATTTTCTTAAATAAAAGCAAGTTTCACTTGACTAAAACTTTTGAGGTTAAAACTGGAGAGATTTCCAGACCACAAAGCTTTCATTATTATTTCCATCACTCTTTCCCTTATTAGCAGGAAAGGAAGAAAAAGCGTGGACCTGTTAGAACTGGGCCAAGTACCAGCCAAGACTCTTTTTTGGTGTTTCCAGAAAGTTTCTGACATCAGAAAGCAAAAATCTCTTTAATTCTAAACTATTAACAAAGACTGTGGTCAAGTTAGGCCAAAAGTCAAAGCTCTCCTCATTGAAAACTGCAGTGGAGAGATTTGGCTAAATACCAGTAGCTTTTTCTTAATTAAGAACCTCAGTCAACATGTTGGAAGTTTTGAATGCAAAAACAAAGAAGGGAGTATAGAAAAGAGACAAGCAATGATAAGAGGAAGATTAGAAGAGAGAAGAAAAGAAACAGATAGTCTTATAAACCCCAACTCAGATGCCAAAATCAAGGCATCTCTTTCTTCAATCTGTATACATCCCTTTTCAAAAAGGTTTTCTATGTTTTTGTTTTATTATTTAGCCATCCCAACTCAGATACCACAATCAAGGCATCTCTTTATCTGCATGTATCCTCTTTTTTAAAAAAGGTTTTGTGCGCTTCTGTTGTTTAATTATTTAGCATTCAGGATCTTTAGTTGCAACAGGCAGGACCTAGTTCCCTGATCAAGAATCAAACCCAGGACCACTGTATTGGGAGCGTGGAGTCGTAGCCACTGGCCCACCAGGGAAGTCCTTTTCCTGTGTCTCTTTCTATTCTAACATCCGTGACTTACTAGGATAAAATCAAATATGCTTTAAACAGTTTATGAGAGAGCGAGAGAGACTCTGTGTGTGTGTGTGTGTGTGTCCAGTGGTTGGGGTAGGAGTGGAAAGAAAAAAATTTGCAGTAGTTGAGTAGAGGTTGCTTATCATAGCGACAACTTTTCAGCAACAATAAAATATGATATTGTTACTAGAAGTCTTGCTTATTCTCTGTTTCTGAGTCTGAAGCTTCAAAGAGTAGACTAGTTCTATATTAATAGTAGAAAAAGCCTTTTAAATTATATACGTCAGTCCCATTTTCTGTATGAGTGAGTGAGTGATAGCTGCTCAGTCATATCTGACTCTTTGTGACCTCAGGCAAACTATAGCCTGCCAGGCTCTTCTGTCCATGGACTTCTCCAAGCAAGAATACTGGAGTGGGTTGCCATTTCCTTCTCCAATTTTCTGTATATAAGGAACCAAAGTTCCAGAAGTTTTAGGTGGCTCATCTGAAAGTGTCTGTAGGAGAAAAATGTAGTTTCTAGAATGGCCAATATGTCTCCACTTTAGATTTGTATTGCTTTGGGATGCTGAACCCCTATCCTAGGAAGGAATGACAAGGATGACCATTTCCTCCATAGGACCTAACCCCTGTATCCTGCTTCTTAAACTGCATCCACCTCCATCAGGCATTTTCAAGATTTTCACCAAAGTTCTCTGCCATTGTGTTCACTGGCCCCAAGCCAGCAGACAAATATTTGAATTTCTGTCTTCCTTGTGAGGATTTCTAGCACTTCAGGGAATCAACAGCCTGGCCTTCATTACACTATCACATTTCCAGGAAAAAAAAGTTTTTTTTTTGAAAACTGTTCCAATAGTAGCACTCACATCGATAAGGCACAAGTTGAACTTTAAAATTCAGTGTAACAGTGAGAGGGTTTTTAAAGGTTATCATATGAGGAAGCATGCCGTTTCTTGACTTCTCCAGAAAAAAAACACAAGTCTTGGCTCGTGGGGTGGACAGAACGTGGTTACTTACCAGTGTTATCAGTTGTGAAAACAAATGTTAACCTTCTGCTTCTTTTCCAGTCAGCTAGTTTTCATCAGGGCCAAAAAGAGCATTCTAGAAGGACTAAAACTATCCACCTGCTTAAAAGGAGGCAGATCCAAGAACAGAGCGGAATTCCTAAATCTTTGGGAGTGAAAATGGATCGCCCTGTTTTTTGTCTATCCATCTAATTTTCACTGTAACAAGTTTAATCATGTTCTCTAACCTCTTCCCAAAGATCTTAAAGATCAAAGATGCAGTTGAGATGTGAGCAAGACAGTTGTTTCAGGTACAGAATTTCATCAGCAATAAGAATTTTTTAAAAATGAATGGTTTATACAGTTATATTAGAGAAAAATGTGTTGAGAATACATAGTAAACACCAAATAAATCATAGAAAGCTTGTTTTTGCTGCAAGTTCTCTTATTTATCTGACTTAAGTTGGGAATACAAACTAAATTTTTTACTTCTAAAATAAGCCTTGAGAACCAGGTCTAAAGATAAAAGCCTACAGTAGATTTTATCTTTTTTCCTGTACTCCAGGATTGTTATTAAGTTGCTAAGTCATGTCCAACTCTTTGTAGCCCCGTGGACTGCAGCGCACTGGGCTTCCTTGTCCTTCACTATCTCCCGGAGTCTACTCAAATTCATGTCCATTGAGTCAACGATGCCATCCAACTACCTCATCCTCTGTCATTCCCTTCTCCTCCTGCCCTCAATCTTTCCCAGTTGAGGGTCTTTTACCCAGGATAAATAAGTGAAAATACAAAGAATATTTAAATCATGTTTTTCTTTGTGGGTACAATGGGAAAACATACCCTCTTGGCAAACAGGCAGGTAATATAACCCACCCCTAAAACCTCAAATATTACTGTTGCCAATTTGGCTATATGAATAAAAACCTCTGACTTTTTGTCACCAACTATCCTAAGGAAATAATCAGACAAGAGGATAAGAATATGCATATAAGAATATCAGACAAATATATAAGAATATGCATCACAGCGTTCTTTACAATGTTTGAAAGTCAACACAACCTAAAAGTACATAAAATAAGGATCTGTGAAACAATTACACCCCTACAGTAAACACAACAGTACCCTCAGGACTGATGTTGGAAAGATGGTCGTAAGAGTGGAGGTAACATGGCAGTGCTGTAGAGCGAATGCTTTAGATGCAGACAGATCTGAAGCAAGTCTTGTTCTGCCGTTGACCAGCGGCTGTCCTGAGGCAATCTACTGGGCCTCATTCAGACCCTCAGTTCCTTCACATGTAGAATCATAGTGAAAACAGAGCATTTTGCAGTGAGATTGTATGTAGAGATATTGAAGCTTAGAAGTACTATTGACTTCAAAAGATATTGTTAGGTGTTACGGACTGAATGTTTGTGTCCCCTCTAAATTTATAGTTTGAAACCGTAATCTCAGTGTGATGGTACTTGGAGGTAGGACCTTGGGGAGATAGTTAGGTCATAAGGGTTGAGTCTTCATGAATGGGATTAGTGTGTTTGTCAGAAGAATCTAAGAGCTAGCTGTCTTTCCTCCAAGAGAAGATGAGAGGTTGATTCTCTACCTACAGCCCAAAGAGAGCTGATTGTGGAACCTGATTGTGCTGGCATCCTGACCTCAGACTTCCTCCAGAACTTGAGAAAGGAATTTCTGTTGTTTATAAACCATCCAGTCTCCGGTGCTTTGTTATAGCAGCCTATTATGTTAAAAAAAAAAATTATACTCGCACTTGGGTGAAAGATATATGGCTCAGTATATGAACCAGTAGCCATACATTTATTGAGCATCTAATAACTGACAAGCACTTAGTTAGGAAAAGAGACGGTAATAATGAGATTAAAAATTAGACAAACCCTGTATTCATGGAGTCTGGCCTACTATCAGTGACTGACTGTGACCAATTGAGTTTCAAATCCCAGCTCTGATACCAGAGAGGAAGGGGTGAAGAGAGTTTTCAATAGTAGGATTTGCTCTAGTCAGGAAGGGCAGACAATGTTCCTAAGGAATCTGAAGTTTAGCAGAGACCGAAGGATGAACATGTGGTGATGAGCTGAGATGGAAGGGCCGGCAGTAGTGATTATGGTTTGGCGCATTGAGTCTAGACAAAGTCCAGTGTTGCTGCAAACTTGAATTTACTCCCACCGGCTATTGTGATTCTGGGGTTGTCGGTCTATCTCTCTGTCCCAACGGTCTCACCTATAAAATGGAAATAATAGATTCTTCTCATTTATATGATTGTTGTTGTTGTTTAGTCACTAAGTTGTGTCCAACTCTTTGTGACCTCCATGGACTGTAGCCTGCCAAGCTCCTCTGTTCATGAGGATTCTCCAGACAAGAGTATTGGAGTGGTTTCCATTTTCTTCTCCAGGGGATCAAATCCTGCATTTATATGATTATGAGGATTAAAATAGGTAATATGAAAAGAGCTTAACAAGGTACCTAACATATGGCAAATATTCAATCAATGCTAGATAATACTAAAGAAAAAAGAATGAGATCCAAGTGCAAAGAATGAAAAAGATCCAAGTACAAAGATCGAACAGCATATACAAAGGTTCATGATGAGAAAAAGAGAATGAAGGCAGTGTTGTGTGTTCTGCTTTTATTCTAAAAGCTGCTGGGAGTCCTTGAAGGTTTTCAGCTGGGGACTCCACGGCTCCATTATTGACCCAGTTAACTTCTGTGCTCCAGCCGCACCTGCCAATTCTCACTCTCCGGAGTTGTCACAACGTCTGTGCACTTGGTATTCGCTTTTTATAAACTATTCTTTCCACCTATTTCTCCCACTTCCTTCAGTTTTCAGAGTCCCTTTGCTGACTTCCCAAATAGACAAACTCTTAATTAATTAGCCTCTCTGGTTTGCACCCTTGCTTTGTCTGGTCAGTGTCAGTCTCCCCGACCTACACATCCACGAGATGAGATATTGTCAGTTACTGCACATAAGTGTGTCTCAAGCCATCAGCATAGTGATTGGCCCATACTTCATGCTTATTTCATGCTGGGTACTAAAAGAGAGAAAAGATGGGAGAGAAGGAGGAAGGTTAAAAATCGGAGAAATACAGGGACTTCCCCAGCAGTCCAGTGCTTGAGACTCTGCCCAACCACTACAGAGGGTGGAGGTTTGAACCCTAGTCAGGGAACTAAGATCCCACATACTTTGCAGCACAGCCAAAAAGAAAAAATAAAAAAACAATTTTTTTTTAACTAGAGAAAAATAAAGTTGGGTGAAGAGGTGACAAGACCAGCTCAATTTTATGCTTGATTTTAATCTAAATGTTTTAAAATCAATCACTTTAGCTGATGTTGAGTAGTACATCTAGATGTTCTAAAAACAGGGGAAACCGATGCAAAGTTCAAGAGAAAAGTTTGAGCTAGAGAGAAGTAAAGGCTTCCCAGGTGGTGCTAGTGCTAAAGAACCTGCCTGCCAATGCAAGAGATGTAAGAGACACAGGTTCAATCCCTGGGTCGGGAAGCTCCCTTGGAGAAGGAAATGGCAACACACTCTAGTATTCTTGCCTGGAAAGTTCCATGGACAAAGGAGCCCAGCAGGCTACAGTCCATGGTTGCAAAGAGTTGGACATGACTAAGCATAAACATACTCATTAACTGTAATTGTAGTTGTCCTGGACAAGCGGTGCAAGGAGAAAATTAGAACATTTGTTTTTTAATCACTCAGTCATATCCGACTCTTTGCAATTCCATGGATTGCAACCCATCAGGCTCTTCGGTCCATGGGATTTTCCAAGCAAGAATATTGAAACGAGTTGCTGTTTCCTACTCTGTGGATCTTCCCCAGTTCAGTCAGTCACTCAGTTGTGTCCAACTCTTTGAGACCCCATGGATTGAGCACACTAGGTTTCCCTGTCCTTCACTAACTCCCAGAGCTTGCTCAAACTTATGTCCATCAGGTTAGTGATGCTATCCAACCATCTCATCCTCTGTCGCCCCTTTCTCCTCGTGCCTTCAATCTTACCCAGCATCAGGGCCTTTTTCACTGAGTCAGTTCTTCACATCAGGTGGCCAAAGTGTTAGAGCTTCAGCTTCAGCCTCAGTCCTTCCAATGAATATTCAGGGCTGATTTCCTTTAGGATGGACTGGCTGGGCCTCCTTGCAGTCCAAGAGACTCTCAAGAGTCTTTTCCAGCACCACAGTTCAAAAGCATCCATTCTTCGGCATCCTAGAGTGGGCAGTCAAGTGGGCGGAGCTTCCCCACCCAGGGATGAAACCTAAGTCTCATGCAAGTCTTTACCACTTTACCACTGAGCCCCTGGGGAAGCCCAGATATAACATACATTAAGTTGTATACAAAAAGGTAAATTCATTCCCAGCCAAAAGGGAGCGATTTACGCTGTTTGGGGGGCTGCCAGGGAAAGACAGAACTAGGGTTCATTCCAGGCCTGGTTCTTTTCTTGCTGTGTCATCTTGAGTAAATTATATCACTCCTCCGGGTCTCATCATCCTTAACTGTGATATAAGGAAGTGGGGAGGAATGGAGAGGATGGATTTGGGAATTATATTTCTCCCCCAGTTCTAGTTGTCATGACTCCATCCTTATAGACTAAAAGGTCCTCAACCTTTTCGGCACCAGGGACCAGTTTCGTGGAAGATAATTTTTCCATGGGTGGGGGGTAGGGGGAATAGTTTCAGAATGATTCAAGGAAATTACATTTACTGTAAACTTTATTTATATATTATTACATCGACTCCACCTCAGGCCATCAGGCATTAGCTCCCAGACGGTGGGGCCCCCAGGGCTAACTGATGGCCTGTCCTTCCTTTGTTTAACCCCGGGAAAATATTTGTTAAATGATATCTCCTGCATTACTAATTCCCTATGAAATTGCTAATTGTTATCCAATTTAAAAGAAAATTGAGTTGATACTAAATGTGCTTTTTTAATTAAAAAGGAAAAATTTGATTAGTCATGTCCGACTCTTTTGCATTCCTATGGACAGTAGTAAGCTAGGCTCCTCTGTTCATGGGATTCTCCAGGCAAGAATACTGAAGTGAGTAGCTGTTCACTTCTCCAGGGGATCTTCCTGACCCAGAGATCAAACCCAGGTCTCCTGCATTGCAGGCCGATTCTTTACCTTCTGAGACACCAGGGAAGAAAGCATTAATAACAAATTAGGAAAGAAAGCCTTAATAACTAGTTTACTGATCACAGGTGAACTTCACTTAATGTCAGGTAGAACTACCTTGCTGCTGCTGCTGCTGCTAAGTTGCTTCAGTCGTGTCCGACTCTGTGCGACCCCATAGACGACAGCCCACCAGGCTCCCTCATCCCTGAGATTCTCCAGACAAGAACACTGGAGCGGGTTGCCATTTCCTTCTCCAATGCGTGAAAGTGAAGTCGCTTAGTCGTGTCGGACTCTTCGCAACCCCATGGACTACAGCCCATCAGGCTCCTCAGTCCGTGGGATTTTCCAGGCAAGAGTACTGGAGTGGAGTGCCATTGCCTTCTCTGAGAACTACCTTAGAGCTGTTAAATCATGTAGGAGCAGAGAGTGAAAGACTGTCCTGCTTGTAGTAATTCAAACCAGGTGAGGTTAGTGAGGGTTTTTGTCTTTCTTGGAAGAAAGTTTTGAGCCTGTATTGTTATAATGTATACGAAGAAATATGTCACTTTGGGAGAGTCATGAAGGCTATGTGCTGGGGACACTGGACTTCTCTGAGAAGGTTGATTTGACTGGAAAGAGCTGTGGTTTGAACACCAGGTCAACCAGCTCAAAAACACCTGAGTATTTTTGTGGGCATATCTGAATGCAATGCTGAAATCAGGTTTATTCCAGAAAAAAGAAATAAGGGATAATGATGAGGGATAAATAATAAAGATCCCATTAAAGCCTTGAATTCTATCCATCAGCATTTAAAATGTACATGAGAGACTCTTGGGAATTTATGTGGTTCTGGAAATGGAAGCCTTTCCTCCCCCGCCTCTCTCTTTTCTCTAAATTGCAGCATGTGGGCCACTTTCCAGCACCTTCTCCACACCCATGAGGGAAAATAACCCACTCCACACAGAAACACCAAATCTGAGATGTTGTGAGAAGTCACTCAATTTAAACTCAGCCCTTCTCTGCATTGCTTGTTTTAGGAAATGCGCCTTGCCACCTCCTCAGCATCACCTGGAATTCAGAATTCGAGTGGGTAGAAAGGAGGATAAATGGTCAGACTTGCTGAAACACCAAATCCCCATTTTTACCTGACATAGTGCTTATAGTATCAGAGTGAAAGTGACTCTGACCCATGGGAGGGGGCAGGGAGGCCACACACAACCCCAGAGAACAGATCACTTGGAGGGATGCCCATGGCGAACCCTCTCTTTCCTCCCTACAAGCTGCCTAGTGCTTCCAGGTGTAAGGATTCTCACAGGCAGAACAATAATGAAACACACTCCCAACCACCCAGGAATGAAGCAGTGTAACTCTTTCTATTACTATTCCTTTTACCATCCTGCTGCTGAGTTTGGGGCGGGGATGGTCTCCAGCACACAGCTTGTAAGATCTTAGTTCGCTGACCAAGGATCGAAGCTGGGCTCTTGGCAGTGAAAGTGAGGATTCCTAACCACCGGACAGCCAGGGCATTTTCAAGAGCTTCGCACTTGAAGAACCATTTGAATTTTTCTTCTGGGAACCGTCTGGGGGTGGCCTGTGTGCTGCTGATGTTTGCAATCATTTCAGGATTCATTTTTATTGTATGTACTAATGTGCAATATTCCATTTTTATTGTGTATACTAATTTTATTGTACTTAATGATTAAGTACAAAAATTATTGTACTTAATTTTTAAGTAAAGTAAATGTCTGTAAACTCTTTCTACAGGGAGGCCTTGCTTTCTCTATCGTCTATGTGGTGATGCCCTCGTATTACTACAGCAGGCCTGGCATGCTGCAGTCCATGGGGTCGCAGAGTCGGACACAACTGAGCCACTGAACTGAACCGAAATGATTAAAGTAGGAAACAATTCTCAGTCGTCTTTTTAGCACTGAAGATGGTAAACACCTCCACCTCCTGATTCTCTCTGAGCTCCTCTCATACATTTCTGACCGCTCTTACTTGTGTTCTTTTGCTTGTTCTAATTTTGTTACTAGACTTCATTTTTGGGGGGTTTATTTTACTTTTAGCAATTTACTTATTTTTGGCTGTACCGGATCTTCATTGCTGTGCTGGCTTTTCTGTAGGTGCCACGAGTGAAGGCTAGCTGTGTTGCACCGGCTTTGCATTGCAGCTGCTTCTCTTATTGCAGAACACCGGCTCTAGGGTGTGCCGGCCTCAGTAGTTGCAGTACATGGGCTCAGGAGTTGTGACTCCCGGGATCTAGAGCACAGAGTCAGTAGTCACGGTGTACAGACTTAGTTGCTCCGAGGCATGTGGGATCTTTCCAAACAGAGATCGAACCTGTGTCTCCTGCCCTGGCAGGCAGATTCTTTACCACTGAGCCACCAAGTGAAGTGAATGTCACTCAGTCGTGTCCGACTCTTTGTGACCCCATGGACTGTAGCCCACTAGGTTCCTCTGTCCATGGGATTCTCCAGGCAAGAATATCGGAGTGGGTAGCCTTTCCTTTCTCCAGGGGATCTTCCAAACCCAGGGACTGAACCCATGTCTCCTGCACTGGCAGGCAGATTCTTTACCTCTGAGCCACCAGGGAAGTCCTACTTTTCAGGTTTTAGATTCAAAACAAAGTGAAGCAGAAGGTACAGAGATTTTCCGCATCTCCCCCTGCCCCCAGTACATCACAGCCTCCGCCTTGATCAGTGTCTCCACCAGAATGACGCATTTGCTACAACGGATGAACCCACACTGACGCATCACAATCACCCAGAGTCACAGTTTGGGTTCATTTTTTATGACTGTATATTCTAGAGGTTTGGACTGTGGACAAAGAATGTTGCCTGCCATTTCAGTAAACAAAGAATACTGCCCGCAGCCTCCCCCATTGGTGCACCCTGAGGGGAATTCAGGGTGGAGAAAAACAGGATACAGGCCTCAGATAGTTAAGATGCGTATCAAAGGAATGATTTCAGTGAACTCTGACTCTTAATCTTCCTGTACATAGAAAAGCAGTAAAATCATTAACTTGAGATGTCTGTTTTTGTGATTAGCAGCACCTTTTCCTTTTGATGTTCAGCTACTGCTGAACTGTTCCTACTGATATTCGCTGCTGGATTTTTCCAGCAAAAAGGCTTATATATCCTGGCTCATCATTCTAAGGCACCTAAGTCTTATAGAACTTTCTGCAGCAATGGGCATGCTCTGTATCTGCATTATCAAGGAGGGTACACTCTACCCCCAGGTGGCTATTGTTGTTGTTCAGTAGCTCAGTTTTGTCCAACAGTCGCTCAGACCTCATGGACTGTAGCACGCAGGATTCCTTGTCCTTCACTGTCTCCCAGAGTTGGCTCAAATTCATGTCCATTGAGTTGGTGATGTCATTCAACCATCTCATTCTTCGTTGCTCCCTTCTCCTCCTGTCTTCAGTCTTTTGCAACATCAGGGTCTTATCCAATGAGTCAACTGTTTGCGTCAGGTGGACAGGTATGGGAGCTTCAGCATCAGTCCTTCCAATGAATATTTAAGGGGTTGATTTCCTTTAGGATTTTTTTTTCTTTTCTTTAATTAATTTTTATTTTTTAGTTTGTTTTGCTTTACAATACTGTATTCGTTTTGCTACACATCGACATGAATCAGCCACGAGTGTACATGAACTCTCAATCCCGACCCCCACCTCCCCTCTTCCGCCCCACACCCTCTCTCTGGATTATCCCCGTGCATCAGTCCCAAGGATCCTGCAACCTGCATCAAACCTGGACTGGCGATTTGTTTCACTTATGATATCACACATGTTACACTGCCACTCTGCCAACCCATCCCACCATCTCCCTCTCCCACAGAGTCCAAAAAGCCATTTATACATCTGTGTCTCTTTTGCTGTCTTGCGTACAGGTTTATCATTACCATCATTCTAAATTCCATATATATGTGTAAGTATACTGTATTGGTGTTTTTCTTTCTGGCTGACTTCACTCTGTATAATCGGCTCCAGCTTCATCCACCTCATTAGAATTGATTCAAATGTATTCTTTTTAATGGCTGAGTAATACTCCATTGTGTATATGTACCACAGCTTTCTTATCCATTCATCTGCTGATGGACATCTAGGTTGCTTCCATGTCCTGGCTATTATAAACAGTGCCGCAATGAACATTGGGGTACACGTGTCTCTTTCAATTCTGGTTTCCTTGGTGTGTATGCCCAGCAGTGGGATCGCTGGATCATAAGGCAGTTCTATTTGCAATTTTTTAAGGAATCTCCACACTGTTCTCCATAGTGGCTGTACTAATTTGCATTCCCACCAACAGTGTAAGAGGGTTCCCTTTTCTCCACACCCTCTCCATCATCTATTGTTTGTTGACTTTTGGATCGCAGCCATTCTGACTGGTGTGAAATGGTACCTCATTGTGGTTTTGATTTGCATTTCTCTGATAATGAGTGATGTTGAGCATCTTTTCATGTGTTTGTTAGCCATTCGTATGTCTTCTTTGGAGAAATGTCTATTTAGTTCTTTGGCCCATTTTTTGATTGGGTCATTTATTTTTCTGAAGTTGAGCTGTATAAGCTGCTTGTATATTTTTGAGATTAGTTGTAAAAATATGGAACACTTCACGAATTTGCGTGTCATCCTTGCGCAGGGGCCATGCTAATCTTCTCTGTATCGTTCCAATTTTAGTATATGTGCTGCCGAAGCGAGCACTTCCTATAGGATTGACTGGTTCAATCTCCTTGCAGTCCAAGAGACTCTCAAGAGTCTTCTCCAACATCACAGCTCAAAAGCATCAGTTCTTCAGCACTCTTAGTCCTCTTTATGGTCCAACTCTCACATCCATACAAGACTACTGGAAAAACCATAGCTTTTGACTATTGAGAACTTCAATGTGGCAAGTGTGACTGGAGAACTGGATTTTAAATTTAATGGAATTCAAATTTATATAGCCATGTGAATCTAGAGGCTACCATATTGGACAGCACAGTTCTAAAATATGGATTATTTTATATCCTATCCTAGTGCTTTAAAAAAGCTCTTTATCCAGAGGATAAAGAGTCGACATAGCTTAGCAACTGAACAACAATAACGAAGATCTAGAGTCTATAGTATGACATTGAATGGCACATAATCCAGTGGTCTTTTCAACTTTTCTGCCAACTCCCCTGCCCCCATTCCACATGTTCTACTCTAACACTGTATAAACTTGCTTTTCCTAAACAAGTCATAATATTTAGCTTTCTCAGCTTTTGATCCTTCTCTTTGCCTAGGACATCCTTCCCTTCCTTCCTCCCTTTCAAAATTTGCCCCAACTTTCTATGCCTAATAAAGCATATATGAAAGGATGTGCAATGGTTATTATATGCCCTACAGGCATCCCCAGTGTAGAACATCTCCTTATCCTTAATCTTGAACAAGCTGTTTAACATCTCTTTGCCTGGTCTTGTCATCTGTAAAGTGGGAATGATACTATTTTCTCTCTTACAGAGTTGTTGGAGGATTAGATATTGCACTATTCAGACTCCACTGCTGAGAAAGCACTCAATAAGAAACTGTTACTATTTTCTCCCAGGGGACACATGATGTGGTATTAGAGGTCTTCCCAGATGGGACTCACTTTCTAGTCTTGGGACTTTCTTTCCTTAAGACTGAGCTCATTAGCACCAAAGACTTGATGTTGTTCACTGTCCACCAGCATCAATGTAGCTATCTGATAAATGTCTTGACTGGGGGTGACTGGGGCTTCCCTGGTGGCTCAGATGGTGAAGAATCTGCCTTCAATGCAGGAGACCTCGATTCCATCCCTGGGTCAGGAAGATTCCCTCTGAGAAGATCCCTTGGAGGAAGGTATGGCAACCCACTCCAATATTCTTGCCTGGAGAATCCCTTGGACAGAGGAACCTGGCATCAACAGTATACAGGGTGACAAAGAGTCGGACACGAGTGAGTGACTTTCACTTGACTGGATGACAGAGAACTGAATGAATCAATTATTCACATAGGAGGTGACAGCATTTCTTTTTAAAAAAAGGATTCCTTTTTTGGTGTGTGTATCTTTAGGGAGGGGCAAAAGAGACAGTTGTGGCAAGCATGAGAAAAGAAGGTACCAACAACTTTTCTTGTAAAACATCGCATCTTTTTTGTTACTGCCCAGAAAAACGTGCATGAGCCTGTTGTTGTGTCCTTTCTCTGTGCTTGACCGGAGTGTGGCTCTCACATTTTTGCCACTTTGACTTTCCTTTCTGGGTCCTCTGCCCCTCTCCCGCCTTGGGCATTAAACTTCCATCACCGTCACCGAGGAAACAGCAGAGACGCCTCATTCTTCACAGCTCTACATATCTCAACTCTGGTTGCCTTTGTCCCTGAGCTAACTTGATTCTTCGTGTGCACACCACTAAATCAACTGTCTTCCATATAGAACTTTATTCGTTATTCTACGTTAAAAAAAAAAAAAAAGCCACACGTGTAACCGTTTCTTCTCTTGGGAATTCTGACCTGTCAATATTGTTGAGTGCATCAGACATTTCTGGTCCCTGAGAGGAAATAGAAAAATTGCCTGTTTAGCCCTTGTACCATGAACGCTACAAGTGCAGGTCAATTTAAAAACACGCAACAGAGCATGCATAATGGGACTCCCTTTTAAAAAGCACTGTAGACCAAAAATAAACCTGACAAAGGGCAGCTGTAGAGTTTTAACATGTGGAGAACTCCACAGGCGGCAGTTATATAACTGCAAAGAAACATGATAAATATTTCACACCGTTAGATGAACTTCTAACTCTGACACGGCAAAGGCAAAGAACACAAAACACACCCTCTGCCTCCAAGAAGCACAAAGCTTCCACTGAGACGAGGCCAAGACGATTACTAAAATCTCAGTCCTGTCTGCCAGCTCGTCTTGATTGATTTTTTTTTTTTTTACCAACTCCCCCC
>SJXQ01007908.1:479579-574759 GCA_006408695.1 Aepyceros melampus | reverse complement strand
GGGGGGGAGGACCCAAAGCCAATTTCACAGAATGGTTCTAAACAGGATTGTTATGGATCCTGGGCTCATAAGATTTAAAATCCTGGCAATATCTCCTATTATCTTGTTTTCCTCCCGTTAACTTTTTAGAAAAATGGAGGAAATTGCAATAGATCTTAAGCACTTAGGCAACGAAGTTTTCCGTTTACTTCGGTTTTTCCTTTTTTGGTTTTTCTTTCTTTTTCGTGTCCATTTATTTTTAATGGCATGGATTATTATTGTTGCTATTCAAGTTCTGGTAATAGAATACTTAAAATAACCTGCAGGATGAGTGTTTAATAACATAATGACTTTAATCTCACACCCTCATTGCCTGAGTTGCTCAGCTCAACCTGATGTGAGTTTTTGTCCCTTATTGGGGAAGAAGGTGCAAGTTGTCTCAGTAAAGGGACATGTCTGACTTATGTATAGAAAATCAAACCACAAAGTCAAGGCTTCACAATAAAACCATCATGCGATTTTGAAATACCAATTGGTGTCATGTTGAGCACACAGAGAGAAAAATCACTAATGCCAAAAGGCAACAAAGAGCCAGGCTGGAGAATTGTAACAAAACCACCAGGATAGTTATATATTTCACTTACAGTCTTAAATTTCAAGTCAAAAGATTGACTTTAGAATGATCAGTAATTAAAAACAGAGAAAATGGTTTTACTCTGGTATTCCTATACAGTAATCAAAATAGAAACAGTACACCCTAAATTTGAAATTGGAGTCAAGAAATAACCCAGAGGCAAACACAGGCTTAGATGAATAAGCAAAATAAGCTCTTTTACAAGCTTTGAGTAAAGCTAACACATTGGCCTGTCTAATCCTGACTCCTATAGAGGATTAATTTGAAAGTGTGCAGGGATCTTTTTTGTATTGTTCCTGGGATGCCAAAGGCCTGGTATTGCAAGAATGTTTTCTTTTGTTTTAAAATTTTACAATAGTTTAAAGAAAAATTGCAAAGGTGGTATAGGGAATTCCCCTAGAGACCACACCCACTTCTCCCTATTATTAATATTTTACATTAGTGTTACAGAATCAGTTACACAGTTACAGAATCAGTATTGATACGTTATTATGAACCGAAGTCCACCCTTTATTCAGACTTTCTTCATTCTTCTCTAATGTCCCTTTCTGTTCGAGGAGCCCATCGAGGACACCACAGTACATTTAGCAGTCTTGTGTTCTTAGGCTCCTCTTAGCTGTGGCACTTCCCTTGTGTTTTTTGGTACCTTAACATGTTTGAGGAGTATTGGTGAAATATTCTGTAGAATGTCCCTCAACTGGGATTTCTCTGATACTTTTCTTATGACTAGACTGGGTTTATGGGTTGTGGGAGGAAGACATCGAGGTAAAGTAGGATTTGCATCACATCATATCAAGGGTACATCCTGGGAACATGACTTATCACTATTGAAGTTAACCTTTATCAATCATCTGGCTGAGGTAATACATGATATAGGTTAACTTCCACTCCCCCCACTTCCTTACTGTATTTTTTGGAAGGAAGTCACTATGTGCAACCCACATCTAAGGAAGAAGGGTTATATTCTACCTCCTTGAGGGTGGAATAGCCCATAAATTATTTGGAATTCTGCTTGAGAGATGTATCTCTCCCCCTTCCTCCCATTCATTCATCCATTCATTTTTACATCAGTATAGGCTTATCAATATTTATTTTGCACTTTGGATTATAGTCCAGTAGTTTTTTTTAAATTTATTTATTTTAATTGGAGGCTGATTACACTTACACTTTACACTAATTACTTTACCACTTTATTGTAGTGGTTTTGCCATACATTAACATGAATCAGCCATGGGTGTACATGTGTTCCCCATCCTGAACGCCCCTTCCACCTGTCTCCCCATCCCATCCCTCTGAGTCATCCCAGTGCACCAGCCCTGAGCACCCTGTCTCGTGCATTGAACCTGGTAAAGTCCAGTAGTATTTTATTTATTTTTTGACAATCTAAATTGTCCAACTTTGGCCATTGAGAGTTCTTTAAATTGGTTCCTATATCCCTTTGACATCCCCTCATCATTGTGTATGTATGCGTTTTTGTTTGTTTGTTTTTAGCACTTTCTTTCTTTCTAGTACCACAAAATGCTCCAGGCTGATCCTGTGTATTTTCTGCTTCAGTTCGAGAATTAGCCATTGCTCCAGGGATCCCTGGTTCCTGGATTGGAGAACGGCATTAGAAACCGAGATCTGGTACTATGTACATTCATTGCTTTTAGGGTGTTGTTGAAAAAAATAAGAATATTCTTTGAGACTAAGTTTCACTCCACTATCCTATTTGTGATTTTTTGACTCAGGTTTCACGTCCAGATTCAAAAACTATTGTTGTTGTTCAGTTAATAAGTTTTGTCCAACTGTTTTCAACCCCATGGACTGTAGCCTGCCAGGCTCCTCTGTCCATGGGATTTCCCAGGCAAGGATACCGGAGCTGGTTGCCATTTCCTTCTCCAGGGGATCTTCTTGACCCAGGGATCGAACCCATGACTCCTGAATTGGCAGGCGGTTTCTTTACCCCTGAGCCACTAGGGAAGGCCCCCAAAACTGTACTGAAGGCTAAATCTGTACTGAAGGAACAGTACACACTGTTCCTAGGACTTTCTTGTATATACTCTCTTTTTAAGTTCTCAACAAATGCGTGAGATAGAACATATCTTCATATAGAAAAGGTCCCTAAGGCTCAGAAAATCTAAGTTACTTGTCTGAGGTCACTTACTTAGGCTGGAAAGAGATGGAACTGAGATTTGAATATCAGAGAATTTGTTCCATAGATAACTGGCCTTTAGGCCTTTCATTTTTTCGAGTACTCGACCCTTTTTTGCAACTTTCTTTCGAGAAAAGATAGTGGATTCCTTATGCTGTATTTATATATTCAGCTTCTTTATATTCATCGCAGGTATGACTGTACCACTCTTTTGTCTCAACCCTATTCTGTATAATATCTTGCTCTTTCCCATTCTTTCCTTTTACTTCTGTCTGTCAGTATTCTTTGTTTCTTTTGTGGTAGTCAGTAGGATTGGTTTTTGTTGTCATTGCTGTTTTTTAAATTTTAATTTCAGTGTACCTGTTGATAAATGGACACTTATTTGTGCATTTAGTTGAATTTTTATTTTTCTTTCCCACTAAAATGGAAGCTCCATGAGGGAAGACATTTCTAGATGTTTGCTCACCACTGTATGTCCAGTGCTGAGCAAAGTGCTTGGTTAATGGTATATAAATATACATCAATTAAATGGGAAGGGATGTGGAGTGAGTGGAAGAAATATATGGATAGAATTAATGATTGCATTATAAATCATTAAGCTCTAATTTATTCCAAGGAGGTGAGATGTCAGAGTTCTCTGAGGTGACATTTAAGACAAGGAGTTGGATGTGAATGAGAGCAGTGTGCTGTTCTTGACTCTACACAGCTAGTAGCAGCCGGTCCTCAGATCTAGACTGGAACCCAAGCCAGGCAACTTGGTCTGAGTCTCTAATCTCTTACCAACTGATAGGACAGTGGAGGGAGAGAGAGGTTTGTACCTTCTGCAAAATTATAAGGTTCTGTTTTTATGATGGAGCTGACCCAAAACAGCACTCCAGGAAGCCAGTGCCAGGAAAATTTGCCCTCTGTCAACATTGCGAAGAACAAAACATCATAATCAGTTTGCCGAGGAGAACTTGTTCCATCTTGGCATAGTTAAGATGCACGCAAAGGCCATAATGGCCTGCTGGTAGACCTGATAACCATTTCAGTATTGTAACAAACATGACATTAGAAAGGGAGAAGTCAAAAGAAAAATGTCAGCACAAAGAGAACATTGAGTTCCCTATGGCTGAGGACACTCATTTATCCCTCCCTAGGGCTTCCCTCATAGCTCAGTTTATAAAGAATCTGCCTGCAATGCAGGAGACCCCAGTTTGATTCCTGGGTCTGGAAGATCCGCTGGAGAAGGGATAGGCTACCCGCTCCAGTATTCTTGGGCTTCCCTTGTGGCTCAGCTGGTAAAGAATCCACCTGCAATACAGGAGACCTGGGTTCAATCCCTGGGTTGGGAATATCCCCTGGAGAAGGGGAAGGCTACCCACTCCAGTATTCTAGCCTGGAGAGGTCCACAGGGTCACAAAGAGTTGCACACAACTGAGTGACCTTCACTTTCCCTTTCAGGAGCAGCTCAAGGAGAGGAGCCCATATGAATGTACATATATTTGCTCTGTGCATGGTTTGGTTTCTATCACACCAGCTTCCTCCAGTGGGTCTCTTTGGTGGAGAAGATGTATTAGACCACAGAGGCAAGAGCTGCTGTGTTTGTTAAAGTCACGCCAGCAGAAATCTATAAAAGCCATTGTTTAAAATAACATTTCTTTACATCTCAGCAATGTAGTGACAGCACTGCTGAGCCAATACCCCAGGCTACCTGTATTGCCAGACTGATGATTTGAAGAAGATGAGGGGAGGATGGAAAAGAGGAATCAGAATTTGGGTCAAGTGCTTTCTCTGGCAAAAAGAGAAAACTTAAAACTGGGCACTAGTTTCTTGGAAGTTGTTACTGAGGTCAGAACTCAGAAAAACAGCCTAACTATATTAGTTTCTTATTGCCACAATAATAGATTATCATACATTTAATACAACATGAACTTTTTATTTAAACGTTCTAGAGGTCAGAAGTATGAAATAAGTCTCCCTGGGCTAAAATCAAGGTATGGGAGAGGTAGTGCTCCTTCCAGACTTTCTAGAGAGAACCTGTTTCTGTGTCTTTTCTAGCTTCTAGAGGCAAGCCATGGCCGCCTTCCTCCAGATGCAAAGCCAGCAATGCCAGGCCGCCGCATCTCTGGTTCTCTCTCTTCTGCCTCCTTCTTCCGTTTATGTGTGTGCATGCTCAGTCGCTCAGTTTGTGCCCTCCTGGACTGTAGCCCACCAGGCTCCTCTGTCCATGGACTTTTCCAGGCAAGAATGCTGAAACAGGTTGCCATTTCCTACTCCAGAGGATCTTCCCAATGCAGGGATCAAACCTGAGTCTCCTGCGTCTCCTGCATTGGCAGGCAGTTTCTTTACCACTGTGCCACCTGGGAAGCCCCTTCCACTTAAAAGGACCCTTAAAATTATATCAGGCCCTCCTGGGAAATCTAGAATAATCTACTCACCTCAAGGGCAGCTAGTTAGTGACTAATTCCATCTACAACCTTATTTCCTATTTACCAAGTAAAGTAACATATTTATAGGTTTCTGGATTTAGGCTATGGACACCTTTTGGGGGGCCATTATTCTCTCTACCACACCAACCAAAATCAGGATGTGTGAAATCAGTGCTGTGGCCAAGAACATTCTAGAACCTGTGGAGCAACCATAACTCTTCCTTTTCAATTATATTGCTGCTTATATATTTGCATTTGGGGAGTTGTATTTCAGATGGCGTAGTGTACTGGTAAAGAGCATGTATTCTTTGCGACTCTTTGCAACTCCATGGACTATTCAGTTCATGGAATTCTCCAGGGCAGAATACTGGAGTGGGTAGCCTTTCCCTTCTCCCAACCCAGGGATCTTCCCAACCCAGGGATCGAACCCAGGCATCCCACATTGCAGGCAGATTGTTTACCAGCTGAGCCACAAGGGAAGCCCAAGAATACTGGAGTGGATAGCCTATCCCTTCTCCAGTGGATCTTCCGGCCCAGGAATCAAACTGGGGTCTCCTGCATTGCAGGCAGATTCTTTACCAACTGAGCCATCAGGAAAGCCCCTTTAAATTATATTGCTGCTTATATATTTGCATTATGGGGGTTGTATTTCAGATGGCATAGTGTACTGGTAAAGACCATGTACTCTAATGCTGAGCTCTGTTCATTTACTAGCTCTTTGACCTTGTATAAGTTCATTTGACTTTTGTACATCAGCTGACCCATCTGTAATAGTGATAATTCCAATAACAGTACCGATAACCTCATAGAGGATGAGGGAGAAAGAAAGATGTCCACACGTGTAACGCACTTAAAAAACAGGTACTGTTATTACTGTTAAATTTGGGGGGCCATGAAGTTAAGCATTCATATTATCGCTCATAATGGATTTCTGACATTTTTGAGAGTCATAGACAAAAACTACGCTGTTTCATAAGCATTGTACTAGTTTAAACAGCTTTGAATGAAGCAGTAAGTTTCATTTACTTTCATTATTTTAAGAATTTATTTTAAGGACTTCCCTGGTGGTTCAGTGGTTAAGACTCTGTGCTGTCATTGCAGGAGATAAAGCTTTGATCGTTGATCGGGGAATTAAGATCCTCCATGCTGCACATCATGGCTAAAAAATAGAATAAAATAGCTAGATAAAAACTTTCAGTTCAGTTCAGTTCAGTCGCGCAGTCGTGTCCGACTCTTTGCGACCCCATGAATCGCAGCACGCCAGGCCTCCCTGTCCATCACCAACTCCCGGAGTTCACTCAGACTCACGTCCATTGAGTCTGTGATACCATCCAGCCATCTCATCCTCGGTCGTCCCTTTCTCCTCCTGCCCCCAATTCCTCCCAGCATCAGGGTCTTTTCCAATGAGTCAACTCTTCGCATAAGGTGCCCAAAGTACTGGAGCTTCAGTTTTAGCATCATTCCTTCCAAAGAAATCCCAGGGTTGATCTCCTTCAGAATGGACTGGTTGGATCTCCTTGCAGTCCAAGGGACTCTCAAGAGTCTTCTCCAACACCACAGTTCAAAAGCATCAATTCTTCAGCGCTCAGCCTTCTTCACAGTCCAACTCTCACATCCATACATGACCACAGGAAAAACCATAGCCTTGACTAGACGGACCTTAGTCGGCAAAGTAATGTCTCTGCTTTTGAATATACTATCTAGGTTGGTCATAACTTTTCTTCCAAGGAGTAAGCGCCTTTTAATTTCATGGCTGCAGTCACCATCTGCAGTGATTTTGGAGCCCAAAAAAACAAAGTCTGACACTGTTTCTACTGTTTCCCCATCTATTTCCCATGAAGTGATGGGGCCAGATGCCATGATCTTCGTTTTCTGAATGTTGAGCTTTAAGCCAACTTTTCCACTCTCCTCTTTCACTTTCAACAAGAGGCTTTTTAGCTCCTCCTCACTTTCTGCCATAAGGGTGGTGTCATCTGCATATCTGAGATTATTGATATTTCTCCCAGCAATCTTGATTCCAGCTTGTGTTTCTTCCAGTCCAGCATTTCTCATGATGTACTCTGCATATAAGTTAAATAAGCAGGGTGACAATATACAGCCTTGACGTACTCCTTTTCCTATTTGGAACCAGTCTGTTGTTCCATGTCCAGTTCTAACTGTTGCTTCCTGACCTGCATACAGATTTCTCAAGAGGCAGGTCAGGTGGTCTGGTATTCCCATCTCTTTCAGAATTTTCCACAGTTTACTGTGATCCACACAGTCAAAGGCTTTGGCATAGTCAATAAAGCAGAAATAGATGTTTTTCTGGAACTCTCTTGCTTTTTCCATGATCCAGCGGATGTTGGCAATTTGATCTCTGGTTCCTCTGCCTTTTCTAAAACCAGCTTGAACATCAGGGAGTTCACGGTTCACATATTGCTGAAGTCTGGCTTGGAGAATTTTGAGCATTACTTTACTAGCATGTGAGATGAGTGCAATTGTGCGGTAGTTGGAGCATTCTTTGGCATTGCCTTTCTTTGGAATTGGGATGAAAACTGACCTTTTCCAGTCCTGTGGCCACTGCTGAGTTTTCCAGATTTGCTGGCAAATTGAGTGCAGCACTTTCACAGCATCATCTTTCAGGATTTGAAACAGCTCAACGGGAATTCCATCACCTCCACTAGCTTTGTTCGTCGTGATGCTTTCTAAGGCCCACTTGACTTCACATTCCAAGATGTCTGGCTCTAGATTAGTCAACACATCATCATGATTATCTGGGTCATGAAGATCTTTTTTGTACAGTTCTTCCGTGTATTCTTGCCACCTCTTCTTAATATCTTCTGCTTCTGTTAGGTCCAGACCATTTCTGTCCTTTATCGAGCCCATCTTTGCATGAAATGTTCTCTTGGTATCTCTAATTTTCTTGAAGAGATCTCTAGTCTTTCCCATTCTGTTCTTTTCCTCTATTTCTTTACATTGATTGCTGAAGAAGGCTTTCTTATCTCTTCTTGCTATTCTTTGGAACTCTGCATTCAGATGCTTATATCTTTCCTTTTCTCCTTTGCTTTTTGCTTCTCTTCTTTTCACACTATTTGTAAGGCCTCCCCAGACAGCCATTTTGCCCGACTCTTAGCGACCCCATGGACTGCAGCCTACCAGACTCCTGTGTCCTATATATAAAATAAACAAGGACCCACCATATAACACAGGGAACTATATTTAGTATCTTGTAATAACCTATAATGGAAAAGAATCTGAAAAAGAATAGATGTAGATATGTTCACTTTGTTGTATACCTGAAACTAACACAGCATTATAAGTCAACCATGTGTCAATTAAAAAATAATGATGTAAAGAACATTTTTAGGAAACAGTGTTGAACATCTCCTGCGGAACTCTATAATGTTCTAAGGGGTAGAATTTGAAGAGTCCTGATTTAAAGCATACTTTAACTCCTGGAAATTCCCTAAAACTGTTGAATAGAGGTAAACACTTCACTTTAACTAAACAGGGGTCATTTATGCCTTTCCAGCTGCTTTCTCTAAATCTTCAGAGGTTCTCCTTCTGCTTTTGTTTAACATTATTAATAGCCCAATGGGAAAGAAACTTTGTGGAGAAAAATGTCAAATATTTCCTTCAAGAAACTGGAAGTGGGGAAACATGCAAGAGTGGACTATACGTGAGTAAATACAGTGCTCTTGAATGATTAAATGATTTAAAAAATAGCTACTCTCTTAGCTGTCCCCTGTCTGGACTCAAAAAGTCCTGAGCAAGAATCCCCGTGAGTACAATAGACATAGGCCTTAACTGAAGAGTCTTCTTTCTCTGTCTTTCATATGTGTTTGGCATCAGGATTTTGTTTCATTGGAAAATCTGTTTTGTTTTAGTTTTTAAAATATCTTACAGAGACGGTCTGGGACAAATTTGTCTTTATATTTATACAGAGTGAAGAAGCCTAGCTGGTCTCTCTCCTTTATGCAAAGCGTTTCCAGTTTGCTGGCTCACATCTTGTCAAAATAGACTTTGGCTGTCTTCAGTTTTAGCTTTCCTCACGCTGTAAAAATTTACTCTTTGCTTTATGATATACATAACCAAAGCCGAAAGTAGATCCCGTTAAATGCACCTACTTACATGTTTGATAAAATTTATATATGTGATGAATTCAAATATCACAGAAAAGTTGTCAAATGACAAGTGTTATTTTCCAGTCCTTCTGACTTCCATTCCATTCCCCTTTCTTTATTTACTATTTTAATTGAGGTATAGTTGATGTGCAACATTTAAAAAGTTTCAGGGGTAAAACAGTCACAATTTTTAAAAGTTATACTCCGTTTATAGTTATTATGCCATATTGGCTGTATTCCCTGTGCTGTGCAATATACCCTTGTGGCTTGTTTATATTACACTCAGGAGTTTGTACCTTTTAATCTCCTACTCCATTTTGTTCCTTTATGTCACTCCCTCCTCTAGTAACCACCTCTCTCCTCTGGTGTTTGTTCTCTATACCTGCGAGTCTATTTCTTTTTTGTTATACTCACAAGTTTGCTTTATTTTTTTAGATAGCGTATATGTGATATCCTACAGTAATTGTCTTTCTCTGTTTATTTCACTAATCATAATACCCTCCAAGTCCACCCCTGTAGTTGCAAATGGTGACATTTCATTCTCTTTTTATGGCTGAGTAATATTCCATCATGTGTATACACATTCCACATCTTTATCCATTCATCTGTAATAGACACCTAGGTTGCTTCTGTATCTTGGCAGTTATAAATAGTGCTGCTGTGAACATTGGTGTGCATGTATCTTTTCGAATTAGTGTTTTTGTTTCTTCAGATACATCCCCTGAAGTGGAATTGTTGGGTTACAGGATAGCTCTGTATTTAGTTTTTTAAGGAACCTCCATGCTGTTTTTCACAGTGACTGTACCAATGGCCATTCTTAACAATAGTGTACAAGAGTTCTCTTTTCTCTACTTCCTCATCAACTGTGTAGCCCACTAGTAAGTTTGTTGCATGTGATTCCAGAAAAACTATAAGGGGAAATGTAGTTCCAGCATATATGAGCATACTTGTAGCGTTTCTTTAAAAATAAAAATCAAATTTTACTATGCCTAATGTTCTGCATGTTCCATAAATCATATCATATTATGTATAGTATTCTGTGTTTTCCTACAAAATTCTAGTTTTACTTGTAACTAAAGCCACAGCCTGGGGTTCCCAGGTGGCACTAATGGTAAAGAACTTGCCTGATGCAGTGTAGGAGACCTGGGTTCAATCCCTGGGTCTAGAAGATCCCCTGAAGGAGAGCATGGCAAGCCACTCCAGTATTCTTGCCTGGAGAGTCCCATGAATAGAAGAACCTGGCAGGCTACAGTCCATGGGGTCACAAAGAGTTGGACATGCCTGAAGTGACATAGCACGAAACCACGACCCAAAGCTAGCTAGGTCGCCAAATGGGAATCGTGATAACATATTGAAGAGACCTTTTAAAAACTCAATAGCTCAGGTGGTAGAGTCCACCTGCAATGCAGGAGACTCTAGTTTGATTCCTGGGTTGGGAAGATCTTTTGGAGAAGGGATAGGCTGCCCCTCCAGTATTCTTGGGCTTCCCTTGTGATCCCCCTGGTAAAGAATCCGTCTGCAATGTAGGAGACATGAGTTCGATCCCTGGGTTGGGAAGATCCCCTGGAGAAGGGAAAGGCTACCCACTCCAGTATTCTGGCCTAGAGAATTCCATGGACTGTATAGTCCATGGGGTTGAAAAGAGCCGGACAGGACCGAGCAACTTTCACTCAGTTGCTGGCCAGGGAAGAGAGGGCCGATTGTGAGCATGGGGGAGGGATTGGAAGATTAGTACTGACAAATATACACTATCGATACTGTACTATAAAACAGTTCATTAGTAGAACTAATGGGAATCTCCTGTGTACCACAGGGAACTCTCCTCAGTGGTCTGTGGTGACCTGAATGGGTAGGAAGTCCAAAAGGGAGGGGGTATATGTATATGTGTGGCTGATTCATTTTGCTATATAGCAGAAACTAACATAGCAGCATCACAAAGCAACTATACTCCAATATAAATTAATTTTTAAAAAACAAACAGAACAATGCTTTTTTGTAACCAAAAAAAAAAAAAAAAAGACATTATGCCAAGATGCAGTAGGGATGATCTAGTTAAAATCACTAAATAGAAGTAGTGAAATCGAGTGATATAACACAACAGAGGGAAACAAGTGATCAAAACCAGAAAGAGAGGAATTCCAAGGAGACCCAATGAAAAAATCCAAAGAAGAGAGTAAGGGCTGACACCCAGACAGGGCGGAGACACCAGCTCCAGCTAAGATTTACAGACAAGTGCGAGCTGCTGCTATTTTTAAAAGAGACCAAAGAAGTAATGACCATAAATAAAATTGGAACACGTTGAACTACTGGAAAAGTGCTAAATTTGAAAAGAGAGAATTGTGTTTATGTTTTAAAAAAACGCTCCAGAGGCACTTTAAAATAGGAATGGATTTTAATCAGAAGTAGAATGGACGCCATGAAATAAACGGTGACTCAAGTGTAAGTAATCACTGATCTATTTAATCCAGTAATGTAATTACTGATCACTGGTAAAGATCCTGATGCTGGGAAAGATTGAAGGCAGGAGGAGAAGGAGACGACACAGGATGAGATGGTTGGATGGCATCACTGACTCGATGGAGTTGAGTTTGAGTAAACTCCGGGAGTTGGTGATGGACAGGGAGGCCTGGCATGCTGTGATTTATGGGGTTGCAAAGAGTTGGACATGACTGAGCCACTGAACTGAACTGAATTATTCCATTATTTAATCCAGTAATCTAAGCACAGTGAGCTATTCCATAAAAATATGATAAAAGTTTTATGTAAACTGATTGGAGTTGTGGAATCTTTGTACTTTGACCCCATATAATGTTTTTGGTGCCAGAAGAAGTCAGGTTCTTTTGTGTTTGTGCCCCAGCTGTGCCTGTAAGTATGTGTATGGGAGTGAGGCTCTGTGCCATTTTACCTAGATACAATGTTTCTCCTTTCCAAGGGCACATCTTTGCTACCATTGTTGTCCTTGTCCAAACGTTCTCCATGTTGCAGATCGCAATTGCCCTCTAAAGGTCTAACTCCAAAATCCCTGATCTCTTCTTTAGTCTTTCCAGCCCATCCATTCTTCAGAGCCGGAGTCTCCTGCTCATTATAATCCTGGTGCTCTTGCCACGTAGCTGCTTCTCTACAGCACTTGTTGGGCTGTACACTTACCATTTTATACCTGCATTTCTGGACTGTGAGTTTGCTGAGGGCAGAGACAACACATCTTTGTGTCCCTGGAACCCAGCATAGTGGCCGGCACATAGTAATAACTGGTTAAAAGAAGGTAAGTAACCTGGAGTTTGTGTATTTGCCTCTTGGCTTCATATAACTACAAGTTTTTTTAGTAATGAAAATCCCAGGAGACGTGTAAAATTTTTAGTCCTTAATGAGTGCATTTAGAAAAGGCAGAGGAACCAGAGATGAGATGGTTGGATGGCAACACTGACTCAATGGACATGAACTTGTGCAAACTCCAGGAGATGGTGAAGGACAGGGAAGCCTGGTGTGCTGCAGTCCATGGGGTCGCAAAGAGTCGGACGGGACTTGGCAACTGAACAACAGCAGCAACAATGAATGTGTATTTTATTGCTCCTCAAACTCCCTCCTTCCTTATTAACTGTGACCTCCCTTTTGTTACTGGGAAGTATAGGGACAGGTCTGCCTTAAACAGGTGCTGATTACCTGATGCCTCCTAGTATCATAAAAACACATAAGCTTCTCTTGAATTGATAAGCACTGATGATAAACTCATGAATCAAACAGTACCTCCTTAGATAATTATAAAATGTACATAAATAAATATTAAATGAGATGATGAAAAATAAATGCTCATACCTTTGGGTGGAAATGAGGTGGTGGTAGCCTTATATTATAGAATTTGATGACACCTCTGTAATTAAAACACTGTGGAACCGGTACACGAAGAGGCTGACAAGTGGATGGAACAGAATATAAAGTCCAGAAAGTGGCCTAAGTTCATTTATAGATTTAGAAAAGTTAGGGATAAAGATGGGCTTCCCAGGTGGCACAGTGGTAAAGAATCTGCCTGCCAATGCAGGAGACGCGAGAGATGCCAGTTCAATCTCTGGGTTGGGAATATCCCCTGGAGGAGGAAATGGCAACCCACGCCAGTGTTCTTGCTGAGAGAAATCCCATGGACAGGGAAGCTTGGCAGACTGCAATCCATGGGGTCACAACAGAATCAGATGCAACTGAGCAGCAGTAAACTGAGCAGCAGTAACAGTAGCAGGGATAAAAAGAGCTCTATCTATCTATACCGACCTTTCTCTATGTCTGCATCCATCTATCCATCTGTTTATCTACATATAAAATGGTAGCAATCTCAAACTATTGAGAATTCTTAATGAATATTGTTATAACAGTTGTGCAGTGATTTAAGGGAAATTGGATCTGATCCTGATAGTGTACACGGGGGTAAAGTCCAAATGATTCGGAGATTTAAATGTACGTAGATAAATAAATCAGACCATTACCCCCCAACAAACAAAACGAACCGTGGTACAGTCTCCTGTGGACTGGACTATAGATCCAAAGAGGGTTTGCATGGAAAAATAAAACACTGTACACAAATCAAAAGTTAAATGTTTAATTGGCAAAAGATGTTTGCAATTTAAGCCTCAACCAAAGAGTACTGTCACTGATATAACAAAGAGCCCCTAAAAATGGAAATAAAAATAAAAAGAGCAGAATTTTAAAATGGCTGTGGTGCACACAGACATATACACATGCACGCGCTAGCGTGACCTGCAAGCCCCAGAGAGCTCCCAGAAGAGCAATTCAAGTGGCTCTTCAAGCATGAGGTTCTTGGGAATTCCCTGGTGGTCCACTGGGTGGGACTCTGAGCTTTCAGTGCCAAGGGTCTGGGTTCAGTCCCTGGTTGGGGACCTAAGATTCCCCAAGCTTCTCAGCGAAACAAACAAAAAACTGCGAAGTGTGAAGCTCTGTTCAACATAACTTGAAATATAAATAAACCGCCAAAAAGACAGCATCTCCTGCTTCAGATTAGCAAGAACTAAAACACGCAACTCATCTGCATACTCTTTTATTGAGGCAGAGTGGAAACAGGCATTTCACACAGTCCCGATGGGCTGTGCAATGATGTGTCTGCTCTGAAGTGGAGTTCAGCGACATACAGAAGAATTACATACCTACCCTTTGACTCATCAACCCCCCTATGGGGAACCAGTTCCCCATAGAGTTGTACAACAGGACATGATTCGTGCATAGCATGATTTATTTCAAAATTTTTTATTATAAAAAATTGAAAATCACATACCCATCTAGGGGGTGGCTGAATAAATAACAGAAATTATTTATTATAAAAAAGATTGAAAATAATCAAGTGCTCATTAATAGGATATTAGCTGAATAAATAACAAAATGGTTGCAATGCAGTCACAAATAGGAATGAGGGTGATCTTCATATATGGACATAGTAAGTGAAAATAGCAAGGTGCAGAACTGTATGGTTGCACAGGCTACCTTTTTAATAAGAAAGAAATATTGGGAAGTTAAATGAAAACTTTTCAAAGTGGGTGGAAGGGACAGGAATAGGATGGATTTCCCTTAAATTATTACACAGATTTGATTTTGAAAACTTTAAGATTATATTTAAAAGACAAAATTCATTAAAGCATCCATCTCTGAAAATTGAAAACAGAAAGAGATGAACCTACTGTATGTCAAACCAGAGAGGTAACAACTCTATGTGAAAGAGTTACTCCGGTTTGAGCTTCAGTTCAGTTCAGTTCAGTTATGTCCAACTCTTTGCAACCCCATGAATCGCAGCAGCCAGGCCTCCCTGTCCATCACCAACTCCTGGAGTTCACTCAGACTCATGTCCATCGAGTCAGTGATGCCATCCAGCCATCTCATCCTCTGTCGTCCCCTTCTCCTTCTGCCCCCAATCCCTCCCAGCATCAGAGTCTTTTCCAATGAGTCAACTCTTAGCATGAGGTGGCCAAAGTACTGGTTTCAGCTTTAAGATCAGTCCTTCCAAAGAAATCCCAGGGCTGATCTCCTTCAGAATGAACTGGTTGGATCTCCTTGCAGTCCAAGGGACTCTCAAGAGTCTTCTCCAACACCACAGGTCAAAAGCATCAATTCTTCAGTGCCCAGCCTTCTTCACAGTCCAACTCTCACATCCATACATGACCATAGGAAAAACCATAGCCTTGACTAGATGGACCTTAGTCGGCAAAGTAATGTCTCTGCTTTTGAATATGCTATCTAGGTTGGTCATAACTTTTCTTCCAAGGAGTAAGCATCTTTTAATTTCATGGCTTCACCATCTGGAGTGAATTTGGAGCCCCAGAAAATAAAGTCTGATACTGTTTGCACTGTTTCCCCATCTATTTCTCATGAAGTGATGGGGCCAGATGCCATGATCTTTGTTTTCTGAATGTTGACTTTAAGCCAACTTTTTCACTCTCCTCTTTCACACATAATATTACACTGAATAGTAGGATGTACTTTAAGTATGAATAAAAGTACAAATACTTTTGTAACCTAAAGTAATTTCAGATAGCAGTTTTGCTCTTTTGAAACTACTTTGTATTACAAACCAATTCAGATCAGTGGTTTATGAATACAGAGAGATCAAGATTTTCAGTGTGGGAAAATATACTATCAGGTATATAATATTTTTAATGCTAAGAAAAGCCGTATAATGTTATATTTGAACTGAAAATAGCACTATGAACTCATCATGCTCTTTTCAAGAGCAAGAATTTGAAAAAGAAGAGAGATATGCATGTATATGACTGAATCACATTGCTGTACACATTAAACTAACAACATTATAAATCAGCTGTGCTTCAAGTTAAAACAAAAAAATACAAAAATAGAGCAACACATTTCTTGTGTCTGTCCACTAAAAAGGCCTAGATGAAATCACAGCCGTTATCAGTCAGCTTTTATGAAGTAATAAGGAATCTCCAGATCTCAGTAGTTTGCAACCATATGCATCATTTTTACTGGCATTCAATTTTGGTGGCTCCAGGTCAGTGCTGAATCTCTGTTCTGTACGTCGCCTCATTCCAGGCCTCAGGCTGAAGGAGCTGGCTCCATTTGGGAGAGAGAGTTCTTGTGGCCAAGGGCAAAGCAGGTGCTGGTGGTTCCGTTGCTCAGTTGTGTCTAACTCTCTGTGACGCCATAGACTGCAGCACGCCAGGCTTCCCTGTCCTTCACTATCTCCCGGAATTTGTTCAGACTCACGTCCATTGAGTCGGTGATGCCATCCAACCATCTCATCCTCTGTCATCCCCTTCTCCCACCTTCAATCTTCCCCAGCATCAGGGTCTTTTCTAATGAATTGGCTCTTTGCATCAGGAGGCCAGAATATTGGAGCTTCAGCTTCAATCCTTCTAATGAATATTCAGAACGGATTTCTTTTAGGATTGACTGGTTTGATCACCTAGCTCTCCAAGGGCTCTCAAGAGTCTTCTCCAACACCACAGTTCAAAAGCATCAATTCTTCGGGGCTCAGCCTTCTTCAAGGTCCAACTCTCACATATGTACATGACTACTGGAGAAACTATAGCTTTGACTATACGGAAATGTTGACAAAGTAATGTCTCTGCAAAGGCAGGAGGCAGAGCTTAATCATAAAATCTCTGAAAGCTTCTACTTCCCATGGTGGATGTGCATTAGTTGAAGCACATCACATGGCCAGCCTGTGGACTGGGGTAGTGGAGTATATTCTGACTGCCAGAACGCCCTGGAAATCATGTGATAATAAGTGGGAAGGGAATGAGTAGTTGGGAATAATAGTATAATCTATCCTACAACTCCATAAAAATGATCACAGAAAGACTGTGATTGCCCAATACCATTACACACTGGCAGTGACTAGAGGTTTTTGGAGGAACATCTGACTCTATGTTTAGAGTTCAGCATATATAAGATGGGACATTGTATTGCACCAAAAACCAAGTTAGAAGGCTGACAGCTACTGAAGCTGTGTCTACAAGACACAGGAATCAACATAAAAAGGCTCCTTTTGGCTAAATTAGAGGCAATTTGAGAGTCAAAATATTTTTTAAAATATTGCAGTTGACTTAAAGATGTTGGACGTATTTTTTAAATATATTAATTAAACAGTTACCAAAAAGAGGAAGTAAAAAAAAAAAACAAAAACACAGTTACCATTCTGATCACCATCTTAACTGTCAGTTGCTTCTTTCTCTGATAGTTGGCAGTCAATAGTAAGGCACTGTCCTGATTTCCTTTATGTTTACATGTCTAACCACATAGCTTTAACAAGGAAAGTTTCTTCTTTATAGAATTCAAGCTAATAAATGTGCAAAGATAAGAGAAAAAATAGAATCTCATTATCTTACAACTTGTAATTGGTTTAGGATATGATTATTAATGGGTAAAAACATTAGAAAAATGGTTGATGGGAAAGTTTACAATAGAAGGAACAGTCTGTTCATCACCTGAAATCACTAGTAATCTTACCCTCTTTAAAAGTGGGACAACCAAAGGTTCAGTGATATAATAGGAAGGATATAGTGTTAGGAGGCAATGTAGTATTCTGGCGGGCATTTGTGCTAAGTTACTTCAACCATGTCCGAGTCTGCGACCCCATGGACTGCAGGCCACCAGGCTTCTCTGTCCATGGGATTCTCGGGGCAAGAAAACTGGAGTGAGTTGCCATACACTCCTCCAGGGGATCTTCCCAACCTGCGTTTCCTGCATTGCATAGAGATTCTTTACCACTGAGCCCATGATATTTTTGACCATCCTTCAAAAACAAAACAAAAGTGACCTTCCCTTGAATCAACCCCCTAGGCAAGCTGACTTCTTGAAGGTGAGTAGATGCATAGGATAAATGACCCCAGGAAGGGTCAAACCCAGAAACTGGGTTTTTCTCCAGAATAACTGACCAGGTTTCTGCAACAAGTCAATGGCATGAAAGGAAAAAAAAAAAAAAAAAGTAAATGGAAGAAAGAGTAGGTTAGGTCTTTAAAACAAACAAGATTAAAACAACATAAAAATGAAACAAGACAAAAAGCCTAAAAGCCAATGTAATGCTGAAACATGGTTTGGATTCTGATTCAAATGAGACATCAAGGAAATCGGACTAGGATTGGATATCACAGGGTTGTAAAGAGTAGGAGGCGACTGAGTGACTGAACAACAATAAAAGGAATTATTTCGAATTTTGTTAGCTGTTCTAATGATGTTGTACACATATGTCTTCAATTTGAGTTGATACTTAAATAATAAAGAAAAAAATTTAATGTGTGTGATTTACTTGAAAAATTTCCTTCTCCAATGCATGAAAGTGAAAAGTGAAAGTGAAGTGAAGTTCGCGACCCCATGGACTGCAGCCCATCAGGCTCTTCTGTCCATGGGATTTTCCAGGCAAGAGTACTGGAGTGGGGTGCCATAGAGTAGGAGGCGACTGAGTGACTGAACAACAATAAAAGGAATTATTTCGAATTTTGTTAGCTGTTCTAATGATGTTGTACACATATGTCTTCAATTTGAGTTGATACTTAAATAATAAAGAAAAAAATTTAATGTGTGTGATTTACTTGAAAAATTTCCTTCTCCAATGCATGAAAGTGAAAAGTGAAAGTGAAGTGAAGTTCGCGACCCCATGGACTGCAGCCCATCAGGCTCTTCTGTCCATGGGATTTTCCAGGCAAGAGTACTGGAGTGGGGTGCCATTGCCTTCTCCAACAAAAAAGCAATAGATGTCAATGT
The DNA here is from genome assembly GCA_006408695.1 of Aepyceros melampus. Lineage (NCBI taxonomy): Eukaryota > Metazoa > Chordata > Mammalia > Artiodactyla > Bovidae > Aepyceros > Aepyceros melampus. Next base: position 555,784 of record SJXQ01007908.1, on the reverse strand, counting down.
GGCAAAGTCTTTATAACAGTTTTTTTTAAACCAAATAACGAAATATGGGGCTTATTGTTCGGTTTTCTCCACTTTTGTGTCTATTTGGAAATTTTTCACAAGAAAAAACTACTTAAACCCACAAAAACAAACAAAAAAAGAATGTGAAAAATACATGGAAATTCTAATATTTTCCTTTACCCCTCTGGGCTTTCTTGTACAATATTCCTTAAAGCCTCCAGCTTTAAAGAGAAAATAAACAGACCAAAGTGAGTATACTTAGATATCTGAAACATCTGTTCTCTTACACTTTAATTTTGGCAAGGGTAGTCAGTATAAGAAACCAACATTCTCTTTAAATAGCCCCCTTTTAAACCTAATTTATCTTTTTCACACTGCTAGTGTGAAATGCTTACAAACAAGCAAGTACCATGTCACTGACTGGAACTCCTGGCTACACAACAAAGTCTGTGAGTAAATCCATTGCATAACAGCCATGTTTTTCTTCATGATGTAGCCCAGACCTTCCAGTTCATTTCTTTTGAAAGGGACTTTAATATTTTATTTCCTAAAATGTAAAAGTACCCATGAGGTGAGTGCATGTCACATCCATAGACCGATGGCAAGAAAAGGTCAATGTAAAAAAGAGTTGATTAAATTCCTAAATATTTAGATTTTTTTCTCTTGTATATATTTCATGGAGGCTGATTCAGTTAGGTCTTTTTCATCAAGCATCTGTTCTTACAAACAACAGAAGAGAATATTTGCAGCCTTCTTATAGGGTAAGGGCATATCCAGCAATCAACATTATCAACTCAAACACATTTCAAAACTGCTCAAACTGTCTAATGTATTTGACTAATGTTCAAACTCACGTCATTCATAACTTTATGCTGCTGCTAAGTTGCTTCAATTGTGTCTGACTTTGGCGACCCTGTGGACTGTAGCCTACAAGGCACCTCTGTTCATGGGATTCTCTAAAATGAGAATATTGGGGTGGGTTGCCATGCCCTCCTTCAGGGCATCTTCCTGACTGAGGGACTGAACCTCCATCTCTTAGGTCTGCTGCACTGGCAGGCAGATTCTTTACCACTAGCACCACCTGGGAAACCCTAATAATTTCATGTCAAATTCCAAATGAGTTTTGCATATGATTTAATTTCTCATATTCCTTGAACCCTGAAGACTCCAAAGCTCTGATGATTCTCTAGAGAAGACTGGTTGTTGGGTGGGGCGGGGGCGGGGGGCGGGGAAACAGAAGAAACAGAGGCAGTTGGAAGCCACCTAGAACCTCTGTCAGCAGCTTATGCACACTAGCAATGCAGTCATTTATGTCAGAAGCTATTTTTAATACTTATTCCCAAATGCTGTGAATTCATGTGCAAGAGAATATAGAAGTTAATAGAGGATAGAGTTTCACTTCAACTTCCATTTCATTATTTCTTAGTTTTGGAGCAAGATTGCATCTCAACTCGCCAATAAAATTTATATTTGGAGTCCTCATTATTTGAACAAGCAAGTTGTATCTCTTTGGTTTAGTTGCTAAGTCTCTCGCCACTCTTGCGACCCTACGGACTATAGCCTGCCAGGCTCCTCTGTCCATGGAATTCTGCAAGCAAGAATACTGGAGTGGGCTGCTGTTTCCTTCTCCAGGGAATCTTCCCAACCAGGCAAACCCCAGTCTCCTGCATTGCAGGCGGATTCTTTACCAGCTGAGCTACCAGTACCATTTTACACATTCAACTATTTATCTTTAACATGAGACACCAAAATCTGCTGAGGAAGGATGAGACCAGTCCCAACTAGCCTTTTGCATTACATGGATTAGAATAGTGGAAGAAATTAATTTAAGCATTATTAGAGAATAAAAGGACAATAATTTTAGAAGTGGGATACAGAGGTACTTTTTTAAAAAATAAAGCTAAGTTACCTCACCAGTGAATGTATTGAATAGAAGTGTTTCTTTTCAGAGGACAATGGGTTCCCACCTTTTACCTGAAAGAACAGTGGTTACCTTTTCCCTGCTGGGGTTACTCGAGCACATGTTCTTACATACTGGGATGACGGCCAGAATCACCTTCATTTTTAAATTAATTTTATAAAGCATATTTCTAACATCTATTTGACAGTGACACATTATTGAATCCATAGATTAAATATCCATGTGAAATATCTCCACTGAATGGTTCAAAGAACTTCCTTATGTTTTGAACTGTAAATTTCAAATTTATTCACAAGAACCAGAAAGTATGATGTGAACGAAATGGAGCTTGGGATCCAAGGAACCAAGATTGTGTCTGTTCTGTGCTGAGTAATACTTTGGCTATTTTCCTTATTTCTAAAATGAGGAAGAGAGTTTCATTTAATGATGATAAGGTTCTTTATGATCCCTAGGTCAGGAAGATCCCCTGGAGGAGGAAATGGCAACCCATTGAAGTATTCTTGCCTGGAAAATCCCATGGACAGAGGAGCCTGGCAGGCTATAGTCCACGGGGTTACAAAGAATCAGACATGACTGAGAGTCTGAGAACAATGTTCTTTATAATTTAACATTTTATATTTTAAAATAGGGGAAAAGTTACCATATTTAGCCTGTGATGATAAAGTTATTTTGTGTGGAGTTGTGAACATGTTTTTATTCTAAACTGCCTCTTTCAGAGTTCTTATTGGTTAGAACACAGTTCAGTTCAGTTCAGTCACTCAGTCGTGTCCAGCTCTTTGAGACCCCATGAACCACAGCATGCCAGGCCTCCGTGTCCATCACCAACTCCTGGAGTTCACCAAACTCGTCCATCGAGTCAGTGATGCCATCCAACCATCTCATCCTCTGTTGTTCCCTTCTTCTCCTGCCCCCAATCCCTCCCAGCATCAGAGTCTTTTCCAATGAGTCAACTCTTCACATGTGGTGGCCAAAGTATTGGAGATTCAGCTTCAGCATCAGTCCTTCCAATGAACACTCAGCACTGGCCTCCTTTAGAATGGACTGGTTGGATCTCCTTGCAGTCCAAGGGACTCTCAAAAGTCTTCTCTAACACCACAGTTCAAAAGCATCAATTCTTCAGCGCTCAGCTTTTTTCACAGTCCAACTTTCACATCCATACATGACCACTAGAAAAACCATAGCCTTAACTAGACAGACCTTAGTTGGCAAAGTAATATCTCTGCTTTTGAATATGCTGTCTAGGTTGCTCATAACTTTTCTTCCAAGGAGTAAGCATCTTTTAATTTCATGGCTGCAATTACCATCTGCAGTGATTTTGGAGCCCCCAAACATAAAGTCTGCCACTGTTTTCCCATCTATTTGCCATGAAGTGATGGGACCAGATGCCATGATCTTCGTTTTCTGAATGTTGAGCTTTAAAGCCAACTTTTTCACTCTCTTCTTTCACTTTCATCAAGAGGCTTTTTAGTTCCTCTTCAGTTTCTGCTATAAGGGTGGTGTCATCTGCATATCTGAGGTTATTGATATTTCTCCCAGCGATCTTGATTCTAGCTTGTGTTTCTTCCAGCCCAGCATTTCTCATGATGTACTCTGCATATATGTTAAATAAGCAGGGTGACAATATACAGCCTTAATGTACTCCTTTTCCTCTTTGGAACCAGTCTGTTGTTCCATGTCCAGTTTTAACTGTTGCTTCCTGACCTGCATATAGGTTTCTCAAGAGGCAGGTCAGGCAGTCTGGTATTCCCATCTCTTGAAGAATTTTCCAGTTTATTGTGATCCACACAGTCGCGTTTGTTTTAAAAGGAGTGAGACCGGGTGCCCAATGTGGCTTGGTACTCATGGAGCTCATGTCCTCCTGGTATTCTGTTTAAAGTTTCTATTTGATGCGGTAGGAAACAGGGAGCTGATGCCAGTTTTGATGAGTGAAGCAATACGCCAAAAAATGATATTTGAAGTAAACAGTCATTTTGACCCTTTACTTATGGAATAAAGAGGAGGAAAGAGGTAACTTTAGCCCGGGTATTAGGTAATAGAATCCAAGATTAAAGTGGCAGCTGTCAAAACATTGTTTAAAGAGAGTTAAATCCAGAAGACATTTAAACAGAAATTCAAAGACTTCCCTGGTGGTCCAGTGGTTAAGACTTCGCCTTCCAATGCAGCGGCTGCAGGTTCAATCCCTGTTCTGGGAGCCAAGATCCCACATGCCTTGTGGCCAAAAAACCAAAACATAAAATCAGAAATCATATTGTAACAATTCAATAAAGACATCAAAAGAATCTGCAAAAAACTATAATGGAAAATAATAAAATAGAAATTGATAAGTCTTAGTGATAAATCAAATATAGAGGACATCAAAGACAGCAAAACAATACTTGTAAAGTGAAGAACCAAAGAAATTGTAATATTTAAATGAAATAGAAATGATTACTTTTTATACTTCAGGAGGCAACAAAATAGTCAACTGAAAATGTCTGTTAGGCTGGTGGAAAGAGGGTGAGACACGTCACTCCTCTGTACCTATCCCCTTTATTCAAGTGGTAAATAAAAATAGAAAGGTAAATTCATTCTGTGAGGAAACATAGAGGTCGATTAGTAGGGCTCATAGGACTGACCTCTGGAGAATGTGCTCAGTTAAAGAATATAAAGAAGCAGAGACAATGAAGAAAAAGTGCCTGAGGAAATAACAGAGAATCAACAGAACAGTGTCCTGGACGCCAGAGGGAATTTTGCCAAGTGAGCTGTTATCTGGAGGCCAAGGATGAAGAAGGGGAAAGATCAGAATGAAGTAATGGGTAATCTGGGGGATTAAAGAGTGAAAAAAAAAATAGCATTTGAATGGAACTCTAGGATTGAAAAAAAAAAAGAATGCTTTCAGAGGAATATAGTGTTTAATTCTCGTGGTAACATCTCTGTGTGGTAGCTAGAAACTATGTTTATCACAGTTTCATACATGAGAAGCAGAAGCTTAGGATGTCTTTAGGGATATAGGCAGTGGTAGGACAAGAAGAAGTTAGAACTGCTGACTCCAAATCTCATTTTGTGTGTGTGTGGGGGGGAGACAAAGTATCGAGACAAGAAGGCTGAGGAGATTGGATGCAGGAGGAGAGGAGACAGGGAGCTTCAGTCTTGTTACGCACAGATTTAGAATCAGCAGGCAGCATCCCGCAGGCACAGTGCAAAGATGACTAACTCCTATCATAATAAGACAATAATTTGAATATTAGGCTGTGGTTCATGGTTTAAATATCCTAATGTGTTATTAAAATACTTCTTGACATTTAGTAATATTTTCAGTGTGGCTGTCTCAACATATATAAATGCCTTTCACGTTCACAGCTCAAATTGAATTCAGAGCAGTATTAACCTGAAGGGTAACCCATAAGCCTGCAATAAATATTTCATGATCTGGAAATCCTATTTAAGTAAATGGGGAAAATATCCAAAAATGAGCACATTCAACATCGTCAGGGATTTATTATCGAATTTAGTCAACCTAGCAGCATCACAGATCATTAAAAGGAAAATGGAAAAAGTCCTAATTTTCTAGCCCTTTTTCTGAAAGTTAATGTTAAAAGAAAAGCATTGATACTGTTTTAAATAAAAATAAATATTCTTATATATCATGCATTTCTTAAATTTTGTATATGTATTTTTAAAAAATTGCTAAGTGCTATCTGATAGCAAGGGTGTTTCTTTATTTTGAAATACAGAATAAATCTTTTAGCTCGTTTCTTTGGTACCATTTTGCCATTTCTTTTGTCTTTTAAAAGCTGCTTCTCAACTTTAGTTTCCATGGGAACAGGATCAGTCAGAAAGTATTTGGGACTTTTTTAGAATGTTGAGGCCAGGGTTCCTAATTAGGATCCAGGCGCTTATAGTTTAATTAATATGAGTCTCTGCATATATCTTTGAAGGTGGGGAAAACTGGGTAATGATTTTATACTATGTTTACCTTTTTGAAGATTTTCAATGAATATTTAGATCAGAGATCTTTAAGATATCTGAAAGTGTGATAGTACATGCCTGACAAAGAATAAAAATAGTTCTAGGTATACCATTATTGAAAGATTAGGAGACTTAAGAGACATTAATTATTCCAGTTAGGTTCATCAAAATTAGTTAAAATTTTCTTAGCTGAAAATGTTGTCCTTTCAAATACAGCATATTGTGAGTAGGAAGAATTATATTGGGCTTTGATTAGGGGCAGTGAGTAATTCAAAGTTGAAAGAGGTAAGATAGAAAGTAACATAATTGAAAAGCCTCCAAACTGTATAAAATAGGTCTTGAATGACTCCTGTATCCTCTTCAGTACCCAATTTGCAATTTTGTTACGAGAACAGGTGCCACCAGTGGATAATATTGATCATAAGTTTCACTCTTGAAAAATTAACTTTATAGTTTTGTTACATCAGCTTTATAAGAGGGGAACACTCTCAGTTTATTAAACAAAGCTTCCAAATTTGTTAGCTCAGAGTGTGTTCAAGGAATTCAGTTGGGAACTACCATCAGAAGAGGGGGGATTCCTGCCTCAGGGGGCGTCGTGGAGTTCTGTGGGACCTGTATGACTGCCCCAGTGATGGGTGAATGCTGCAGGTTTGTAGGGCAGGAGCCAGGCTGATAAACATCGGTGTGCCAGAAAGAGAAAGAAAGTGAAGTCACTCAGTCATGTCTGACTCTTTGTGACCCCATAGACTGTAGCCTGCCAGGCTCCTCTGTCCATGGGATTTCCCAGGCAAGAATACTGGAGTGGGTTGCCATTTCCTTCTCCAGGGGTTCCTCCCAACCCAGGGATCGAACCCGGGTCTCGCACATTGCAGGCAGACTTTTACTATCTGAACCACCACGTAAGTCCAGACCACACTGCAAAATAAAGAACTTCCCTGTGTTTCTCACCTTTCATTCTCCATGACTTTCTCAGATATCATGCATGTTCATATATGTGCAAATTTTTCTTACCCTACAAACACAATTTTTTTGTTGTTGCGCAACCTTAGTGTATATCTAAATATACAAGTTTTTATTCTAAAGTCCACAGTAATCCTGCTCTTTACTTTTCTGTACCATTTGGAATGACTTCTGGTTTTCTTCTCTTAAATCCAATTTAACATTATTTTTTATGAGGTTTTTTTTTTTTTTGCCATACCGAGTAGCATGTGAGATCTTAGTTCCCTGACCAGGGATCAAACTCAGCACAGAGTCTTAACCACTGAACCATAGGGAGGTCCCATTTATGAGCTTAAATTTTTTTTTTAATTTTTAAAATATTCTACGTATGAGAGATTATATGGTATTTGTCTTTCTCTGTCTGATTTATTTCATAGCATAATACCCATTCATGTTGTTGCAGATGGCAAAATTTCACTCTTTTTAATGACTGGATAATATTCTGTAATGGGCTTCCAGGTGACTCAGTGGTGAAGAATCTTCCTGCCATTCTTGGAAACTTGGGTTCAGTCCCTGTGTTAAGATCTCTGGTAGGAGGAATCCAGTATTCTTCCCTGTAAATAGAAAACAAAAAAAAGAATACTCCAGTATTCTTCCCTGTAAAATCCATGGACAGAGGAGCCCAGCGGGCTATAGTCCATGGGGTTGCAAAAGAGTCAGACATGGCTTAAGAGTCAGACATGACTTAGTGACAAAACAAGAATATTCTATAATATACATAGAATTATATTTTACCCACATATATGTAAAGAAACCACGGTCTCTTTACCTGTTTGTCTATATGTTGACTATTGTCAATAATATTATTAACATTATAAAGGTAGATTAATATCTGACTTCTTCATCGTGTCTTCTATTGTACCATGTATAAGCATTTATAAATTGGAACCTGTATTATGTTACTATAAGTTGTTTTCCTTTTATTTCTCCTTAATATTAAAGACAGAGAAGGCAATGGCAACCCACTCCAGTACTCTTGCCTGGAAAATCCCATGGACGGAGAGCCTGGTGGGCTGCAGTCCATGGGGTCGCTAAGAGTTGGACACAACTGAGAACTGAGCGACTTCCCTTTCACTTCTCACTTTCATGCATTGGAGAAGGAAATGGCAACCCACTCCAGTGTTCTTGCCTGGAGAATCCCAGGGATGGGGGAGCCTTGTGGGTGGTGTCTATAGGGTCGCACAGAATCAGACACAACTGAAGCGACTTAGCACCAGCAGCAGCAATATTAAAGAAATATTACATTTAGTTTTCCAAATTCTGTATATATATTCATACACATGAATATATATAGTGTTACATTATCTATAAATTTTGTTTCAGGATCATTAAAAAAGGGCTTTCCAGGTGGTACAGTGGTAAAGAATCCACCTGCCAATGCAGGATAATAAAAAAGGCATCAAAGATTTATTATGCAAAGAGATTTGGATAGTGCTGAGGACCAATTAATTAAAATATATAAATTTAAATTAGATGTATTTCATATTTGCCCTAAATTCTTCGGTGTGGCAGTTGAAGATAGGAAATTTATTACATATTCTATTTCTAGAGAACCAACTTTTCCCTTTCTGAGGTCCATTTTTAGCTGATATGGGAAAAAAAAGTTAAATACGAGAAAAATGTTAAAAATAATGACTTTACACACTATACTACAGAAAAACCACGTGTGCATGTATGCACATTTCACTAACATATGCTAGTTTTTTTTTCTTTTATGTGTAGTGAAGGTATTGCTAGTTTAGAGTTATGGAGGAGAAGGAGGTGACAGAAGATGAGATGGTTGGGTGGCATCACTGACTCAATGGACATGAGTTTGAGCAAACTCCAAGAGATGGTGAAGGACAAGGAAGCCTGCTGCGCTACAGTCCATGAGGTCGCAGAGTCAGACATGACTTAGCGACTGAGTAACAAGTATCAGTATTACTTTTAGCTTTTTGTACGAAGAGACTATAGATTTTTAATATTGTCAAAGAAATGTTAAAATATAACTAAAGCTTAATACTTTAATTTGACTAGCCTTTCCTTTGGAAGGCTTCCCTGATAGCTCAGTTGGTGAAGAATCTGCCTGCAATGCAGGAGACCCCAGTTCGATTCCTGAGTTGGGAAGATTCACGGGAGAAGGGATAGGCTACCCACTCCAGTATTCTTGGGCTTCCCTTGTGGCTCAGCTGGTAAAGAATCCGCCTGCAATGCGAGAGACCTGGATTCAATCCCTGGGTTGGGAAGATCCCCTGGAAAAGGGAAAGGCTACCCACTCCAGTATTCTGGCCTGGAGAATTCTATGGATTATACAGTCCATGGGGTCACAAAGAGTCAGACATGACTGAGAGACTTTCACATTCATTGGTCTAGTATGTTAGGTATTGTGCTACTTAAAAATATATATAGTTTATAGTATATTTAAAATATATTTTACATTAGATATATGGGGAAACAGTAGAAACAGTGTCAGACTTTGGGGCTCCAAAATCACTGCAGATGGTGACTGCAGCCATGAAATTAAAAGATGCTTATCCTTGGAAGAAAGTTATGGCCAACCTAGATAGCATATTCAAAAGTAGAGACATTACTTTGCCGACTAAGGTCCGTCTAGTCAAGGCTATGGTTTTTCCTGTGGTCATGTATGGATGTGAGAGTTGGACTGTGAAGAAGGCTGAGCGCCAAAGAATTGATGCTTTTGAACTGTGGTGTTGGAGAAGACTCTTGAGAGTCTCTTGGACTGCAAGGAGATCCAACCAGTCCATTCTGAAGGAGATCAACCCTGGGATTTCTTTGGAAGGAATGATGCTGAAGCTGAAGCTCCAGTACTTTGGCCACCTCATGTGAAGAGTTGCCTCATTGGAAAGGACCCTGATGCTGGGAGGGATTGGGGGCAGGAGGAGAAGGGAACGACCGAGGATGAGATGGCTGGATGGCATCACGGACTCCATGGACGTGAGTCTGAGTGAACTCTGGGAGTTGGTGATGGACAGGGAGGCCTGACGTGCTGCGATTCATGGGGTTGCAGAGTCGGACACGACTGAGCGACCGAACTGAACTGAACTGAATAGTTTATAGTACATACAAAATACAGTAAAAGAATTTGTACTTCTGATTTGACAAAACATGTTCAGTCTTGTTTACAACAGACATTTAATTAACTCCTTTTGTGTGTTAAGCACACTGTAGGTACAAATGTGTCGGGCAGTTCCTAATATCACCATATGCCAACACTACCCAGTGAAAGAATCAGATATGTAAAAGATGGTTTGTAAAAATTAGCAATATTGGCTTGTGAAAAATGCTCTGTCAGGTGGATGGATGAGTATGTATAGAAGGACAGAAGGAGTGGAGAAGGCTTTTCCTTTCCTGATATTTCAGCGGGGAGTTGACTTCAACAGAGACATTCACCATTTCTCAGGGGAGTGTTGGAGAGCTGGCATTTTCGGCAGAGAATGGAGACTGCAAAGGCATTTGGAGTGGAAAGAACCTGTGTGAAGGGGATCGCTATAGTGGGTGACTTGAATGTAGGATATGGTGGTAGTGGGTGAGGGGGTGACTGAGAGATAGGAACTAGCTCTGGAAAGCCATTTGAAGGAACTTGGAATTCCTCCTGAAGGCAAAGGGGAAGCTCTGAAGGAAGCCAAGTATTGATCAGATTTGTTTCCAGAATCTATAACTCTTGTAGGAGTCAGGCAGATGAGTTACGAACTTGTCCACATCTGTATTCATTCTTAGCTGTTTCCCTCCTGAATCAAAGGAAGAGGAGTTTTCCTGTTAAAAGCCAGTTCCTTACCTGTGGTGATGATGCTCTTCTTCTAGGCTCCCTGAGTCCTTTTCTTAAGCAATTATTCCCTATCTCATGTATCTTCAACTTAAGGTCATTATTAGCTTTTTTAATCACAGGCTTGTATAGTTAAGGCTCTACAGTTTTGAGAGGGAAAAAATCCACCATGCTTCTGTAGCCAAACACTGTGAATTGTTGCTCCATATTTGTTTTCTCCATTTTTCACTGACCATTCAACCCACATCAAACTGCCCCTTTCCACGCCATTGCAATCACTAGCATTGTATCACCTGTAATTTATTGTTCCTAAATTCATGACTTCAGTTCAGTCCAGTTCAGTCACTCAGTCTTACTTTCATCTAAATCTTAGTTGACCTCTAGGACATCAAGACACTATTGATACTCCCTCCTTTCGAGTCTGCCTATCCTTGATTTCCATGACAACATTCTTTCCTGATTTCTCTTACTTCTTTGATTACCTCTTCTCAGTCTTCTAAAAGACTTTCCTAGTGGCTGCGATGGTAAAACATCTGCCTACAATGCCAGAGACTCGGGTTCGATCCTTGGGTCAGGAAGATCCCTTGGAGAAGGAAATGGCACCCCACTCCAGTACTCTTGCCTGGAAAATCCTATGGATGGAGGAGTGTGGTAGGCTACAGTCCATGGGGTCACAAAGAGTTGGACACGACTGAGCGACTCCACTTCACTTCACTCTCAATCTCCTACATAATATTTTCTTGGACTTTTTGTCTTATTCTCTAAGTCATAGTCCTTGGGAAATAGCTAAGAATGATTACAGATGTGAACAAGTTCATGATTCATCTGCCTGACTCCTACAAGAGTTAGATTTTGAAAACACAATCTGATTATACTTAGCTTTCTTCAGAGCTTCCCCCTTTGATTCCTTAGTGTACTACAAGCTCTAAAAAAATTCTACAGTAGATAACTTTGTTTAACTTGCTTACCCAGTGTTTGTCAAATCTTCATGATTGTGGAAATTTCATCCTTCTTTGAAATGCTAAATGTCAGTGGCCAATCTGAGGAGTGGAAGACAGAAAAGGAAATCAGAAAGAAGAATCAAGAGGAAATGGTGTCACAAAACCCACCAAATGTGGCAAATCTTTAAGTGCTATTTAATTTTATCATAGATTCAAAAGGAAAGCTCCATGGGTAATCAAGATGTTATTCAGAGCTTCCACTGGAGAAGTTCCTGGAAGGGATAAGATTTAAGAGGGACCTTGAATATTGGAAAGAATCTTAATGGAGAATTTTAGAGCCCATACTTCCCTTCCAAGTGAAGACTATGTGAAAATGATAAGGAAGATAAAAAACATGTTCTTGAAGACATAGACATGACTCCCAGAAGGGTATTTTTTAAGATTTATAAAGATGGTGATTGATTTTACAAGGTTGTTCTGGATCAGCTTTCTCAGAAAATAGTTGATTACAAACATTTTTTAAAATTATAGTGTGTTGCCAGATCTTCAAAAGGAACAAACAAAAGTTGTATTAAACACTTCAAGATTAATTTATTACTGTAACTCATTATGATGCTTGTATTTTAGTCAGAATTCTCCAGAGAAACAGAGTCAATGGGATATGTATGTGTGTGTGTGTATAGACAGGTATGCTGTGCTGTGCTAAGTCATTTCAGTTGTGTCTGACTCTTTGCAATCCTATGTACCATAGCCCGCCAGGCTCCTCTGTCCATGGGATTATCCAGGCAAGAATACTGGAGTGGGTTGCCATGTTCTCCTCTAGGGGATCTTCCCAATGCAGGGATCAAACCCATGTCTCTTATGTTTCCTGCATTGGCAGGCAGCTTCTTTACCACTAGTACCACCTGGGAAACCCCAGATAGATAGGTAGAGAGATTTATTTTAAGGAACTGGCTCATGTGATTAAGAAGGCAAGCAAATCCAAAATCTGGACAGTGGTCCAGCAAGCTGGAGACTCTGGAAGAGCCAGTGCTGCAGTGTAAGTTCCAAGGCTGTCTGTAGGCAGAATTCCGTCTTGCTTGGGGGAGGTCAGTCTTTTGAACTTCTAGTGATTAGTTGAGGCCCACCCACACTATGGAGAGGAATCTGCTTTACTCAAATTCTACCCACTTGAATGTTAATCTCATCCAAAACACTCTCATGGAAACATCCAGAATAATGTTTGACCACATATCTGAGAATTGTGGCCCAGCCAAGTTGATGCAAAATTAACCATCACGGTGCTGTTTTAAATTGTGCATAAAAACTTTTAAAAAGCAAACAATTTTGTTTTAAAAATAAAATTTATCTATGTGATTATTAACATTAGAATTTTAAATTAAATTTATTTTTACTTTTAAGTGACAGAATGTGTTTACAAGAATGGTGACTTATGGAATTTAAAATCACATTTAAAGTAACTACTCAGATATTTTAGGAGTTGATTTCTATCATCTTTAGCATCAAATATATTCATATGTTTAATTTTTTGTTGCTGCTATGCTGTGCTTAGTTGCTCAGTCATGTCTGACTCTTTGTGACCCCATGGACTGTAGCCCACCAGGCTCCTCTGTCCATGGGGATTCTCCAAGCAAGAATACTGGAGTAGGTTGCCAAGCCCTTCTCCAGGGCATCTTCCCAACCCAGGGATCGAACCCAGGTCTCCTGCATTGCTGGTAGATTCTTTACCATCTGAGACACTAGAGAAGCCCCTTTTTGTTGCTACATTTTATTAAAATTGACTCTCCACAGTGATGTTGTAATAAACTAAGGCTTTTATTTTCAAATTGGTGGCTTCAGATCTTTTCATTGTTTAGTCTTGTGCATCTCTTCCTTAATTTAGGAAATTAAGCATAGCTCTTTATATTCCATTTTCACTTTCCCCATAGTTACCTTCATTTCTTCATTTGGCAGATATTTATTGAATACCTACTATGCACCAAGCATTATTGTTGGCTCTTAGGATATTAGTAAAGACATGAAGGCCTCTGTCCTCAGTGTGTGTGCTGTGCTCAGTCACTTCAGTTGTATCTGACTTTTTATGACCTTACACACTGCAGCCCACCAGGCTCCTCTGTCCATGGGATTTTCCAGGCAAGAATACTGGAGTGGGTTTCCATGTCCTCCTCCAAGTGATCTTCCCGACCCAAGGATCAAACCCACATCTGTCACGTGTGCCTGCATTGGCCAGCAGGTTCTTTACCACTAGTGTCATCTGGGAAGCCCCCTACCCTCAATACATAAGCACATTATATACCATGTTAGAATTACAGCTGAAATGGAAAAAAGAGAAATCAAAACAGAATAAAGGGAATCTGGAGTTTGGAAAGGAAAAGGTCAGGTGAAGGTGAGGTTGTGATATTATTAGGGTCATCAGAGTAGACCTCATCAAGAGGTATCTTGAAAATAAACTTGAAGAAGTGAGGGACTTAGTGGACATCTGAAAGAAGAGGCTTTCAGGCAGAGAAAATAGTCATAGCCTGGCCTGTTTTCGGATGAAGAAGGAGGCCTTTGTCCCTGGAGCAAATGTTTAGGAGAGTGTTAAGGAAAGTCTGAAAGGCAATGAGGCCAAATCATATAGAACTTTTACCTTTATCTGGTGAATTGAAGAACTAATCCAAGGTGCCACAATCTGATTTAGCATTTTAAAGCATCATCTTAATGGATGAGTTGAGATTAAATTCTGTAGGGGCAGGACAGCGTAGAAGGTTGGTCAGGAGTCTACTGCAGTGATCCAGGCAAGAGACAGTGGTGCTCATACCACATGGTAGAATGGGAGTAGTGAGAAGGGACAGTTTCTGGGTGCATTTTGAAGCTAGAGCTTGTAGGTTAGCTGATAAATTGGATATGGTATGGACTTTGGGCAGTGGGATCATTAAGTAGAGCTGTGAGATTTTTGGCCACAGTAACCGGAATATCATTTGAGGTAGGGAAAGTGGAGCTGATTTAGAAAAAAAAGATGAGCCTTGGACACAGTTTAAAATGTCTTTTAGAGCTTCAAGATTGAATAGGCATTTAGATTTGAGTCCAGAGTTCATCAGAGACACCTAAACCAGAGATATGTGTTTGGGAGTTAACATCTGGGAGCATTTAATGCCATGAGTTTGGATCACATCATTAAGAAAGGAAGTATAGACAGAAAAGAAAATGTCCCAGGATAAGACCCATGAGAAGGAAAACCAGACAGGTGTGTTGTCCTGGACTGGAAGTGATAAAAGGGAGAAGGGTATGGTGAACTGTGTCAGATGAAAGTAGGTAGGAAAGTGTCATCAAAAATCATGTTTTACAAATGACAAAACACTGTCCACAGAGGCTATACCTATCCCAAGCATGTCAAAGCAAGAATTGAATCTTCGGGCTTCCTTCTCTAAGCAGCCACAGTAATGAGGTCAAGCTGGTCATTTTAAAAGGGAAAAAGTGGAAGTTTCCTGGTGGTCTAGTGCTTAGGATTCAGCACTTCCACTGCGGTGGCTTGGGTTCAATCCCTGATCGGGGGACTGAGATCCCACAAGCTGCACAGTGCGTCCAAACTAAGTAAATGGAAAGGAAGAAAAACTAATAACATAAGGATTCATTTTCTATTCTTACAGTCCATCCTAATACATGATTACTATGGAATCATTTGTGAAACAGTGAATTTGCATCACCACCTGGGATAAAAAACAATGAGGAGTGAGGAGAGGGAAAGGAAAAACAAATGTTTGTAGAGAATGGACTGTGGGCCACGTTCAAGGCTAAGCAGTCAGATGCTTCATTTAATTTAATCTTTGCAACCAATAAGGAAGGCATTATTAGCTTCATTTTACCTAAATGGGAACTAAGGTTTATAAGGTCAAGGCTGTAGCTTTCCCAAGGCCATGTGACTAGTCATTCATACCCTGGTGGTTTTAAGCCTAGCTAAATCTCATTTCCTTTCTGTCAGTTCTGACTTCCTGAAGACAAAAAATGATTCTGTTTACATCTGGAATAAAGACTTCAGTTCAGTTCAGTTCAGTCACTCAGACTACCCTTTCCTCACCCATCTGGACTTTAATATTGCTTTTCGTTTGATTGTAGGTAATATTCAATCAAAAAGCCAATCTGTGGAAGGTGGCATTGTTGGCAGTATAATACTCTTCAGCTGTTTATACTCAGAGGTGTGAAGTCAGTTCTAATACTTCCTCATCAAAAACTTGAAATGCTAAGACTGACTTTGCGTGCATGCATGCTCAGTTGCTCAATCATGTCCAACTCTTTGAAACCCCAGGGACTGCAGCCTGGCAGGCGCCTCTGTCTTCCCAGTCAAGAATACTGGAGCAAGTTGCCATTTTCTTCTTCAGGGACTCTTCCCAACGCAGGGATCGAGCCCACGTCTCCTGTGTCTCCTGAACTAGGAGACAGATTCTTTCCTACTGTGCCACCTGGGAAGCCCCCAAGACTGACTTTATATAATTAAAATATATATTTGGCTGATTCTGCCACAGACTCAGTTTTCCTCATGCTGTATAGGATGTCAAAGTCATGTCATCTGAAATATGTTATGGCAGATAGACTTTTACATACCTTATTTGGATGCAAATCCCTTTGTCTACCTTTTTAATACTTGATCTGAATAAATATCAAAAATTAGATTTCTAATAAGATGTACTCATTTTCTGACCATTCCAGGGTGCAGTTGTGTAGGCCCCACTGATTCAAATGTATGTAGATTGTCTTGTTTATGTTGAGCTGCAGTCCCTAAAATACCACAGACTGGATAGCCACAGACATTCATGTCTCACGGTTCTTGGCTAGAAGTCCAAGATCAATGTGCTGGAAGACTTGGCATCTGTGGGAGCCTGTTCCCTGGTTGCAGACTGCCAAATTCTTCTTTTGTTTTGTTTTTTTTTAAACAGCTTTATTGAGATATAATTCACATATCATGCAATTCACCGTTTTAAAGTAGATAATTCAATGAGTTGTTTGTTTGTTTTTAGCATAGTCACAGATTTGTGCAACTGTCACCACTATCCAATTCTAAAATAGCTCCATTATCTCTAAAAGAACCTCATAGCTAGTAACAGTCACTCTCCATTTCCACCTTCCCTAGCCCCTGGCCACTACACACTGTTTTCTGTCTCTGGATTTGCCTATTTCATAAAAACGGACTCATATAATATGTGATCTTGGTGACTGACTTCTTTCACTTATCATAATATTTTCAAAGTGTATCCATGTTTAGCATGTTATCAGTATGTCATTCTTTTACATTGTCAAATAATATGCCATTGTATGGAGAGACCTCATTTCGTTAATCCATTCATCAGTTGATGGACATTTGGTTTGTTTTCACTTTGGGGGATTTTGAATAGTGGAGATTCCTTGTATATGCACATGGTGGAGAGCGTGAGGGTGCTCTCTGGGGTCCCTTTTTATGACGACACTAATCCTATTCATGAGGATTCCATTCTCATGACCTAATCACCTCCCCCAAACCCTCCTCTTAATACCATCACATTAGGGGTTAGGATTTCAACATTTAACTTTGGAGGGACACAAACATTCAGTCCATAACACAGATGTTCATTAAATCACTTCTTTCACTTGGCCTGATTGACTGGCCCTAAAAAGTATGTTTTGCTGTTAGCTCACAGATGTGTAGGACCAGTTTTGAAATAAAAGAATGAGTCAGAGAACTGACTTTATCTTGGACTTGAGCACCCTAGAAATCACAGTAGCTAACCCAGAGCAGTCTTGCCTGACAGTAGTAAGATATGACAGTTAAGCAATGCCAAGCCATTGTTTCCCAGTTCTGCATTTCAAAATAAGTGGCTCTTGTTCCTTTGGCTTCCTGAAGATTAATCAAAGGAAGCGTAAAGCAACAATAAACTGGGAAGTTTTCCCTTAGTTTTCAGATCTCTCCTGGAAGCATTTATGGTAATAGAATTTAATTAATAACACATGTATGAAGTGTAAGGGCTAAAACTTTTATGAATCATCCATCAGGAGAGTTGAAAAATAAAATCTATACCACTCTTATATTTTAAGAATTAAAATTTGAGAAAGAAATTACAATTTAATTGGTCACATAAAATCTTAGTATTTTAAAGGTTGAGCTGTCAGAAAATGGACTCTGGAGACTATTGTCTTTATTGTGTGTGTGCTAAGTTGCTTCAGTCGTGTCTGACTCTTTGCAACCCTATGGACTGTGGCCCACCAGGTTCCTCTGTCCATGGGATTCTCTAGGCAAGAATACTGGAGTGGGTTGCCATGACCTTCTCCAGAGGATCTTTCTGACCCAGGGATTGAACCCATCTCTCTCACTTCTCCTTGTAGGTGGGTTCTTTACCACTAGCACCACCTGGGAAGCCCCACCTTCTCTATCATGGGTGGTCAAATCTAGAAAGAAAAATACATTCATTAATAAGGAGCCGTCCATAATTATGTTCAAGAATGAATTATTTAGAGTTGTCATTAAGAAAAGTTTTACCAAAAAACAGCATTTTCTTTGGACATTTTACAAATGTGCACAAATTCCTGGGTCCTGTCCACATCCAGGGCCTTAAGAGGCATCCAGGCAGGGGAGGATTCCAAAGCTTATATGGTATTAACTCATGGTCGGCCTGTCTCCTGTTTTGTATGTCTTCATTATATTTTTATAAGTCTTCTAATTCAGAAAAAGATAAAAAACATTAGCAGTGCTCTAGCTTCTTTTGAGAAATGCAAAGATAACTTCCTTTGCTGATTATACTTTTAACAGATGGGTGATGTTAGAGATCTTTTTGATACTTTTAATGCTAGTCTCTCAGGGCTTCCCTGGTGGCTCAGATTCTAAAGAGCTTGCCTACAAGGTGGGAAACCTGGGTTGGGAAAATCCATTGGAGAAAGAAATGGCAACCCACTCCAGTATTCTTGACTGGAGAATTCCATGGATAGAGGGGCCTGGTGGGCTATGGTCCATGGGGTTACAAATAGTTGGACATGACTGAACATATTTTGTAAAACAATTTGTACTCATAGCGGTATGTTCATACTTTCAAAAAATGAACTTTTTTGTATTACACTATTGTTAGTGATTTTTGAAATTCACTCAGTAAGGTAGAGAGATAAAACTCTTGAAGTGTAAAGAAAGTTTAAAACAAACATCTGTATAGAATAAGGGATAGAGAGAGCTTAGTAGAAGGTAGAGAGCTGTCTTCTCATATGCATCACTTAAGTGGACTTATAAACATCACATGACTCTAGAATAACCCCTGACCCAGGGGTTATTGTCCCCTGGGGGGACAATTATTCATTGTCCCCTGACCCAGACAGTCACTGAGTAATCTGTATTGTCAGCTGTTGGAACTTTCTATGCAGGTTCGCACACCGTAGAGATTCAGAACCAGAGTTCAGAATCCAGATTCAGAAACTTAGGTTTAGCTCTTTAAACAGAGCTAATCAAAATTCTGGGGAAATGATTTATATTGCCTCTTCTCAAAAGTTATTTATTTGAGAATTAGTGTATTCATTGCTTCTGAAAAATGTAACTATCAAATGCTGGAGCAGTATTGAACTTTTAATCTTAAAAAACTAAAAAACTATATTGAAGCTTAGTGATGACTCTACTTTTTAATACACTGTCTAGGTTTGTCATAGCTTTTCTTACAAAGAGCAAGTGTCTTTTAATTTCATCCATATTTAAAAGCAGAGACATTATTTTGCCAACAAAGGTCCATCTAGTCAAAGCTATGGTTTTTCCAGGAGTCATGTATGGATGTGAGAGTTGGACTATAAACAAAGCTGAGCACCAAAGAATTGATGCTTTTGAACTGTGGTGTTGGAGAAGACTCTTGAGAGTCCCTTGGACTGCAAGGAGATCCAACCAATCAATCCTAGAGGAAATCAGTCTTGAATATTCATTGGAAGGACTGATGTTAAAACTCTAATACTTTGGCCACCTGATGTGAAGAACTGACTCATTGGAAAAGACCCTGATGCTGGGAAAGATTGAAGGCAGGAGGAGAAGGGATGACAGAGGATGAGATGGTCAGATGGCATCACTGACTCTATGGACATGAATTTGAGTAAGCTCCAAGAATTGGTGATAAAGAAGCCTGGCGTGCTTCAGTCCATGGAGTCACAAAGAGTTAGACATGACTGAGCAACTGAACTGAACTATCTCACATTTTATTATACTGACCTTTATTCCTTGTGCCTGTGACATCTTTAGTAATGGTTTCTTATTTTACACTCACATAGTGTTAGGACCATTACTCCCTGGCACCTTAATCTTAGGGAGAACCAATTAAAATATTGAATGGTTGATATTTATGCCTTGCTTTGAGTATGTGATTCTTATTAACATCAATATTGGAAGACAGCATTTCTTCATCTTGTCTTGAGGGTCTATTGGATTTGAGTGGACTGCTGTGATCTATCTAAAGTGTATAATCACTGCCGCTGGTTAATGAATTGTGTTTGGCTGAGGTCATCACTTGAGGAATATCAAAGAAAAATCTCAGATGGTTGAAGGATTTTTTTCATATCCTAGTGTGGAATATCTGGTGAGAAATTCAGCCACTGTGGCTTTCCAATACTATTGATCACTGTTAAGCATTTGAAGACTTTGAAATTTCTAAGAATTTTATTGTAAGAAGTTAATTTATTTACTTCATTGTGGATATCTCATGAAAAAATTTAATTGTCCAGTTTGGGTCACTGAATGCTGTGAAAGTTTCCCTAAATTCACTAATGAGTATAATATTATGAAAACAACTGATACTCAGTTCCAAGACACCAATTCTCCCTCTTTTCAGTTCAGTCGCACAGTCGTGTCTAACTCTTTGCGACCCCATGAACCACAGCACGCCAGACCTCCGTGTCCATCACCAACTCCTGGAGTTCACCCAAACCCATGTCCATCAAGTCGGTGATGCCATCCAACCACCTCATCCTCTGTCGACCCCTTCTCCTCCTGCCCTCAATCTTTCCCAGCATCAGGGTCTTTTCAAGTGAGTCAGCCTTCCGCATCAGGTGGTCAAAGTATTGGAGTTTCAGCTTCAACATCCGTCCTTCCAGGGAACACCCAGGACTGATCTCCTTTAGGATGGAGTGGATCTTCTTGCAGTCCAAGGGACTCTCAAGAGTCTTCTCCAACACCACATTTCAAAACCATCAATTCTTCAGCGCCCAGCTTTCTTTATAGTCCAACTCTCACATCCATACATGACCAGTGGAAAAACCATAGCCTTGACTAGACGAACCTTTGTTGGCAAAGTAATATCTCTGCTTCTTAATATGCTGTCTAGGTTGGTCATAACTTTCCTTCCAAGGAGTAAGTGTATTTTAATTTCATGACTGCATTCACCATCTGCAGTGATTTGGGAGCCCCCAAAAATAAAGTCTGCCACTGTTTCCACTGTTTCCCCATCTATTTCCCATGAAGTGATGGGACCGGATGCCATGATCTTCGTTTTCTGAATGTTGAGCTTTAAGCCAACCTTTTCACTCTCCTCTTTCACTTTCATCAAGAAGCTCTTTAGTTCTTCTTCACTTTCTGCCGTAAGGGTGGTGTCATCTTCTTTTACTCAAATGATTAAAAAATTGAAAAGAGGAGGAGGCATAAAACTTTTGTGCAGTATATAGCAACTATGCACAGTTTGTTCAAATTAATTCATTTATCATAAACATTTGCCAGTTAATACTTTCTCTGTTAAAATGGAAGTTTGTTATATATTCCCTGAATAATGTTTTTACAACCCTAAATATTGATAATGTGTGTGAAATTGTCTGCAGTGTGTCTGACTATATCATGTTTGATACTGATCTCTCCCAATGCCTTGCACTGATGTGAGGATGGGGGGTGAGAGCTGGGGTGGGAGGAGACCTGTGGACTCAGACGAAACTGGCTGTAAATAGGCGCACATCTCGGCTTCCCTGCTTTCTAGTGTTGTGACCTTGAGCAAGGTCCTTAACCTCTCTCAGTTGTCACATCTGTCAAGTAAAGATATTCACAGAATGGAGTCACATCTTCGTTAGATGCTAGATTCTTAAGGGGAAAATTTATTCATTGTCAAAATCACCCTTGAATTCTTTAGGTCATCATTAACTCACCAGGGACATCAGCCACCTGGTAACTCCCAAGTCAGAAACATCGCTTTGTTTCTCCTTGCATTTTGGGGTAGCTTCTCTTTCTTGGAAAATAGGATGCCAATGTCTCATTAAGAGGAAGCGCCAGAATGGTTGGAGACTAGAAGGACATGTCCGTCTGTGTGTCTTTTTCCCTTTTCCTTCTCCCTCCTCCTGCTCTCTTCTCTCCCTCCCCTTCTATGACCTGTTATGATTGAATGACAGACGGTGAGAGAGATGAGTATATTGTCTAATATATCCTAATTTCTACCTCAGGCTACTTTCTGTCCATATAAATATTTATCTGTAATAAATATTGGATGGTATTATTGTTACTGCTAGCCCTGTGGATCTCACATTTGTTGCTCTGGGGACTTCCCTGGCAGTCCAGTGGTGAAGACTCTGTGCTTCCCCTGCAGGGGGGTGTGGGTCTGATCCCTGGTCAGGGAACCAAGATCCCATGTGCCTCACGGCATGGTCACAAAATGAAAAAAAAAAAATTTGTCACTATAACTAATACCCACAATATTTGTAACTTGCTTCTATGCATGGTATTCTCTGTAATGTACTTTCAAAAGAAACAACAAACCTCTGTAATATGTCAATTTTTCTCAATCATGTTTTAATGAAAAGTAGTAATTTTTAAATTTATTTATTTATTTATTTTTTCCTATGTCACTTTAAAAAAAATTTTAGTTGGAGGCTAATTACTTTATAATACTGTGGTGTTTTTGCCAAACATTGACATGAATCAGCCACAGGTGTACATGTGTTCCCCATCATGACTCTCCCTCCCCCCTCCCTCCCCATCCCATCCCTCAGGGTCATCCCAGTGCACCAGCCCTGAGTGCCCTGTCTCATGCGTGGAACCTGGATTGGCGGTCTGTTTCACATATGATAATATACATGTTTCAATGGTGTTCTCTCAAATCATCGCACCCTCCCTTTCTCCCAAAGAGTCCAAAAGTCTATTCTTTACATCTGTGTTTCTTTAAAATTATTTATTTATTTATTTTTAATATCAAAAACCTTTTGTATTAGGGTATAGCAGATTGACAATGCTGTGATAGTTTCGGTTGAGCATTAATGGATACGTGTGTATGTATGGGCTGAATCCCTCCACTGAAAAGTGTTGTTAATTGAAATGACATTTTTATAGTAAACTTTTAAATTGTGGTGGTGTGAATACATATTTATTCTTAGTCAAGCTAAATTATTCTAGGTGGGTGATAGACAGTATAAGAACTTTCATTCTTACCGTGAGGGGTGGAGAAAAGAAACAAAAAGATTTTATTTGACTGAAAGGAATTACTTGACTTGGAGTTTAGCAGTTATGGAAACAATCATCTCTTAACCTTACTTTATGAACTTCTGCCAGCAGCTCTGGAACACATCTGTAACTGTGAGAGATGTTTTGTAGCTAAGTTTAAAACAATTGTTGACCTCAACCAGTGGACCTACATGACAGTTTTTTGTTTATTTTTATACTTAACTTACTCAAGATAAGTGAAGGAAAAAAAAATCAGTTCAAGAAAGCAGCCAGCAGAACCTATTCCTAAAATCTGCCAGTGAAATGTTTATACGGAACATTTTGTTTTCATCCATAGAGTTATTATAAGTTAGGGAAATAAAACTGAATTCGAGGACTTAGAAAGATTGGAACACAGTAGAAATTTTATAATTATCTTTTCAAAATTTAGAACTTTCTGTGTAAGCTCAACATAAGTGACCATACTTTAAAAAATATTTTTGCTTAATGAAAGGCAAACCTTGAAGTAAATAGAATTAGAGGGAGCGAGAAGAGGATGCTTCAAATTATAGAAAGAAATATTCAGCTACCAAGAAATGCTATCTTCATTAATGTCATAGACTTAAACCCCTTTATAACTTTTTTGCTTTCATAGCTTTTCCAGTGCAACCACTCCTTCATTTTTCTTTGGGACATTTTTTTCTCCTATTCAAATATACACATAGAAAAGTTATGAGAGAATTAAAATTATTGACGTTAATCATAGAACTTTAAAAGCAAGTTTTGAAAATTGAAGAAATAATTCTCAAAGGAGGTTTTAGCAAGTAGAAAACTGGGACTGAGAAAGGGGTAAGATAATTGAGCCCAGTCCTAAATCTTCCAGTCTCATATTAGACTTATGTTTGCCTCAAATGAAAGAAGATCCAAGACTCCTAAAGAAAATAAACATTCTCAGTAGGCAGTGTGGTGTTTGAAAAGCTCACAGACATGATGTGAAGGGAACAAAGATTACCTTTTCCTATTTTGCCAACATTGTCCCTTCAACTGGTTTCCAGGGAATATGAATCTTCATTGTTTTGTCTAAGAGGTGTACTAAAACAGTTCAAAAAATCACAAGAAATGCCAGTCATAATTGGACCTTCTCTGAGGGCGCTAATTTACACATTACTAAAGGGGAAAAGAAACTTTTTCAAAGTGTATTTCGGAAGTTTCACATAATAACAGTTTAGAATCAGAATCAACTGCCAAAAACATTCAGCCATCATGTCATTTAAACGCAGGTGTAATTCACAAGACCCATGAGGCCCTGCCTTTCCTCCAGCTCGTTTAAGAGGATGCCGACTTGGCCAGCTTACTCTCTCCTCTTCCTCTGTGCCCTGAAATTTTCCAAACCCTCCTTTTGAACTCTACAAAATAAAATTGAAAAAGGAGAGGAAAAGCTGGAAAAGAAAGATGTGAGAGGTGGGGAGAGGGTCAGAAGACTACAGGACATATACTGGTATGTGACAGAAGTATGTGGAAAAGGGAAAATAGAGTATTTTAAAAGAGTTCTTAGACCCATTTATGGTTTTTGAAATAGACAAGAAAAGGAGTAATTTTGAAATTATTCTTTGGTGGTCCCAGTACCTCCCTAAGACTGAGCCAGATGGGTTAACTGGTTTATGCGAATAAATTTTCTCAAGTGTCAATAGAAAGGATCAGTTCAGGCCTGCATTCTTCACATAGATTTGCCAGTTTCCTTAGTGAAAATGTTTACAGTTCCAGGATATGTAGAACCTGAATAGATTAACAACGTTGAACAGTTAAGTAGAACTAGACGTTTGAGATTTGTAGATTTTTGAGACTTTTCATTTCACAATTAGATTTGCTGTTCAGGCTTCCAAGATAGGAGACAAAAAGGAAAAAAAAAATTATCCAGTATAGCATGTATTCTTCAGAAATGATAAAAGCTAGCAGAGTAGAAGATTCATTTACATGTCAGTCTACATATAGATGAATGATTCAAAGATGCCATGCCATGTGAAAAATTATTCTCTCCTTCCTAGAAGTACAATAAATTATTTCATAGTTAAGAAATTCTGCTCTCATAGGAACTTTCAAAACCCTTGAACTCATGGTTTCTTGCTCCCCTTAAGTCTATTCTTGAGTCATCAAACCAGCCTTAGCTGTAAGTCTAGAGCTGTGGTTCTCAACCCAGTATGACTTGCCCATTCCATCTGCAGGGGACATTTGGCAATGTCTAGAAACATTTTTGGTTGTCAGGACTTGGGATGGGAGAGTAGGGATACTCCTGAAATCTAGTGGGTAGAAGCCACTATACTGCAGAGCACCTTATAATGCACAAGACATTTTTCCACAACGAAGAATGATCCAGTCTCAAATGTCAGTACCTCAGCATTGAGCAGCCCTTGTCTAGAGTCGTCCCTCTGAAATTACCTTGATATCCTCCCCCTCTAGTCGTAGCCCCTTAGCTTCTACCTTCATGTTATTCTTCTGAGCCAATCCTTGCTTTGGTCTTAACCACCAATTTTTTACCCTATCTCATCTTCATTAGACCTGTGGAATTGTCCAAGAGGCATCTTTATTAATCTGCAGCCCTTCCTCATAGTTCAGCTTGCGGGGAAATGTGCTTCGGGGCCCAGTATGGAATAGTAATAAGTAATGTGGACTTTGGGTATCATTGAGGTAGGTTCAAATCCCAGCTCTGCCACTTACTACTTAATATAACTGTGCCCAAGTCTCTTACCCACTCTGTGCCTGTTTCCCTACCTGAAAAATGTGTATAAAAATGGCACACTACCAAAAGAATTGTTAGGAGAGTTAAGTTAATACTCGTAAAGCACTGGGGATGGTGCCTAACATCCAAGTGCCTCATACTACTATGTGTGTGCTCAGTCATGTCCGACTCTTTGTGACCCCTGGATTGCACCTCACCAGGCTCCTCTGTCCATGGAATTCTCTAGGCAAGAATACTGGAGCGGGTTGCCATATCCTACTCCCCATTTCCTATGACCTGTGGAGCAAACCTGAGGCTCCCGTGTCTCCTGCATTGGCAGGCAGATTCTTTACCACTTCGCCACCTGGGAAGCCTAAGTGCTTCATAAATGTTAGTTATTGTTCTTGCTCAAGAGCTCACTAAGGCCTGCGTCCTCCAACTCACTTTCTCCTCTGTACCCCAAGTCCAGGGAGAAGATATATTTTATTCATGATGGTTTCTCTCAAATGTTTGCCTAAGCTGTGAGTCGTTTCCATTTTCCTCATGGTCAGCGTTTCTAAATATGGAAAGGCAGGATTTTCTGTCTTTGGTTTTGGCTACCCACATCCCCTCCCTGAGGCAATAACACTTGACAACATGAAGGTGGGGGAGGACAAAGAAGGGATGGGGCAAATATATCAAAACATTGTCCTGCATGACGCAGAGTTCTCAGTCTGCAGTTGGAAACTGGTGAGTAAATGGATGAGAGGGTGGATACCTCATGGGCAGTGCTCAATTTTCTGGCACAGGTAACCATGTGGAGTGTGATACCTTTCACTGTATTGAGATTTCATAGAAAGAAAGCAAAGTTTTTGAGGGCAGGCTAAGTTCTGTTTTGCCATGAGTTTTTGGTGCCTGTAGGAAATGGAGACATAGATACCCAAGAGAAAGAGGACTTTTTGAATTTAATCTCAGTAGAGAGATTATAGCCAGGGGTACAGATTTTTCAGCAAATAAATGGTAGTTGAGTCAATAAGAGTATAAAAAATAAATTTTAAAAACAAGAGTATGAAGGATTGTGTAGAAAGGAGATAGTTGAGTCAGGAAAGTAGTTTCTGGATGAATGGATGGCTAGATAAATTGATGAATGGATAAATGCACAGATGGATGGGCAGAACAAGGAGGAAGAAGATCCCACAGGGAGATAGAATGAAGACTAGAAGTGAATCATGTCACAGAATTCAAGGGAGTCAAAAAGAGTCAGATGGCCTGGAAAGATCAAGTAAGGTAAAAAGTGAAAGTGTCCACTGAATATGGCACAGAGTCATCATTTTTTGCTTGGGGAAAATAGTGTAAGTAAATTATATGAAGACAGAAAACAGATGGTAGAATGAGCAGAGAACTAGCATTTCTAGTATATTATAGAAATAAGTCTTCAAGAAATAACCTTCCTTAGATTTGATGATAAATTTAATTTCATCCTAGATTATTTCATGTATAATTTTTGGATAGACAACAGTTGGACTGCTTTGCCTCAATTGTTTACCCATGATGACCAGCAAGAATGCTTTGCATTAAAATGATTAACATCAATCTATACAATATTTTTGATACCTTTGCAAAAGAATAACTTGTTTTCTGGAACCCTTCATTAGTATTATTTTGTCTAGCTTCATTCACTTGATTCTTCTCATTAGTAAACAATAAGAAGTTGTCTCATTCATTTATTCAATAAATATTTATTGTGCTTTGCTTTACTCCAGACATTGTTCTAGGTGTTTGGACTACATCAGAGAATACAACAGACGAATATTCTTGTCCTTCTGGCATTTAAATTTCAGAATTGCATACTAATAGGAAATGATTAAATGTGGTCATGAAACTGGGCATAGAATGACATCCATGAAGTGAAATAATACAAAATGAGCATATCAGAGATTGAATTAGAAAGTTTTTAGCTCCTGGTTCAGCTACTTTGTTATTTAAGCCTGGATCATGCGTACCACACTAAATCGTTTCCACTATTGAATTTTATCAAGTAAAAGAATTTATGAGAACACCTTTTAAAATGAAACCTTCTCTGTAAGTTTACAGAGATGATGTCATCACCATCATCATCATCGTCACGTCACTATCAGACTTCATAATCCATCAGTCATTTCAACTTATGGACCAGTTCTGGAAAAGTCATTGCAGTGTTTAGGAGGAAATCAAATACGTTCTGTTTGCATTTTTCATCATAATTTTACATACAAAGTTTACAAGCATTTTATATTATCTATACATTTAATAGTTGAAAATATGTTAAAGGGCTTTATATTATTTAGGTATAGTCGGGGTTAAGTTCAGAAAACAATTTATAGCCTTACATAGGACAGTGAAAATAGTTAGCTTTTATTCACAGGGAACAATGATACCTTTGACAGTGCTAGATCACATATTAGGTTGAATTAAGGACACAAACACTTTTGTAAGAATTGAACTTGTAAGAGTGTGTTATCTGTGGGGACAGCAGGGGTCAGGGGAGGAACGCAAAAAGAGTCATGAGTTTTGCTTTGGGAAGTGCTTACAGGGCTAAACCGAATTGTAGAAAATGGAAAAAACATATATAGTTTGCCTTGGCTTTTCCTGTTTTATTATTATTATTATTATTATCTTTAATTGGAGGACAATTGCTTTACAATGTTTGTTAGTTTCTGCTGTTCCACATGAGAGTCAGCTATATGTATACTATACATCCCCTCCCTCTAAAGCCTCCCTCCCACTCCTCAAGGTCTTCACAGAGCACCAAGCTGAGCTTCCTGTGCTGTTTTTCAGATTTTGATACTTTGAATTATTATGAATTGTGTGAAACCGTCACCAAACTTTAGGCCAGTTTTCTTTCGTACTGCGTCCCATTCAGACACTTGATGGACTTTGCACTATTTTAATTATCCTGTTTTCATCTTTCAGATCATAAGGCCTATGGATTCTCTGCCTCAAAAGATCATCAAGTGGTCACAGCAATAGAGTATCAAGGTAGAGTGCCTTGCTCCTTTTCACGAGCTGTATTGTTTGAAGAACTCATGGGATTGACATGCGTGTCTTATTTGTCAGAAACTCACTTCACACTAGCCCCTCTGCTGAAATGCTGCTCCCTGCTGTTTCTACCTTGAGAACTCTTTCTCCACCTCTTCAGTGGAAATTTTGGACATTCCATGAAAGGCTTGATGTACAAAGAAGGTCTCTTATTACATAAAGTATTTGCAGCAAAAAAAAAAATCTGATTTGTAAAACAGGGAGATGGAAATCTTGGAAAGTTACAAGGTTAGCTAGGTTTAGTCAATGGAAATTAACACTGCAAACACCACACTGCGTATTTAAGATAACATTAATATAGCCTATTAAGGGTATCATTTTTTAAATTTATTTTAGCTTCTTAAAATATTTATAAGGGAGGAGTTTATATTTAATGGATATAAAGTTTCAATTTTACAAGATAAAAGAGTTCTGGAGATTGCTTAAACATCAATGTGAATATATTGAACACTACTGAACTGTACAGTAAAAATCATTAAGAAGGTAAATTTTAAGTTATGTGTATTTTATAACAATTTTTAAAAAAACTTTAAGGATCTGCTGTGTGCATGCTCAGTCACTTCAGTCATGTCTGACTCTTTTTGACCCGTGGATTAGCTTGCCAGGCTCCTTTGTCTGTGGGAATCCCCAGCGAGAATACTGGAGTGGTTTGCTGTTTCCTTCTCCAGGGGACCTTCCTGACCCAGAGACTGAACCCACCACATTTCTTGCATTGGCAGGTGGATTCTTTGCCACTGAGTCACCAGGGAAGCCCGTAAGGATCCAATAACCCCCCAAAAATTATTCAGTTGCCCAGTCGTGTTTGACTCTTTGCGACCCCATGGCTTTCTTGTCCAAAAAGAATTATAGGAGTTTTTATAAATTTACTTCAGCTTTGTCTATCTACTGCTTTTCTGAAGGATCTTTTTACCTAGAACACATTAATAATGCTGGGCAACCTGAAATATTACTGTTTCTTAAGTGTGATACTTCCTTAGACGATAAACGTTTAAGAAATTGGTTTCAAATGTCTGATCGCTCTTTTGAGGCATGTCTTAGGTTTCTTGAGTTGAAGAGAAATAGATTTGGAGTAAAGCAACAAAAATTTTTAAAGAAGCCTGATGAGGGGAGGAATTAAATGACCTAGGATTTAACCAGTGCTTATAGTCGTGGCTGGCACATAGTAAGTTGCATATGCTCGTTAAATAAAAAATATGCTTTAATAAGAACCTGTCTGTCATTCACTTAATTACTTAGGTTATTCAGGCTCTTTGAAGTCATAATATTTTTCATGATTAAGCTAATAAAGCATTCTTTATCATGACATAGTTTTAAATGGGGAGATGGTGGGGAAAAGAAATTAATGTTTGGGAATAATTTGGGACTACAGAACACTTATAGGGAAGACAAACAGGGCTGGGTAAGATGCCAAAAAGGAGACTGGAAAAGCCAATGAAGGAAAACAGTGAGAGAAAAAGATGGATCAGGATGTCTGTAAGGGACAGAGGAAGGGAGTTTCTCCTGCTTTTCCCTTTCCTGGAGGTTCTTACTGTTGGGTTCAACTAGCTACTGTGTATATTCATTCCTGCCCCCAGGCCCTATGCCATGATATCTGAATTAGGATGCCAAAAGTATGTATTTTACTCTTACATTACTAAAAAAAAAAAAAAAAAAAAGGTACTGAGGGGAAGTTCACATAACATGAAATTCATGGCGCTGAAGTGAACCTTTGAGCGGCATTCATTGTATCCACTCTGTTGCGTGGCCACCTCTGTCTAGTTTCAAAGCATTTCCAACACTCTAAAACCCTCCACCATTTTTATGTCACTTTAAAATGTGTTTTATTTTATGGAAATACTTTATGGAAATATTTTATGGAAATATAATATGGAAAATACTTGTGTATCTGTTGCAATCAAATGTTAGTCTCATTTAATCTTGAATAAGCATTTCCTGTTTTTTTTTTTAATTTCACCTTTGCTCCTTTTAATTAAAAATTACATTTTGACTTTATTTTATATGGGTGCCAATCATTCCAACTTGGCTTTCTGTAAAGCCAAAATGAATATCTATCTTCTTCAACATTTCATGTTCATTTACTATATTTTATACAGTAACTTAATTTTGCTTAAAGTCTAAAACTTTTTTGCATTTACTTTTTTTTAATTGAAGTAAGGTTGATTTACAGTGTTCCTTTCTGCTGTACAGCAAGGTGACTCAGTTTTACATATAGACATTATATATTATTTAATTTTCTTTTCCATTATGGTTTGTCCCAAGACATTTAGTCCCTGTGCTGTACAATAGGACCTTGTCGTGTAATCATTCTGTGTGTAAAATTTGTATCTACTAATCCTAAACTCCCAGTCTGTCCCTCCCGACTTTGCCTCCCCACTGGCAACCACAAATCTGATCTCTATGTGAGTCTGTGTCTGTTTTTTTAGATAGGTTCCTTTGTGTCATATTTCTGATTCCTCATATAAATGACATCATATGATATTTATCTTTCTCTTTCTGACTTCACTTAATGTAGGAATCTCTAGTTTGCATCCATGTTGCTACCAATGGCATTATTTTTTATGGTTGAGTAGTATCCTTCCATATATATAAGCCACCTCTTCTTTCTCCCTTCCTCTGTTGGTGAACATTTAGGTTGTTTCCATGTCTTGGCTATTGTGAATAGTGCTGCATTGAACATAGGGGAGCATGTATCTTTTCAAATTATAGTTTTGTCCAGATATATGCCCAGGAGTAGGATTGCTGGATCGTATGGTAATTCTGTTTTTAGTTTTCTGAGGGACCTCCATGCTGGTTTTCATAGTGACTGCACCAGTTTGCATTCCCACCAACAGTACAGGAGAAGTCCCTTTTCTCCACACCTCCACCATTTGTCATTTGTAGACTTTTTAATGATGGTCCTTCTGACTGGTGTGAGATCGTACCTCACTGTAGTTTTGATTTGCATTTCTCTAATAATTAGCCGTGTTGAGCATCTTTTCATGTGCCTATTGGCAGTCTGTATGTCTTCTTTGGAGAAATTTCTATTTAGGTCTTCTGTCCGTTTTTTGACTGGGTCATTTGTATTTTTGTTATTGAGTTGTACTGAAATATTTTCTGATTTGTGTATATGTGTATGTGTGTTCCTCCAATTCATTGTTTTGTCCCTTGTCTCTCAGAAGTCAATCAATCATGAGTTAATTCCTTCTCTTCAGTATTGCTTTTCTGTATCATTTCCCATAGTGATGCCAAAAGCAGAATGAGGGTAAAATGAGGGCTTCTCTCCCAGACTTATAAATTATATGAGCAGCCTATGCAGAGAGTGTTCAGCTGTGTGAGCAGTAAGTCAGAATTTAATAGCATACTTTTCCCCACAGAAGTAATTTATAGCAATCTATCAGAATGACTTTGGTAGTACCAATTCTATTCTTGCATTATATAAGATTTTGATGATTTCTAACTTGAGCACAGAAGTGAAAATCAAACAATAATCAACAATACAACAACTAGAAAAATGAATATTCACAATGATTCTGTGTGATTCCTAAAAATGATTATTTTGCTACATGTTGAAAAGAATGCCTTTTCTAAACAAAGAATTATAATTTCTCAATCCAAACCAACACAGGTATTTTTGGCAATGTAATAATCATCTTAATAGAAAAACTTGGTGCATTTTTCTGTTTCAATATGCCTTGTTTTGGAAAAGTATGATTTATATCTACATTATTTTCTTTGCTGTCTCAAACACAGGTAATGCTTCAGTTCAAATCTGAGTAATATGGTAGCAAATATATGATGGTGTTAAGTATGGATTTCTGTCATGCCAGGGCAAGCTTACAACTGTAAGTAAGAGAAGTATCTCATGAGTGAAAGTAATAATGACCATTTATGGAGCATGGACCATGTGTACCCGAATGTGTAAATACATTATCTCATTTAATCTCTATGACAGCTTTGCAAGACAAATAATATTGCTCTTCTCATTTACATATATGAACACAACTATATCTTTTTATTAAAAGTTAAATAATTTGCCCAGTAGCAACACATCTAGTTTATGGCAAAGGTCTGACTCCAAAGCCTGTGCCTTAAACTACTATATTATGGCATATTGGGTTTCCCATGTGGTGCTAGTTGTAAAGACTCCACCTGCCAATGCAGAAGACATAAGAGATGTGGGTTCAATCTCTGAGTGGGAAGATCCCCTAGAGTAGGAGATGGCAAGCCACTCCAGCATTCTTGCCTGGGAAATGCTATGGACAGAGTTGCCTGGCAGGCTACAGTCCATGGAGTTGCAAAGAGCTGGACACGACCGAGCAACTGAGCCCAAAAATGGCATAAAAAGCCCGAGGGCTATATACAGAAAGAAAAGCATGCTGGCTGTGAGTTGAATTTTGGCTGAAAAGAGAGAAGAAAGTTCGTAGTAGTTAGCTTCTAAGTCCAGCTCAGTTCAGTTCAGTCACTCAGTCGTGTCTGACTCTTTGCAACCCCATGGACTGCAGCACACCAGGCATCCCTGTCCATCAACAACTCCTAGAACTTGCTCAGACTCATGTCCATCGAGTTGGTGATGCTGTCCAACCATCTCATCCTGTGTCGTCCCCTTCTCCTCCTGCCTTCAATCTTTCCCAACAACAAGGTCTTTTCTAGTGGGTCAGCTGTTCGCATCAGGGAGTCAAAGTATTGGAGCTTCAGTATCAGTCCTTCCATTGAATATTCAGGGTTGATTTCCTTTAGGATTGACTGGTTTGATCTCCTTGCAATCCAAGGGACTCTCAAGAGTCATCTCCAACACCTCAGTTCAAAAGCATCAATTCTTCGGTGCTCAGATTTCTTTATGGTCCAATCTCACATCCATACATGACTCCTGGAAAAACTATAGCTTCTAAGCACACTGAGTTCTTTATCCTCAGATGTTGGCCCCATGCTTCTAGCAGATGTACTGTTTCTCACAGCTTTGGAGGTCAAAATGTTTCCATGCTTGTAGCACTCCCGAAGAACAAGGTGAAATTCAGATTCTAGGGAGTTGAAAAATCCAAATTCCCTCTTTTGAGTCTTTGGTCAAATATCACCTTCTAAATGAGGCAAGCTGTTACTACTGTATTTATTTAAAAATTGCATTCCTTTCCCCCAGCATTCCCAAACTCCCCAGACTTTGATCTACCCTATTTACATAGCACTAATGACCTCTTCATGTACTGTATGACTCACTTTGTGATGTTTCTTGTGTGTCTAACCCCCTGCAAATTGTGAGATCCCAAAGGGCAGGGATCTTTGATTTCACTGCTATAGCTCAAG
Organism: Aepyceros melampus; assembly: GCA_006408695.1. NCBI lineage: Eukaryota > Metazoa > Chordata > Mammalia > Artiodactyla > Bovidae > Aepyceros > Aepyceros melampus. Next base: position 521,806 of record SJXQ01007908.1, on the reverse strand, counting down.
AACAATGGCAGACACAGTAAGTACTCAATATTGTTGTTCCTTAGTTGCTAAGTCCTTCTGACTCTTTTGCGACCCCGTGGACTGCAGCCCACCTTTTGTCCATGGAATTTCCCAGCAAGAATACTGGAGTGGGTTGCCATTTCCTTCTCCAGGGGAGCTTCCCCACCCAGGCATCACACCTCCATCTCCTGCATTGGCAGGCGGATTCCTTACCGCTGAGCCACCTGGGAAGCAAGTACTCAGTATAGATTGAGGCTAGAATAGAGTCACTGCATTTAAGAAAACTGTTGGTTGCACTATTTAACATAATTTCTACAGAGGTTTTTCATAGAGTAATGAATATAGAAATCAGGAAGAATTCACCAGAAGGGATGTGTGTGTGTGTGTGTGTGTGTCCAGTTAGATATGTGAAACCATGTGATAATTTGAGTATAAAAGTACTCCTAAGACCTAGGAGTGTGTGCTAAAAATGAATGTGGGTGTGTGTTTAATTGTTGGAAACTCAACAAAATACGGGAAGGAAACCTATCTAAAACTCAAGACTCCGGAAGGCCACCGCCCATTCTCCTTAATCAACAGAACAGAGCTGTGTTTCCTCAGACAAGTCCCTCGGCACACATTTGTCTGTGTAGCATAATTGTAAACATGTCTCTAAAATGATGTCTGTTTGTAATATAAAACCTGCTTTTAGAACTTTAGACATCCTTAAAAACATCTTTCAGATTGTTTTCTCCTCTTTCTTTTCTCTGTCCTACTTTTTATTTGGCACAACCTGTTATTCTATTTCTATATTTCTAGCAATGTCTGTAGAGCAAGAAAAAATGTAGAAACTACATTTAACAGAAAAGTCATACTTCTATCACATGGAAATCATTGCTGGGTTGATATTTTCATACATATTCATGTAGGTTTTTTGTTCATATCTATGTGTATATTTTTAATAGAATATGTAATGTAAATACAAGTATACTTTTTAATCTACCATATCATTTAACATCTTGAAATAATTTTTAATGGTATCAGAGATACAGAAAGGATTTTTTAGTATAGTTTCTCTTCTAGTTAAATATAGTGTTTCCTTCTAGTTAAATACAGTGTTTTTTAGGTCAAACTATAATACACTGTGAAGGAAAAAAGTTTCAGAAATAAGAAACTGAGGAGAATGCTGCTTAATACTTTGTAATAACCTATATGGGAAAAGAATCTGAAAAAGAATAGATACGTGTACATGTGTAACTGAATCGCTTTGTGTGTGCCTGAAACTGACGCAATATGGTAAGCTATATCCCAATGTAAAATAAAAATTAAAAAAAAGAACAAAAAGAAATATGAAGTTGACACTCTGGAGAGCCTGGTTGAAACATCCTTAAAAATACGTAGGACTAGAGATTTCCATCTGGCAACTTGAAGCAGTTGGTAGGAGGGCACTGGTTTTTTCCTCCCCGTCGTCTTGTTTGGACAGTTAAAAGAGAGGGCGCCTTGGGTAGTTCCTGAAATTCCTTTATGACATAAGTGCAGTCAATTCCCTGTGGTAATGTAACCCTGGTGAGCTACATTGAGGCGGTTAAACCTGAGGCCTGGATTAAATCTTTTTCTATTTTTTCTGGATTGAGGTGAAGGGTAGGAGTCAACAATTTCTTTGGAGACCATGTTGGGTTGGTATTAATGTACTCACAGGGAAGATTTTCAAAGTGGTTCTGGGTGAGAAGGTAGTGTGCTGAGGGGCCATCTGAAGTTCGATAACATGACCTGGGCTGGGCTAAGTGTGTCTTTTTCAGGCAGTAGGTGTGAAGCATCCACTGCTGACCTCCATCCTGGCACTTATCACTGAAACTCCATTATCTTATTTGCCTCTTCTCCTGGGCTCTAAACTCTTTGAAGACTGAGATGGGGGAGAAAAAGTTAGTTAATCATAGCCCTTTTGGTAAAGGACTTACCACGTCCAGGCATGTGTGCTTTGCATCTATTATTGTGTTAGTGAGAACATGTTGCTCAGTTGTCTGACTCTTTGCAACCTGGTGAACTGTAGCCCGTGAGACTCCTCTGTCCATGGAATTGTCCAGGCAGGAATACTGGAGTGGGTAGCCTTTCCCTTCTCTGGGGATCTTCCGAAACTCAGGGATCAAACCCAGGCCTCCTGCATTGCAGGAGGATTCTTTACTCTGTGAGCCACCAGGGAAGCCCATTTGTATATGAAGACTCAACAACTCTATGAGGTACTGTCCTATTTTACAGATGGGAACTGAGGCTCGAGAACTAGCAAAAGTATCGTAGTGACACAAAATTATTTTGTTAAAGAATTACAGAGCTTTCCATTCATCTTTAAATTAAGCCAGCATAGTACCTGATGAGGAAATTTATGAATAAATGAATGAATGAATGGATAAAAGAATAAGGCTGTTTAAAATCTATTAAGCAAAATATAATCTCAGAGGAACAGTTAGAAAGCAAATATTTTTTGTTGTTGTTTCTAGAGGCTATTTTAGCCTGTAAATACCCAAAGAAGACTGTTTCTTCCAGATTGGAATGGAAGAAATTGGGGCATGGTGTTTCCTTTGTCTACTATCAACAGGCTCTTCAAGGTAAGAAGTTGGGGACTCAATGAAGTGAGAGAAAGAGAGCGCCACGTACCTCAGACCCTTTTATTCACCAGTGAGAACAGGACATGGCTAGTGACTGAGAATGTGCTTCTGTAAGTGTGATGTGAAACCAGCAGAGTGAAAGTGAAGTCGCTCAGTCCTTTCCGACTCTTTGGGACCCCAGGGACTATAGCCTACCAGACTCCTCTGTCCGTGAGATTTTCCAGGCAAGAGTACTGGAGTGGGGTGCCACTGCCTTCTCCAAGTGTGATGTGAAGCCAGGAGAGACCAAGACCCAAAACAGAACAGCACAAACAGAGGACAGAGAATAGAAGTGGGTGAGCTCCATGGAGGCCCTGGACTGCTCATTTTTCAGCTCGCTTCTAGAGGATGTAAGATAACAGTTGTTTTTGCTGGTCCAGTACATTAAATTCTTCACAGAATGGAAGAAAAGATGGTGTGGAGTTGGGATGAAGGGTCGCTGCTCAATTGTAATAACTTGACCCTCTTTCCGGGTGATCCAGAAAGCTAGGTCATCACTGAAAGCTTAGAGGGTTGGCACTTAGGGGAAGGTAAATATGACCACCTTTATCCAGTGTTTTCTTTATAAAATTTTTTGTTGCACATTTCTTTATACTCCCTGATCTTCTTGTTGAATATATAGTCAGCTTTTAATTTAAAGTGTTGATAATGACAGATACAATGCAATGATGCTGGGATTTAGTTCAAAATAATCCAGTGGTTAGAACTGAATGTTGTTTTATGAACAGTATAAGATTCTTAAAAAAAAAAATAGAAATTAGAAATAGCAGCACTCATAAACAATTTTTAAGGTTTTAAATTGAGTTTATTAATAGGAAAATAAATGTAGTGGTTACTGAACAAAGTGATTGGAAGAAGGTAGTATATAGAAAGTTATTGCCTCATTATTAACATCATTGTCTTCTTTTCCTAAAAGGTGATTTTAAGGATCGAGCTGAGATGATAGATTTCAGCATACGGATCAAAAATGTTACAAGAAATGATGCCGGGAAATATCGTTGTGAAGTTAGTGCCCCATCAGAACAAGGTCAAAACCTGGAAGAGGACACGGTCACTCTAGAAGTATTAGGTGATGTGCTTGTGTGTGTGGGGTTACTGTTCCCGCCCTCATCCCCTCACCCAGGCAACTCAGGGCCCCCGTGAGTAAAGGTATAAAGGTGGACCTCCAGCACCATCTTCCCTGCAGCAGCCTCTTCACCTCCCTGGCTGCTGACATTTTACTGTTACTAACTCATTATGACAAGGTCTCTTTCCAGTTAAGACTGAGGTAAATCTGAATGATCCTACACTGTGTGCATGCGTGATCAGCCGTGTCTGACTCTTTGCGACCGCGTGGACTGTAGCCCACCAGGCTCCTCTGGCCGTGGGGTTTTCCAGGCAAGAATACTGGAGCAGTTTGCCATTTCCTTCTCCAGGGGATTCTACACTGTACATAGAAGCACTTTCCTCAAGAGTTTATTTTTCAGTCACTTTCAGCATTTGTAGTGATTCTCTTATTATATAAAATAGTCTCAAATGAGATGCAGAAAACCAATAAAACATATTGGAATTAGCAGGTGCAAACTATCATATATCGAATGAACAAACAACAAGGTCCTACTCTATAGCTCAGGGAGCTATATTCAGTCTTCTGTGATAAACCATATTGGAAAAGAATATGAAAAACAGTGATATGTGTATATGTATCTGAATCACTTTGCTGTACAGAAGAAATTAACACAACATTGAAAATCAACTATGCTTTAATAAAAGAAACTTTTTAGAAACTATGCTGGAGAAGTACAGAAGTTACTCTGGTAAGAAAAGAAATTAGCATTTATTGTGCACCTAGTATGCATTAGGTTCTTTCAAGTGTATAATTTTTTAATATTCACTGACAGCCTGATTTTTAGGGATGAATATATAGATGTTAAGTGATTTTCCAGGGCTGTACATCTAGTGTCTGGACCAACATTTGGATCCTGATAAGGTTAAATGCAAAGCCAGTACAATTAGTTACCTTAAGATGCACTGATAGACAGTAACTGCCCATGATGATCACTGGCGGAGGAACTGATCCATTCTTCTCTTCAGTTCAGTTCAGTCGCTTAGTCGTGTCTGACTCTTGCAACCCCATGAATCGCAGGACACCAGGCCTCCCTGTCTATCACCAGCTCCCGGAGTTCACTCAGACTCACGTCCATTGAGTCCGTGATGCCATCCAACCATCTCATCCTCTGTCATCCCCTTCTCCTCCTGCCCCCAATCCCTCCCAGCATCAGAGTCTTTTCCAGTGAGTCAACTCTTCGCATGAGGTGGCCAAAGTACTGGAGTTTCAGCTTTAGCATTAGTCCTTCCAAAGAAATCCCAGGGCTGATCTCCTTCAGAATGGACTGGTTGGATCTCCTTGCAGTCCAAGGGACTCTCAAGAGTCTTCTTCAACACCACAGTTCAAAAGCATTCTTCCCTTAGATGTTGCTATAAACTGTCAAGCAAAGGCAATAAAGTAACTCCTCTTCCTTTTTCTATTATATGTAGGCTGTTTCTAAAATACTAATGATGTACTGTACAGAAGAAATTTAATTCAGAAAATCTTGCAGGAGATTCAGCTGGTGTATTAGTCTTCTGTTGCTACATAATAAATGATTACAGACTTCGCAGTTTAAAATACCACCCATTTGGGACTTCCCTGGTATTCCAGTCACTAAGACTCCACGCTCCCAATGCCCTAGTCAGGGAACTAGATCCCACATGCTGCAATTAAGAGTTTGTATGCCGTAATGAAGATTGAAGATCCCACATGCTACAACTAAGACTCAGCTCAGCCAAATAAGTAAATAAAAACATTTAAAAAACCCCACCTGTTTATTAGCTCATGGTTCTGTAGATCAGAACCCTAGCACAATGTGGCTGGGTTCTCTACCCAGGCTATCTATCACAAGGCTGAGATCAAGGAGTCAGCTGGGCTCAGTTCTTGACTGGAGGTTCTGGAGAAAACTCTGCTGCCAACTTCGTTCATCCTTACTGGCAGATTTCACTTCCTCATGATTGGGCATCCCTGGTAGCTCAGTTGGTAAAGAGTCTGCCCACAATGCAGGAGACCCAGGTTCAATCCCTGGGTGGGGAAGATCCCTTGGAGAAGGAAATGGCAACCCACTCCAGTATTCTTGCCTGGAGAATCCCATGGACGGAGGAGCCTGGCAGGCTACAGTGTGGCGTCACAGAGAGTCGGACACTACAGAGTCACTAGACCACCTGGTTGGTGAACACACAGTTGTAGAAGTGAAGTCCCCACTCCATGCTGGCTGTCAGCTGGGGCCACACTCAACTCTACAGCCTCCACATTCCTTGGCCTGTCCGTCTACAACCTAACAAAAGCGTGTTGACTCCTTCTTGTGTTTTGAATGTCTAGTTTCCATTCTGTGACTAACCAGAGAAAACTGCTTTTAAAGAGATCATGTGGGACTTCCCTGGTGGTCCAGTGGTTAAGACTCTGCACTTCCACCGCAGGGGGCAAGGGTTCAGTCCCTGACGGGGGAACTAAGATCCCACGTGCTGCAGCAGCACAACTGAGCAAGAATGAAACTGAAGTAACTAATGAGAACCTACTGCACAGTTCAGGGGACTCTACCGAATGCTCTGTGGTGACCGAAATGGGAAGGATATCTGAAAAATAGGGGATATATGTATGTATGCATAGCTGACTTAAGAACTGACCCATCGGAAAAGAGCCTGATGCTTGGCAAATTGAGGGCAGGAGGAGAAGGAGGCTACAGAGGATGAGATGGTTGGATGGCATCAGTCACTCAGTGGACATGAGTTGGAGCAACTCCGTGAGGTAGGGAAGGACGGGGAAGCCCGGCATGCTGCAGTCCATGGGGTCGCAGAGTTGGACATGACTGAGCGACTGAACTGAACTGAGAGCGGATTCACTTTGCTGTCCAGTAGAAACTGACACAACATTGTAAAGCAACTATGCCCCAATAAAAACTACTTTAAAAAATTAAGAGGTCATGTGCTTAGGGAAGAACCATCTATGCAATCTCCCTTCCCTTAAAGACAGATTTGCAACCTTAATTACAACTCTAAGACCCCTGCAGAGTAGGACCTACATTTGTGTTTGATTGAATAACTGAGAGAAAGTGTATACACGCCAGGGCCTGGGAACGTGGGGGACTGTGTTAGAATTCTGCCTACACAGACAGCTCTGGATTTTCCTGGATTTAAGGAAAGTCTGATTTACTTTACAAATTTGACTTGACTTTAAACCAGACTTTCCTTAAATCCAGGAATAGGATAGAACTCTAGAATAACACTAACACAGGTATTTTCTTTCTTGGCCTGAAAAGGAGTTTTGTTTGAGTACTGGTCCTGAAAATATTCTCAGCTTTGACTTTGAATATAGTTGATAATAATACATTAAAACCATTGGTGAGGGGAAAAGTAGAGATTGTTTATCTAAAAAAGAATAATTGTTGTAGGAGCTAATGTTGTGCTTCCTATTGTAACAGGCAAGCCTTGAACTCTCAGTTACTTTACAAATTTGACTTGACTTTAAACCAGACTTTCCTTAAATCCAGGAATAGGATAGAACTCTAGAATAACACTAACACAGGTATTTTCTTTCTTGGCCTGAAAAGGAGTTTTGTTTGAGTACTGGTCCTGAAAATATTCTCAGCTTTGACTTTGAATATAGTTGATAATAATACATTAAAACCATTGGTGAGGGGAAAAGTAGAGATTGTTTATCTAAAAAAGAATAATTGTTGTAGGAGCTAATGTTGTGCTTCCTATTGTAACAGGCAAGCCTTGAACTCTCAGTGAGTGGCTTACATAATAGAAATTTCTTCCCTCACGTAAGTCAAGTCTAATGGTTGGGGACAGAGATAATAACAGTTGTAATAGATAATAGATAATATAGATAGATAATAGATAAATAATAGATAATAATAGTCTTTGCGACTCCATGGACTATATCCTGCCAAGCTCCTCTGTCTATGGAATTCTTCAGGCAAGAATACTGGTGTGGATTGCCATTCCCTTCTCCAGGGGATCTTCCCAAAGTCAGGGATGGAACCCACGTCTCCCACATTGCAGGGAGATTCCAAATCAGTAGAGACCCAAGCTAATGCGAGACTAACATCCTCAATACATAGCTTTCTGAGGTCACCATGGGTCCTGACACCTAGCTGGTAGTGGGAGGGGTAGGGTTATTACCAAACCCAGGTCCCACTGCTCGCCCCTCAAAAGCCGACAAGAGGCCAGGTTGCTGGAAAGGAAGTGAAGTGAAGTGAAAGTCGCTCAGGCGTGTCTGATTCTTTACGACCCCATGGTCTATACAGTCTGTGGAATTCTCCAGGGCAGAATACTGGAGTGGGTAGCCTTTCCCTTCTCCAGGGCATCTTCCCAACCCAGGGATCAAACCCAGGTCTCCCACATTGCAGGCGGATTCTTTACCAGCTGAGTCACGAGGGAAGCCCTGGTGGAAAGGAAAGTGTGCTTTATTTTGGATAGTGGCAAATGCTGGGGACAGGGGCAGGGGGCAAGCCCTGTCCAGAGCCCAACTGCCCTCACCCCCCAACAATCAAGGCATAAGAGCTTTTATAGACAGAGGAGGGTGTTACATGTAGAAACAGCACAGTCAGCTCTGACAGTCATCTTGAGATTGGTCATTGGTGGTCTGATCAGCAGCATCTTGATAGTTTTAGGTACAGTCTTCAGTTCCAGGGTAGTTTGTTCCATTTCTTTGAGGCCAGTTCTCAGAATTGTGGCAGCTACAGTCTGGGCATCATGAATTAGCTTCTCCATCTGGGATTTCAGTATCTATGACAGGCTATGGCTCAGAATAGTATCTATAGCCCTTCAGAAGGAACTGAAGGTCCTCAACTATGCTTAATGCTGAACTGTTATTATTTGGTCGCTTTTGACTGTTTTCCTTTGTTTCTGCATTTTCTCACTTCTCTGATTAAACTTACTCTTCGACTAAATTTTTTCCACAGACAAAAGGCAGGCAGAGTGTATGATTCAGGTAACTCAAACTGGGGCTCTGTAACAACCTAGAGGGAGGGGACATATGTATACCTATGGCTATTTCATGTTGATGTATGCATGCGTGCTAAGTCACTTCAGTCATGTCCGACTCTTTGTGACCCTATGGACTGTAGCCCACCAAGCTCCTCTGTCCAGGGGATTCTCCAGGCAAGAATACTGGAGTGGATTGCCTTGTCCTCCTCCAAGGGATCTTCCCGACTCAGGGATCGAACCAGTGTCTCTAGCTTCCCTACATTGGCAGACGAGTTCTTCACCACTAGCGCCACCAGGGAAGCCCCATTGTTGACGTATGGCAAAAATCAAACCAATATTATAGAGCAATTATCCTTCAATTAAATTAAAAAAGGCAAGCAGAGGACATGGGGCGGGAGGGATGGAGGCGGAGGCAAGCACCATAGGGTCCTGCTCCATTTTAGAAGGAAGGAAAGAATGGAGAATCATACAGCAAGTTTTTCTAGGTCAAGACTGGGAATAGCATGTATTCCATTGGCTAGAACTCATGCATGTTACCCCATCTGACTGCAAGGGGTCTGGCAAGTGTAGCCTGGCTGTGTGCTAGTGAAGAAAGGAAGTGGGTCTCTTGAATAATAGCCAGTCTCTATCATAGATGTCCAAATAGCCCATCTTTACTGGGCTGTTAATATACTTCTTCAGCTTGTAAATAACCAGTGCCATTTGACTTCCAACCTTCAGTGGCTCCGGCAGTTCATCATGTGAAGTACCCAATTCTGCTCTGCGTGGAACTGTGGTAGAACTGCGATGTCAAGACAAAGAAGGCAACCCAGCTCCTGAATACATGTGGTTTAAGAACGGCGTCCCTTTGTTAGAGAATCCAAAACTTGGCTCCCAAATCACCAACAGCTCATACACAATGAATCCAAAATCTGGAACTCTGGTAAGGTCATTTTAAGCATTGGCCTAATAACTGTCTTGCATTTGGGAAAAAAAAAAAAATTAGAACTAAAATAATGTGAGTAGAGGGCTGATGCCATTGCTTATTAAGTAGAGAGAGGAAAGGGGAGCAGGAAGGATGGAGCCACTCACACAGAGAAGTGATGGGAAACGCTGCCATAACGGATGAGAAGACAAAACAGAGGACTGGGGAGCTGGGCACACAAAGCTTGGCACCAAGGGCCTGAGGCATGACTGAGATGCAGCCATGATGATGGATCAGGCCTGCAGGGTACAAAGTGCAGTCTCATACTATCAGGGAAATGCATGAAAACTCTCTTGGGAAACAGAATTCTCCTATACCATCGGTGGAAATGTAAATTGGTTCATTCACTATGGAAAACAGTATGGAGATTCCTTAAAAAAACTAACAATAGAGCCACCATATGACCCAGCAATGTCGTGGGGCATGTAGTTTTCCCGAGAAAACTAATTTGAAAAGATACATGCGCCTCAGTGTTTATAAAGCACTGTTTACAGTAATCAAAACGTAGAAGCAACCAAAATGTCCATCAACAGATGAGTGGATAAAGTAGATGTGATGTGTGTATATGTACACGTGTGTGTGTGTGAAATTATGCCATTTGCAACAACATGGATGGACCTGGAGATTATCATACTAAGTGAAATAAAGCAAAGACAGATATCGTATGACATTATTTATATGTGGAATCTAAAACACGATACAAATGAACAAAACAGAAACAGACTCACAGAGATAGAAAGGGAACTTACGGTTACCAAAGGGAAAAGGGAAGGATAAATTAGGAGTTTGGGATAGCAGATACAAAGCGACTATACATAAAACAGATAAACAACAAGGTCCTACTGTCTAGCACAGGAACTGTATTCAACATCTTGTAATCAACTGTAAGAGAAAAGATTCTAAAAAAGGATAGAGATTTATATGTATGTATAATTGAACACTAGAGACTAGCACAACATTGTAAATCACCTGTACTATAATAAAAACTTTTTAAAAAATCAAACTTGGGGATGTCCTGACCTTGGTGCCAGCCATATGTGCCTATTGCCAGCATGTGATAGGATATCTGTCTTTAAACTCTGTCATGACTAGCTCATCAAAAACTCTGCGACTTGAATGTCTAATACTTTAGCTTTAGTCTAGATTGATGGATCAAAAGCTTTTCTAAGGAATGTTGATGGAAACCTATTTTTAAAAAAAGCTCTTTCAAGTTAATGACATTTACAAATAAAGGTATTTTACTGTCTTGTCTCTGACTTTTTAGGGTCGAGGTGGGAGTAAAAGAAGATCATTAAATCTGAAACTTTTTTTTTTTCATTCAAAGTAATGTGTCAGTTTAAAAAATGCTGCATTTTTAGCAGTGCAGGATCACTGCCACAATTGTAAGAAAGTTTTGAAGGCATGGTAATAAAAATTTTAATGAATTTTAAGAGGAGAGTATAATGTTTCTTTTCCTCCCTTCAATTTGCAAGTGTACAGTAACATTTAAAACCTAGATCTTCTGGTGACTAATAAAGCATATTGGTAAAGTGACTGAAGGATCAGCATATCAGTGGGTGTGATTGCTCAATAAGGAAGGACGCCCTGGCCCTTTCTGAGTCAGCAGCCGTAGTCAGCAGGTCCGAGTGATTTTACACTGAGAAACTGGGCAGAAAACCTGCTTTCGCACTTGGCTATATTTACTTCGTAGATTTATTTTTTCTCAAAGCAGGTGATGAAAAGCCCCAAGGCGAGTCTGAAATGATATAGATTCACTTTCCTCAGCCCCAACCCTTGAAATATCTGTGATGTCAAAGGGGTGCGCCAGGGTAGAGCAAGATGGGTTATTTTCTGAAAACTGAGCAAAACAAAGGCTCCAGCGTATGGATGACAGTGGCTTCCTTTGAATCCCTGGTTATCATGCGCTGGAAGATCATTTTTGGTTTCAGCCTAACTTATTATTTACGCATAAACCTTGGCTTTGAGTTCATGGTGAATATCTTTAAAAGAGCCTGGTTCTTGGGACTGATGATTCCATAAAGTGAACATGCACAAGAGAAAGCTTTCTATCCCACCATGTTGAAGGATGCAGAAAGAAGAGGGATGTGGGTAGAGAAGAGAGAGGAAAAGGCCTCAAAGAGCTCAAAACCTGACGGTTTCTAGACACATATATTACAATGAGGTTCTTTTAGGAGTCTACTGATAGAGTTATTGCTTAAAGATATATTTTTTTCTTCCACAAATAGCAATTTAATACTGTTTCAAAAATGGACAGTGGAGAATATTCCTGTGAAGCCCGTAATTCTGTTGGACATCGCAGGTGTCCTGGGAAACGAATGCAAGTAGGTAAGCACGAAATATTGGGACAAACAGAGTTTGCAGTTAGAATGCGCAGTTATTTAAGAGTGGAGGGAGCAAGAGATAGGTAAAGGCTAAGTCATGTGAAGGATAAGCTAAAGGGAATGTTTAAAATCAGCTTGCCATAATGTTACAAAAAAGCAAAGATGCTGTTTTAATCCGTCTTCCAAACAAGCCAAGGATATTTATCATTGTATTTTACAGATTTTGGAATAATTATTGAAATAATATGCTCAGCTGAGTAATCTTCTTTCAAACAAAAGCTCAAGAGTGTTGTTAAGTGCTCAGGGTCAAGGACTGGGAGTAGGGATTTGCATTCCAGCTTTACCATTTATGAACTGCATGCTCTTGAATAAGTTAATTAACCTCTGTGCCTCAGTCTTCCCAAAACGGAAATAGTGAAATACTGTCCTCATAAGGTTGGTATGAAGATTAAAATAATATTCAAAAGTGTTAGGATGGCATTGATGAATTATGAGCACTGTTAAGACTATTTTAATGTTAATTTTTTCAGTCCCCCCAAATACTATGTTTATACATATTGCAAACTAAAAAGACTTTTTTTGTTGCTATTTTTTGGGATCTTTTGACCGTGCCTTGTGGCTTGCAGGATCTCAGTTCCCCAACCAGAGACTGAACCTGGGACACGGCAAAGAAAGCACCAAGTCCTAACCACTATGCCACCCGAGAACTCCCAAGACATGTTGAATATAGTAATGGATCTAGTTTGCTGTAAAACATAACTCATATAAATTACATAAAACAAGCTTAGAGTCCAGTAAAATTCGGATTCAAGAATCTTTTCAGATGGCATGAATTTCAGAGTGAGCAGGATAGTTTTTTTCAGTTCTATGTGTAATAAAATATTTTAATTCTTTCTTGTATGAAAGTGGTTGTGTAATAGGGATGAGCTGGAGATGGCACCTGCAAGGTTAAAGGTCACTCCGGAGGGCTGCACCCTAAAGCAGAGTACTGAGGGTTCCCCCTGATTCAAGAACTTGTCTTCAGCTTTGTGGGGTCAAGAGTTCACTTATTTAGTGCTTTGTGAGGTATGCAGATGTGTAGGCAGTAATTCATACTGTCTGTGTACAGTTAACTCTTAGCATCATTTTTTTAAAAGAAAACATTCTTATTAGACTTCAGGATATCCTAAAGTAAAGATATTCAATAGTATACTCTAATTTCCACAAGTTTGAATTCCAGTTCTTTTTGAAATTCAGGTATACATACTATCCACCTAACTGACTCACAAGCTAAATGTTTATAGTCAGACATGAGCATTTGCTTAAATTATCAGAAAATATCCCTCTCAATGCTGCTTTAGAGTTATTAGAAAAATTCATCCTTTTCTTTTCTTTAAGTGCTCATATTTAATATCAATTTAGCCTCATCTTAAGAAACACTTATCTATGAAGTCATAGTTTTGACATACTAGTTGGTTTTTTCCTAGCATGCAGTAAATAAATGCATAAAATTTAGAATTTAGTGTTTTCCTAGTTCAGTTCAGTTCAGTTCAGTTCTGCTCTTTGCGACCCCATGGACTGCAGCATGCCAGGCTTCCCTGTCCCTCACCAACTCCCGGAACTTACTCAAACTCATGTCCATCGAGTCGGTCCAACCGTCTCATCCTCTGTCGTCCCCTTCTCCTCCTGCCTTCAATCTTTCCCAGCATCAGGATCTTTTCCAGTGAGTCAGTTCTTCGCATCAAGTGGCCAAAATTTGGAGTTTTCAGCTTTAGGATCATCCTTCCAGTGAATATTCAAGATTGATTTCCTTTAGGATGGACTGGTTGGATCTCCTTGCAGTCCTAGAAGCATCACTTTAATTTGAACATGATTTCCACATACCTACACTTCTGTTATAAGCTGACTCAAAAGTTAAAATTACTTTATTTAAGGTTCATCCCTTGATCCTAGATGTTTCACATTCTTGGTTTGGAATTCACACCTTTGGAAATTCATAATTCATGAAGTCTCATTTCCAATTTTCTTTCTGAATTCTCACCAAGAACTTGTCACCAAAACCAGATCTGTTGACTACTCTAAATCAATGCTTTGTAAAATGTAGAAGAAAGGGAACCGCAGGTTTGCTGGTTACTCCCAGGCTGCTTCACTGTACAGCTCCACAAGATTCTACCTCACACTGAGCATGTGGCTCCTTTCCTTTCGGCCCGAATAATGATACCCTCCTTTTAGCGTGGCTTTTTTTTTTTTTTTAAGAACACACTATTTTCATACTTGTTGCTACGTTTTCTATGTAGTGAGGCATAAGGTGGGTAGTATTGAGAATACTTGAACTCACTGAACTTTAAAGTTCACTTGTAACCTGATATTTAATCATATGGATTATTGTGTCTCCAAATGCATGCCAGAGAATGCCATATATTTGTATTTTATTTCTGGATCATAGAACTTTTTCAAATATAAAAGATTCTTATAAAACTTAGTTCTGTTAATATTTCCAGCCAGTTTTGAACTGTGTCCTATAAGTGAGTTAGTTGACCAGACTTAAAAAGCATGAAACCATCTGTTGTTTATGGTGTGTCACAAAAGGGAGCTTTTTGAGCTTTTGCAACTGAATGACTACATCTGTCCACCTTTTTGACACGAGTTCATGCATGGATTCTTTTGCATTCCAGATGATCTCAACATAAATGGCATCATAGCAGCTGTAGTCATTGTGGCCTTAGTGATTTCTGTCTGTGGGCTTGGCGTGTGCTATGCTCAGAGGAAAGGCTACTTTTCAAGTAAGTAAATTTCACTCTTTGCTAGAAAACTTCTGCGGATATTGAGTTTTCTTCTGAGACACTGTTTGTCCTAAGAGGCTCTACCAAACTCTGGAGAATATTTTTGGTTAACCTTCCTGCAGTAGGAAATGTTCACGATGACACTCAGGTGAGTCATGAAGCATCGTGGCAAACATAGGGAGCAAAAGACAGAGCTGTCTCACCGCAGCATTTCAGGAAACATCACAGAATATGCAAGAGGCATCCTGGAGTGGCATAGTGCAGCAATACCAAGAGATGCCACGTGGGTGGGTATTTACAGAACATGTACATGTATTTAAGATCCTTTTAAGTTAGGAATTGGGCTTCCCTGGTGGCTCAGAGGTGAAAGCGTCTGCCTGCAATGCGGGAGACCTGGGTTCAATCCCTGGGTCGGGAAGATCCCCTGGAGAAGGAAATGGGAACCCACTCCGGTATTCTTGCCTGGAGAATCCCATGGGCGGAGGAGCCGGGTGGGCTACAGTCCACAAAGAGTCGGACACGACTGAGCGGCTTCACTTTCACTTTAAGTTAGGAATTGTGCTTCTTAAGATGTAAATTAATTTTAGTTTTATGATAAAAATTTCATTGGAATAAATCTGTGAAATGTTTTATCAGTGTAGAACAATGGAATGTTGAATGTCACATTTAGTGCAAAATTGTTCAGTAAAAACTAGAAACCTGTAGTATTATAGTTGCTTCTGAGGTTTTGATTTCTTCGGGTTTAGGTCTCTTGGAGCTCCTATTTGGTGATACAGTAAGTTTGAGGTAAATGGATGAGATTTTTAAGTGCTTTATTCTTTAATGCATTTCTTTACTCCTAGCCATTTCATGGTGAACACTACTTTTGGAAATTAGGTTTAAACGTTTTTTTATGCCAAAGTAAAACTCCAGGAGTTGGTGATGGACAGGGAGGCCTGGAGTGCTGCGATTCATGGGGTCGCAGAGTCGGACACGACTGAGCAATTTAACTGAACTGAACTGAAAACTTAAATTTAAAGGGAGTTTCTAATGATACCTATAAATATGTATTGTAAAATGTTTTCATGAATGTGGTTTCAAGGATATTCCTTATTATTAAAAATAATTGCTCTGTGAGTTAATAAATAGCTGTTCGTTTGTATGCTGTTTCAATTCAGTCCAATGTAATGTAATCCGGCTGAGTCCCCCTGCTGGTCATCCATGGAAGTACAGACAGATTAGATTGCTCTTTAAAATTCTTGTCATCTCTTAATCTCTACCTGCAAAGAATATCTGAGTGTTTTTATTAAAAATTTGGTAAACAGTTTTTCTTAAAATAATGAATTACTTGATGGTTTTATATGAATATTATTAATTCATTAGCTAAGAATGTTACTCTCATTTTCATCCAGCAGAAAACCTCTCTAGGAGAGTTGTTTTCTTGAACTTACATTTCAGAAAGGCTTGGCAAACTGTGACTCATGGACCAGACCTGGTCTGCCACTTAATTTTTCTATGGACCACAAGCTAAGAATACTTTTTGCAAATAAACTTTGCAATCTGTCTGATAACAGGGAACTACTTGTGAACACCAATTAAGAAAAATATGCCCCCAAAAGAATTCCATGCTTCTGATTAGTAGACCTGTATTACTAGATTTTGATTATTATTTTTTTATTTCAGTGGGGTTTTTGAAAGTTACTTGAAAAAAATCTGTAAGTGCATGGCAAAAAATATGTGCGTGCTTTTTTTTTTTTTTTTACTTTTCATCTTATATTGAAGTACAGTTGATTAACAATATTACATTAGTTACAGGTATACAGCAAAGTGATTCAGTTATATTATGATTTCTTAATTCATTGAAGAAAGTTTTGGAAATTTGTTTCTCTTTTGTTATATTAGTACCTACTTAATATCCTTGGTTTTACCTCTTTGCCCACAGAGCCTAAAATATTTACCTTGTGGGGCTTTACAGAAAAAGTTTGCCAACCCTCCATTTAGAAGGTATAAATGTCAGCAAGTGAGAATCAAAATTGAAAACAAGGACTTAATTCCAAACTCATTTTTATACGAACCTGTATCATACCCTATTAATTCTTATATTAATGATATTTACTTATTCTTTTGTAGAAGAAACATCTTTCCAGTAAGTATACTTTCTTAATGCATGCTTTCCCCCATATCAACTGCTTTTTTGTTAATCATCGTTTAAAGTCAAAAGTGGGAAGTTGGGTTATTTGAGAGGGTTTAATTCTTTGGGCAGTGACTTGGATTCATCAAGGAACACATCCCACCTCATGCCTACTTGTCAATGATGTTTAATTATCTAGAAGAGAAATGTGCTGTGCTTAGTCACTCAGTCGTGTCTGACTCTTGGCGACCCAATGGACTGTAGCCTTCCAGGTTTCTCTGTCTGTGGGAGTCTCCAGGCAAGAGTACTGGAGTGGGTTGCCATTCCCTTCTTCAGGGGATCTTTGCAACCCAGGAATCAAACCCAGGCCTCCCGCACTGCAGGTGGATTCCTTACTCTCTGAGCCAGCAGATAAGAAATAGAGTCACTAATTTGACTTCTAGGCATTTGCACAGTGCTACTTGAAAAAGCTTTTTTTTCTGTGTTTCTCTAAATTTAAAATGGTCAAATAAAAATTTCTCTAGCAGTCAATTTTACATTTAATTGGGTACCAATTATATGCCCCGTCTTGTCCTAGGGACTGGTAACACAGCCGTGAAACAACTAGACCAAAATACCCCTCTGTCCCATGGAGCTTACATTCTAGTAGAGGAAGGTGGAAAGTAAACAAGTACATGAGCTCAGCAGTATGTCAGATTGTGATAAGTATAATGGAGAAAAATAAAGCAGGCAAGAGAACAGAGAATGCAGAGAGAGGAGTGGGGATTGGCCTGGTAAATAGGTAGTTAGGGAGGGCTGATGTGGGGGCATTTGAGAAAGGTCTGAAGGAGGGAGGGAGTCAGGCAGATAACCATGAGACAGACGCGTGTTCAAGCAGAAGGAGAGAACAAGGGGAAAGGCTGGGCATGCCTGGCGTACCTGAGGAACAATAAGGGGATCAGTGTGGTTGGAACAGAGTGAGAACAACTCGAGGAAGACATGAGTGAGCACAGTAGTGTAGTGGGGGCAGATTACAGATTACACGCAACCTCTTCCCGGCAGAAGTTTGGCTTTGGCTCTGCATAAGATGGGACATCATTGGAAAACCTTGAGCAGAGGTAGCATCTTCGCACTTAATGCTTAAAACTCACGCTGGCTGCTCTGTTGAAAATAAACTGTAAAGGTGACAAAGAGTGGAGGAAGCAAAGAGGCCAGTTAGTTAATTACTAAATAATCAAGACAAGAGCAGACGGGGGATACTCCCAAAATGATGGTGTCGACAAGGTCAAGAAGTGATGGTCAGTCAGTCCAGTAACTCAGTCATGTCTGGCTCTTTGCGACCCCATGGATTGCAGCATGCCAGGCCTCCCTGTCCATCACCAACTCCAAGAGCTTGCTCAAACTCATGTCCATCAAGTCAGTGATGCCATCCAACGATCTCATCCTCTGTCGTCCCCTTCTCCTTCTGCCTTCAATCTTTCCCAGCATCAGGGTCTTTCCCAATGAGTCAGTTCTTCCCATCAGGTGGCCAAAGTATTGGAGTTTCAGCTTCAGCATCAGTTCTTCCAATGAATATTCAGGACTGATTTCCTTTAGGATGGACTGTTTGTATCTCCTTGCAGCCCAAGGGACTCTCAAGAGTCTTCTCCAATACCATAGTTCAAAGGCATCAATTCTTTGGTGCTCAGCTTTATGGTACAGCTCCTACACATGACTTCTGGAAAAACCATAGCTTTGACTGTACAGGCCTTTGCTAGCAAAGTAATGTCTCTGCTTTTTAATATGCTGTAAGGTTGGCCTAGCTTTTCTTCCAAGCAGCAAGCATCTTTTAATTTCATGACTGTAGTCACTATCTGCAGTGATTTGGGGGCCCAAAAAAATAAGTTCTCTCACTGTTTCCACTGTTTCCCCATCTATTTGCCATGAAGTGATGGAACCAGATGCCGTGGTCTTAGTTTTCTGAATGTTGAGTCTTAAGCCAGCTTTTTCACTCTCTTCTTTCACTTTCATCAAGAGGCTCTTTAATTCTTCTTCGCTTTCTGTCATAAGAGTGGTATCATCTGCATATCTGAGGTTAGTGATAATTCTCCCGGCAGTCTTGATTACAGTTTGTGCTTCATCCAGCCCGGCATTTCGCATGATGTACTCTGAATATAAGTTAAATAAGCAGGTTGACAATATACAGCCTTGACATACTCCTTTCCTGATTTGGAACCAGGCTGTTGTTCCATGTCCAGTTCTAACTGTTGTTTCTTGTCTTGTATACAGATTTCTCGGGGGCAGGTAAGGTGGTCTAGTATTTCCATCTCTTTCAGAATTTTCCACAATTTATTGTGATCCACAGTCAAAGGCTTTGGCATAGTCAATAAAGCATAAATAGATGTTTTTCTGGAACTCTCTTGCTTTTTCGATGATCCAGCTGATATTGGCAATTTGATCTCTTGTTCCTCTGCCTTTTCTAAATCCAGCTTGAACATCTGGAACTTCACAGTTCATGTACTGTTGAAGCTGTCTTGGAGAATTTTGAGCACTACTTTGTTAGATGTGAGATGAGTTCAATTGTGCGATAGTTTGAGCATTCTTTGGCATTGCCTGTCTTTGGGATTAAAATGAAAACTGACTTTTTCCAGCCATGTGGCTACTGCTGAGTTTTCCAAATCTGCTGACATATTGAGTGCAGCACTTTCACAGCATCATCTTTTAGGATTTGAAATAGCTCAACTGGAATTCCATCACTTCTACTGGCTTTGTTCGTAGTGAAGCTTCCTAAGGCCCACTTGACTTCTCATTCCAGGATGTCTGGCTCTAGGTGAGCGATCCACCATCGTGGTTATCTGGGTCATGAAAACCTTTTTTGTATAGTTCTTCTGTGTATTGTTGCCACCTCTTCTTAATATCTTCTGCTTCTGTTAGGTCCCTACCATTTCTGTCCTTTATTGTGCCCATCTTTGCATGAAATGTTCCCTCTAATTTTCTTGAAGAGAGCTCTAGTCTTTCCCATCCTGTTGTTTTCCTCTGTTTCTTTGCATTGATTGCTGAGGAAGGCTTTCTTATCTCTCCTTGCTATTCTTTGGAACTCTGCATTCAAATGAGTATATCTTTCCTTTTCTCTTTTGCCTTTAGCTTCTCTTCTTTTCTCAGCTATTTGTAAGGCCTTCTCAGACAATCATTTTGCCTTTTTTGCATTTCTTTTTCTTGGGGATGATCTTGATCCTTGTCTCCTGTACAATGTCACGAAACCTCCATTCATAGTTCTTCAGGCACTCTGTCTATCAGCTCTAGTCCCTTAAATCTATTTCTCATTTCCACTGTATAATCATAAGAGATTTGATTTAGATCATACCTGAATGGTTTACTGGTTTTCCCTACTTTGTTCCATTTAAGTCTGAATTTAGCAATTAGGAGTTCGTGATCTGAGCCACAGTCAGCTCCTGGTCTTGTTTTTGCTGACTGTATAGAGCTTCTCCATCTTTGACTGCAAAGAATATAATCAATCTGATTTCGGTATTGATCATCTGGTGATGTCCATGTGTAGAGTCAGTCTTCTCTTGTATTGTTGGAAGAGAGTGTTTGCTGTGACCAGTGTGTTCTCTTGGCAAAACTCTGTTAGCCTTTGCCCTGCTTCATTTTGTATTTCAAGGCCAAATTTGCCTGTTACTCCAGGTGTCTATTGACCTACTTTTGCATTCCAGTCTCCTATAATGAAAAGGACATCTTTTTTGGGCGTTAGTTCTAGAAGGTCTTATAGTTCTTCATAGAACCATTCAACTTCAGCTTCTTCAGCATTACTGGTTGGGGCATAGACTTGGATTATTGTAATATTGAATGGTTTGCCTTGGAACGAACAGTGATCGTTCTGTCGTTTTTGAGATTGCATTCAAGTACTGCATTTCCAACTCTTTTGCTGGCTATGAGGGCTACTCCATTTTTTCTAAGGGATTCTTGCCCACTGTAGTAGATACAGTGGTCATCTGAGTTAAATTCACCCATTCCAGTCCATTTTAGTTCGCTAATTCCTAAAATGTCGATGTTCACTCTTGTAATCTCTTGTTTGACCACTTCCAATTAACCTTGATTCATGGAACTAACATTCCAAGTTCCCATGCAGTATTGTTTGTTATAGCATCAAGCTTTACTTCTGTCACCATTCACATCCACAACTGGGTGGTGTTTTTGTTTTGGCTCCATCTCTTCATTCTTTCTGGAGTTATTTCTCCACTGATCTCCAGTAGCATCTAGGCACCTACTGACCTGGGGAATTCATCTTTCAGTTTCCTATCTTTTTGTCTTTTCATACTGTTCATGGGGTTTTTAAAGCAAGAATACTGAAGTGGTTTTCCATTCCCTTCTCCAGTGGACCATGTTTTGTCAGAACTCTCCACCATGAACTGTCCGTCTTGGGTGGCCCTACACGGCATGGCTCATAGTTTCATTGAGTTAGACAAGGCTGTAGTCAGTTGATGATGGTATTCTGAATCTGTTTTGAACAATTTGCTGATCGAATGTGGGCTGTGAGGAAAAGAAGAAAGAAATCAGACATAGCTCCAAGGCTCTGGGAAGGATGAAGTGTGAAAGGTTTACTGAAGTGTGAAAGGTGTTGGGAGGAGCATGTTGGAGAGTAGGGTTAAGGGTAGGTGGAAACCTCAGGAGTGCTTTGCAATTTTAATATTTGAGATGTCTATTGTACTTCCAAGTAGAGATAATTAGTGAGTAACTGAGCACATGAATCTGGGCTTAAGGAAGCATCTTAACTGGAATTAACCAGGGATTCCTTGGTGGCTCAGATGGTAAAGAATCTGCCTGCAATACAGAAGACCCAGGTTTCATCTCTGGGTCAGATCCCCTCAAGAAGAGAACAGCAACCACTCCAGTATTCTTACTGGAGAATTCCATGGACAGAGGAGCCTGGTGAGCTACAGTCCATGGGATCGCAAAGAGTCAGACACAACTGAGCGATTAGCACGTTCACTCTTCTTAACTAGAGTTAGACATTTAGGAGTCACTGGTGCCTGAGATCTGTATGAGATTACCACGGTCTCCAGTTCATGTGCAGTTGGCTTGTCACTGTCCTCCTTGTATGTATGGAAATGGCAGACCCAACCTGGAACGTATGGGCCTTCTTCTCTCCTCAGCCACCATGGCTTCAAATGCCATTGATTTTCTGTTCCTAGACTTGCTCCTCAGTGCTGGTCTCTGAGCCCCATAACATCCCAGGACAAGTCCAGGGTGAGGTCTAAGTTAGCAGTAGTTAGTTCAGGGGTGACTTTGGGAAAGCAGAGTAGCCTGATGATACAGCCACAAACCCCAGGCAATTGTGAAGATTCCTGCTTTTATTAAGATGGAAAGTAATTGTAGGGAGGGTTATGAACAGAGGAGAGGCATCATCTTATATATGGAGAAAGGCTGACCACACTATGGTGAGTGAGGTTTTGTCTTTCATTCAATCACAGTGTGTGTCTATTAACCCAGACAGTAATCTGGGAGGAAATATCTTTATTCCTAGATATGTCTCCTATTTGTCAAATCCATCTCCCTCAAAATGTATTGGATAACGAATTGGATGTTTCATTAGCTTGCTAGAGCTGCCTTAAAAGTGCCATAGATTGGTGGCTTAAACAATAGAAATTTATTTTCTGATAGTTCTGGGATCTGGAAGCCCAGACCTCTTTCCTTGACTTAAAGATGGTGCTCTCTCTGTCCTCACATGGTCTTCCCTCCATCCATGTTTATGTCTAAATGTCCTCTTCTTACAGGGATATCAGACATATTGGATTAGAGCCCACTCTAACTAGTTTAGTTAATTAATTACCTTTTTAAAGATCCTGTCTCCAAGTACAGTCACATTTTGGGGTACTGGGGGGAATTGGGACTTGAACCTATGAGTATTGGTGGGAATATAATGTAGCCTGTAACAGATAAGTGAAATAATAAGTCACTGTGTAAAATTTTTTTCCCATGGGAAAAATGAAATTTGAGGTTGTAATGATCAAGCTTTTAAAATGTTAAACCTTGATGAGCTGGTGAGTTAAAAGTTAGTAAGTCTTTGGTTTGCATATTCTGCAAACTTTGTTAGTGTCTAGCCTGAGGCTACAAGTAGATTCACAGGGCTTCACACATACTGATATATTGTTGCATGGTTTTCTCTGTGAATATCATCTATAAATGTAAGAAATTCAGTTAGGAGTGCTGGGCTTTTTATACCTGGCTAAGATACATGTTCTTCTTCCTGTTGAGAAAAATGTATGGAGGTAACATTAACTGTAAGAGGATATGTATTTTAGAATCGGAAGCAATAATGTAGTAAATGTTCTTTTTTTATATTCCACAAACAGGAAGAGTAGTTCTGCATCTAAAGCCACTACCATGAGTGAAAATGTGAGTATTTTTAAAGCATATTTTTAGAACAAATGTGTTTAGGGAGTCGGGCAGGGAAGTGAATTAATTGTATGGAATTGATGGATTTCTGCATTTAATATACCTTTGTGTCCATGTCTACCATTGGTCTTTAGAAGGAACTAAATAAATGTTAGCTCACATCCCCTGCCCGGGATGGCTGCATTTGTAGAGCAGTGGGGCTCTCCCATCCCATTATTTTCTGTCCTGGTGTTTTCTATTGTTAAGTCAGCCTCCTTAGCATCATTAGATCTGGCATTGTCAGCTCCATTTTAAAGATGAGGAAATTAGGACACGCTTCTCACAGGATGACAATGGCCAAGCTGGGACCCACGTACCTTTGTCCTTTTCAGCTTGACCGAACAGATGGCTTCCCGGAAGATCTGTGGGTCCGGACTCTCCTGTAGTTACTCAAAGCTCTTGGAAATTTAAGGGATATGGAACGTCCTCTGCTTTTGCAGAAAGGAACATTTCAGAAATCCTTGAAAAGATGTAAGGATTATCGAACTCAGATGTTAAGGGAACATAATTTGGACGTTTGGACCCTTGTGTACTTTTGATTAGTAAGCGCTCCAGAGAAGCAGTCAGCATGATCATTGCTCAGATTTTGTAGCTCTTTGGATGGCTATTCAGCCTTCTGGACTAGCTTTCAGGAATACAGTGGGAGGAGGAAGGTTTCCCGTGTTTTTGAAGTCGAATTCCTTCCTTGACAAGTGGAATGCTGCTTCCCTAAATTTCTTAGTACATTCACTTAGATTTCCTTTCAGTAGAGCTTGGGGTGAGGCATGGACATCAGTTTTTTAAACACTTCAGTGACTCTGATAGACACTAACCTTTGAGACCTACATACTAACCCACAGAGTTTTTTCTACCAAAGATTTTAAAAATTGTCTACTCCAGAATCTATTGTGGAAATCACTTTATTTTGTGGTTTACAATGCCGAAGCCTGTTGTTCCACAGAACACAAGCAACATGGAACTCCATATTTGCTCCTATAATTTGTAGAAAAATACTCCCCAAGTACGGAATAAAATAATCTCATCCCACCAAGCAAGAAGAGATACTTGGTGGCTGAGTTGGAAGAACAAAAGCCTCACTCTTTTTCTTGGTCTTCCTCTCTGTTGCCTTCATTAGCTGAGAACTAGAGTCTGCAGTTCGAGTTCTGCCCTAGAGCAGGGTTTCTCCAACTTGGCACTACTGACATGTTCTTCTAATTCTTAGACAAGAATTTATATGAGAAACAACAATTTCTTCTAAGGATTGTCTAATTAATTTTTGTAATTTCACATAATTCTTTGTTCTGGGGGGCTGTCCTGTGCATTGTAGAATGTGTGGGAGTACCAACCACCCCCAGCTGTGTGCCAGTAGCATCCTCTTAGCAAACAAGATTTCTCCTGCTCAGATTCCCATTCCTACTTCTTTACTCTTTAGGCAGAGTTTCAGAGATTTGTCTCCTAATATTTATTTAACTGCCCATGAAATAGACTGAATTAAATATATTTGGTTTGTACCTGCAAGATTCTCATAATGGGTATTCTTTATACTTGTAATATTTCAGTTTTTCTTAATATATGAATTAATACATAATATTTAAACTTGATTTTTTCTTTTCCTAGGATTTCAAGCACACAAAATCCTTTATAATTTAAAAGAATCCTACCTTGGCGATACACCAAAACCACAGTTGTTGCACAAGTTATTAAACGATTATAAAACAGCTTTGTCTTACATTTGCAAAGAGGTACATGAGGATATGAAATTGGTATTGCATTATAATCTGTATGACTGCTAAATCACTTGAAATTTTATACAATTGTTCTGTCAGCACATAAAATACAAATCTGGCTTCTTGTGTCTTGACAGAGGTAAAGGAATCAAAATACTTTGTAATATCCTGGGCCTTGTGAAATGTAAAATATCCTAACTTCTAGCAAAAGTTACTAAAATTCTGGTTGTGAAATGAATCCACAGAGTCTGAAAATATCAGCCACATGCACCCTTTGTGAGAGTGTGATTTGGAGGGTTCAGAAAAATACTCTTGACAGACACAAAAGGAGCCTCTGGTCTCATTCCTGCTAGAATCCTCCTCTTCCTCTTATCTAATCCTTATTCTGCTGCTCGTTTATCACTGATCTAGTCACAGAACTGTGGCAGAATGGGTCTCATACCGAAGGATTTCACTCTGTGTTTATTTTTGTTTCTGAGAACCACAAGCAACATTTAAGAAAAATACCTAATACCAGAGCTCACTCACCTGGTGTGTGTCCTTGATTTCTTCATTAAACATCATTTTGAGAGTCAAACACAAACCCAAGTGTCTTATTTCATCCCCAGAGCTGGTTGTTGCCATTTCCTTCCCCTTAGACTCCTTTGAAGGGGATCAGTGACCTTGATGTCCGAACTCACCACTGGAGCCGATGCACATAACCCTGTTGATACCTGTCACTGCGTGATTGTGACTTCACATCTGTCTCTAAAAACCAAGCAGTGAAATTTTACATTCAGCCAAGTCCCTTGCTGTTATGGCCAGTGCTCTGCCAGTCCTTCTTATGGCAAATCAGGGATATGAGGGGAGGAGCAATTGTCTAACGAATAAAATGAGACGAAACAGCTTGAGCTCCCTCGGGTTCCTGGCACTCTGTGCCACACATGATACATAGAAGACACAGGAGAAATGAAATGAAAAAATGGGTCTGATCATTTGGTTTCTCAACTGATAGATCACAAAGACCTCCAGCTAGTGTTACAAAGTGAAAATTCCAATGATCCGTGTAATAGGTGAGCAATTAGATTGTGTTAATAACATAATCATCTAGAACTTATTTTGATTATTCAAATCATATTGAAAAAATAATATGGCTAGGGCTTTCCCAGTTCTAGGCAAATCTAGATGAAAAGGTCTCTCACTACCTTTGACAACTTTGAACATGGTTAAGCTGCTTTTGGACAACAGACTCTGGTGACTCAGATGGTAAAGAATCTGCCTGCAGTGCTGGAGATCTCGGTTCAGTCCTGGGTCGGGAAGATCCCCTGGAGAAGGAAATGGCAACCCACTCCAGTATTCTTGCTTGGAGAATTCCATGCTACAGCCAATGGATCCCAAAGAGTCGGACATGACTGAGCAACTAACACTTTCACTTTTCAAGCTGCTTTTAAAGGAGTCCACTCTTTTTGCCCAGTGTGTGCTAAGTTGCTTCAGTTGAGTCCGACTCTTTGTGACCCTAGCAAATCCCTAGGATTCACTGGACTGATAACTGGATTAAGTACTCACCTAAAGTCGAATATATGCCTGGACACGTCACTAGTCTGTGACATTCAGTGATCCTCACCAGAATTCTCACCCTTCCAACATTTTCTGTAAACGGCCAAGAAGTAGATAGTTCAAATCATACAAGGCCATATGGCCCCTGCTACAACTCCTGGACTGTATTCAGCTGCGTCATTTTTTATGCCATTGAAGCATGAACAATAATTTTTTAAAATGGTCTCATTTGTGTTATTTCATAAACAGTAAGCTACTGAGGGTAGCAATATCAATAACCTCAGGTATGCTAATGTAAAAGTGATACCACTCTTAAGCAGAAAGCAAAGAGGAACAAGAGAGCCTCTTGATGGAAGGGAAAGTGAAAAAGCTGGCTTATAACTTAACATTCAAAAAACAAAAATCTTGGCATCTGGTCCCATCACTTCATGGCAAATAGATGGGGAAACAATGGAAACAGTGACAGACTTTACTTTCTTGGGCGCCAAAATCACTGCAGATATTGACTGCAGGCATGAAATTAAAAGACACTTGCTCCTTGGAAGAAAAGCTATGACAAACCTAGACAGCATATTAAAAAGCAGAGATATTACTTTGCTGACAAAGATATGTCTAGTGAAAGCTATGGTTTTTCCATACATACATCATACATCATATGTATACATACATCATATGTATGGATGTGAGAGCTGGACCATAAAGAAGGCAGAGTGCCAAAGAATTGATGCTTTTGAACTGTGGTGTTGAAGAAGACTCTTAAGAGTCCCTTGGACTGCAAGGAAATCAAACCAATCAATCCTAAAAGAAATCAGCCCTGAATATTCATTGGAAGGACTGATGTTGAAGCTGAAGCTGTAATACTTTGGTCACATGATGCAAAGAACTGACTCATTGGAAAAGACCCTGATGCTGGGAAAGATTGAAGGCAGGAGAAGGGACTACAGAGGATGAGATGGTTGGATGGCATCACTGACTTGATGGACATGAGTTTGAACAAGCTCCGGGAGTTGGTGATGGACAGGGAAGCCTGGTGTGCTGCAGTCCATGGGGTTGCAAAGAGTCAGACATGAATGAGCAACTGAACTGACTGACTGATAAACAGCAAGCAGTCAGGATCTGGCCCACATGCAGTTTCCCAACTGCCGGTGGACAAGCATTAAAAACAAAACATATATAATTCTTAGAGCACTTTTTGTTTCCATGAAGTAAAATTGTGTTGTATAAAGGTTGGGGCTCTAGAATCTAATAACAACTTTTGTTTCTCATTGGAAAAGACCCTGATGCTGGGAAAGATTGAAGGCAGGAGAAGGGACTACAGAGGATGAGATGGTTGGATGGCATCACTGACTTGATGGACATGAGTTTGAACAAGCTCCGGGAGTTGGTGATGGACAGGGAAGCCTGGTGTGCTGCAGTCCATGGGGTTGCAAAGAGTCAGACATGAATGAGCAACTGAACTGACTGACTGATAAACAGCAAGCAGTCAGGATCTGGCCCACATGCAGTTTCCCAACTGCCGGTGGACAAGCATTAAAAACAAAACATATATAATTCTTAGAGCACTTTTTGTTTCCATGAAGTAAAATTGTGTTGTATAAAGGTTGGGGCTCTAGAATCTAATAGCAACTTTTGTTTTGTTTTAATTATATCATTGACTGTTGTTAACGAGCTTTATTTTTAGTGGGGAGTTTAACCTAACTAAATCTGGAACAATTGTTTTTCAATACAGCCTTGCAAAGAGCTTCCTTCATTTCAGTTGGTTTTGTCTGATTAGTCTACATTAAAAGTAGCAGAATGTGTTCAATTTTTTAGCCCATTTAATGGTGCAGGGGAAGAGTCATCCACCTATTGTTCAGTGAAACCCAGGAAACTACTCTCTCTTACTGTTTGTAGCTACAGGGCTAAAGCTTTAGCTGCTCAAGATGAGAATCTTGTCTCTCAGTCTGGGTACCTGCCAGCTTCTCCAGCGCTAAAGAAAAATGCTCTGAAAATAAAATGCTGAAACTATTTATTGAACACTTTATATATGTCGTGGAGGGTGGATAGAGGTGAGGGTATATAAAATCTCATTCACCTCGATGACTGTGTAAAAAGAGGGCAATGTCATTTTACAGATGAGGACACTGAGATGAACTGAGTCAATGACTGCCAAGTTTACAAAACCAACAGAAGAGGCAGAGTCAATGTGATCCAGGTCCATCTGATCCAGAATGTTCTACACAAGATGTTTTTTCTCTGCCCCAGCATTCCTTTCTTTTACGTTCTCACATTCTTCTCTCCAAGGACACCTTCCTTCCATCCTCAGTAATCTCTGGCCCATCTACTCATGTCTAGTCTCACAGCCTGTGATGCTTTGTCCTCCTGCCCAGGTTAGAGTCATGGTGGGGAATTCCCTGGTGGTCCAGTGGTTAGGACTTGGAGCTTTCACTGCCAAGGGCCCTGGGTTCAGTCCCTGGTCGGGGAACTAAGATCCTACAAGCCACATGGTGCAGCCAAAAAGGCTTTTAAAATGCTACCAATCCGTTAAAAAAAAAGTCATGGTGAATCATTTTATCCCCTCACCACAGATACTGAAATCTTTAATCTTTTTTTCAAGATTGAAGCTGACCATGATAAATACATTTATGTTACTACCACTCTATCTTTAATCATTGTTTTTAATCTATTTATTCAGAGACTCCATCATTCATTGGCACATTTTTAACTGCTTTTATCTCCTGCTACTAGCTCATACCTTTTGTCTTCTGGTATCTTCCCCTCTCGATCACCCCCTCTCCTAGTAGCAATTTCAGTCTCACCATTCTGAAGGTTCCTTTTTTCCCTAGTCTCCCTCTCTCCCACACCGTCAGTCAGTTACCGTCAGATTACTCAATCTTGAACACTGTCAACTCCCTTCTCGCTTTTGACCCATCCCATTGCTAAAAGCTTTCACTCTTTTCCTTTACTTAGTCTGACTGAGGTCTAATCATCTTAGCCTGAAATTCAAAGTGTTAAATCACTCAGTTATGTCCCACTCTTTTTGACCCCCTGGACTTATAGCCCGCCAGTTTCCTCTGTCCATAAATTTTCCAGACAAGAGTACTGGAGTGGGTTGCCATTTCCTTCTCCAGGGGATCTTCCTAACCCAGGGATCAGACCCAGGTCTCCCGAGTTGCAATCAGTTCCTTCATAGTCTGAGCCATCAATTGGTCATCAATTGAAATTCAGAGGTACCCCAATCCACCCCACCCACGTTGTATTGTCACCCCTGCCTGTTCAGTTACATGCTCCACCGTTCCTCTTTAGTTGCCTTACACACCCATCAAAGTGAATTAAGGTCATTTTATCTTAACAACCCTTTGTTTCTCCTTTACTTGATGAGCTGCTGATTCTCCTAACCACAGGATATGTAAATTCTAGTTACTCTTCAGGACTCAGTACAAATTCCACCTTCTCTGTGAAAAACGCTCCTTGCTGGAAGAAGTTTCTTTCTTCTCTAAATTTCCATAGCATTTGATTGGTTTTCTTATGGCACTTTTTGATTTCCATTAATACATTTATATAGGTACATCTCTGGCATCACTACCAATTTAGAAGCACTTTGAGAAAAGAACCATGTTTTATGTACACCTTTATAAACCCCAGCATATTTAACCATTAGGGCCTTCCCTGGTGGCTCAGATGGTAAAGACTCCACCTGCAATGCAGGAGATGGGTTCAATCCCTGAGTCAGGAATATCCCCTGGAGAAGGGAATGGCAACCCACTCCAGTATTCTTGCTTGGAGAATTTCATGGAGAGAGGAGTCTGGGGGCTACAGTCCATGGGGTCACAAAGAGTCAGACATGACTGACTTTCACTTTCAAGTACTGAATGAATTTTTAAAGATCAAAAGAGCATTTGGAAATGGCAATTCAGAGTATTTATTGATAAGATTTCTCTATACTTAGAATATTAATAATTGTATTCTGTAATGTCATTATAATCCATTTATTATGCAGTCACACAAATTAATGCTCCATGAACTAAGGCTGGACAAAAATCATTTTTCTATTATTATACTCCTTTTAGTTATTAGGTATCCACTTGCACATAGTTCTTAAGAAGATCTTAAAATGTTTTTTCATCTTTCAACTTTTAAAATTTAACTTTCCATCCTTTATTTTTTGTTATATATGGGCTTGGAAAAGTTTTAGTAGTAATAACTGGCCAGGAAATTCAAAATTAACTATCAACTTTTACATACTAATTAAGTTGTGCCCCATGCAGGGCCCAAACACAGTGAGACGTTGAAGTCTAGAGCAGAGAAAGGTGTACTGCATGAGCTAAGCAAGGAATATCTGCTCAAAATGCCTGAACTTCCTGATGGTTTTTGGTATTTTAAGGGAAGAATTTTAAAGCAGAATATGGTGGTGAAGTAACAAGGTGATGTCTAATCTCAGCCTTCTGGATCTGCAAGCTTGTGGCCAGCATGTAGTAACTGTCCTGTGAGGATTCTGCAGAACAGCTGAAAGGTACACATCAGGTTGTTATCTACAGCTCTTTGTTAGGGGTGGGGTGGGGTGAGAAGGCAGGGACTCCTGTCCACTAACTGCTTAGCCTGCTCATTGGGATTCAGCATAGGAGACTAATGTTTCTTTTTTCTCTACAAACAAGAAACAGGGGACACAGAATTAGTATATGCCATAATTATGTGTGACCAAGCTTTTTTTAAAGTACTAATTAAGACATACTAGAAGGCAATGGCACCCCACTCCAGTACTCTTGCCTGGAAAATCTCCTCCCGTGGAGGAGCCTGGTGGGCTGCAGTCCATGGGGTCTTGAAGAGTCGGACACGACTGAGTGACTTCCCTTTCACTTTTCACTTTCATGCACTGGACTCATGCATTGGAGAAGGAAATGGCAACCCACTCCAGTGTTCTTGCTTGGAGAATCCCAGGGACAGGGGAGCCTAGTGGGCTGCTGCCTATGGGGTCACACAGTCAGACACGACTGAAGAGACTTAGCAGCAGCAGCAGCAGAGTATAATAGGTCTTTATACTTTTGACTAAGAAAATGTTCTCAAAACAAATGAACAGTTCTGTCAACAAAGGACTTCTTTACGATTGAGGGCAGATGCTCCATTTTATGTTTTCAACACTGAACGTGGGACAAAGTGCTTCTTAAAGATGGTGTAAAAATTGAGAATTTTTACTATCAGTTGTTAGATCCCTCAAGTTAGTTGCCATTTAACTTTTCATTCTCAACCTTCCTTTTCTTCCAACCATTTAACTACCATCAATTATACTGAAGTTGCGGTAGGTCAAGAAACTTATTTTTCTAAATTTTAGGATACCGTATAGCAAAGAGAATGAGAAAAAGTTTTATATCCATGTAACAGACTGTTGATTGGGACTTTTTCTGTTACGTGAAGGCTGACAAGCACCTCATTTTCCAAAGAAACTCATAATTAATTTGGATATAAACACCTGCTTCGATGTTCATAAAGACAGTTGTGCTACCCTGAAATTACCACCATGGTTCTGCTTTACCCCAGCACACAAAATCCATAAACTGAACTGTGTAGGGATGGAGAGAGACAGAGAACGTGAAAGTGCTCAGTCATGTCTGACTTTTTGTGACCCCGTGGACTGTACAGTCCATGTAATTCTTCAGGCCAGAATACTAGTGTGGGTAGCCTCTCCCTTCTCCAGGGGATCTTCCCAACCCAGGGATTGAACTCAGGTCTCCCGCATTGCAGATGGATTCCTTGCCAGCTGAGCCACAAGGGAAGCCTGAGACAGAGAATGAATTGTCCAAATTGTGTGTCTTTGTCAAAGCTGTGAGTTCTCTTCCCTACCTCACCCCAAGGCAAGTAAAGAGAATTTTAGAGAACCACCTGCAACAATTGAAGGCACTTGCCAAATAGCTATTTGAGCAAAGGGAAAAGCTATCAAGGAATAGAGCAGAGGAAATGGTGAGGCACCTATCTTCCCACTGTGTCTCAAAGTAAGGATCTGTTTTCGGTGGTCAAGTTGGCAGGTTGGATAGCTGGTCTTGAGCCTTCAAACACACAAGGCAAACATCTGAAACGAGACTGTGGACTGTATGACTGAAGTGGGAGTGGAGGGGAGTCTGTAAGAGATGGGTTGGAGTGGACCTCCCATTTAAGGTAATCTGAATAAGGAAAGCTTCTAGCCCACACAGCGCTCTAAGAACTCATACATTAAGCGTCTAACCAGAGTCAGCACTCTGCTGCCACACCAAGGGTAGCAACAGTCAAGAGACAGAAAATCCTACACTAAATGGATAAGTGAAAACTTCCCAGAACAGAAGCCCTCTTTGGTTGTGTTAACAGTAGCACTAGACAGACATGTAACAGGCAGGCACATGTCCGTTTCTGGTTCCCATACCTTTCCTCAACTCAACTTTGTCCTTCTTTTAAGAACACCAGGGCTTCCCTGGTGGCTCAGACGGTGAAGGACCTGCCTGCAATGCAGGAGGACCCGCGTTTGATCCCTGGGTCAGGAAGATCCCCTGGAGGATAGAATGGCTACTCAATCCAGTATTCTTACCTGGAGAATTCCATGGACAGAGGAGCCTGGCTGGCTCTAGTCCATAGGGTCACAGAGTCGGAATGACTGTGCATCTAACACTTACACTTTCACCGGGTTTAGATTCAGCTGATATGGTATGCCATAGTAAAAATCTATTTCTTTCGAAGTGAGATAACCTAGTAAGAAAGACTGTTTTTCTCGACTTCACTTTTTAAAAAAAATCTCCAAAGTTTTACTTTGGACACATATTTATTGACACGAGTGTCAGCTTTAAAAAGGCACAGTTGCCTCTTTAAAAAAAAAAATAGAACTTGTCTACTTACTGAAATTTTGACACACCTGCTTTGCCACTTATCTGGCACATCTGCTCAATATTCCACCAACTGGGCAAACACCAACATACAGCTTCATCTATTTTCAAGGAAATTGCTTTGTAGAACTCTCCTCTCCTCCACCCCCAGCTTTCCCTGATCTATCCACATAGCCTTGTAATAGACACAGTGACCATTACACCGTTAAGGGGACAGGAGGGAGGTGAGTTACTGGGATAATAAAAACATTTAACACGTGAGGAGATGGAAGTTAAAACATAAAGGTAAGTCCCTGGACGTATTCACAGTCACACTTGAGTCCCTGAAAAAGTTATGATCAATGATTTCTGAACCGTTTCTTCATATTCTGGGAGCAGGTGTGACATCCTCCACTGAGAACACTCCTTCCTTCAGTCAGGTGGCTCCTCTCCAGCAGTAAGTCTCCAAAATAAACAGGACACCTTAACACTCTAAGAATCTGGCGAGTTTGGGGCAAATGGTACTTGGTTAATCCAAGGTCTCCATCTGCTTTCATATAACCAAACAGGAGGATCGAAAAACAAAGAATTCGGGGACTTCCCAGTGGTCCAGTGGCTAAGACTCCAAGCTCCCAATGCAGGGGGCCTGGGTTCAGTCCCTGGCAGAGAACTAGATCCCACATGCTGCAACGAAGAGTTTGCATGCCACAGCTAAAATCCGGGACAGCAAATAAATAAAATAAAATCAATCAATTAAAAAAAAAAACAATTCAATACACTCAGCTGTGTATCTAACATCACCAAATAATTTATTGAAATCAGAATTAAAAGAATATTTGACAGCTGTGAAATGTATGTTTATTCTGTTACTTCTGGCCAGCTGTACAACTCATCTAGGACAAATTACCAGATCAAGTTTACATTACTTCTTCAGGACTGTGGTTTCTCGACAACTTCGAACTTGGGGTCTAAAAAGAGCAAAGAAAGGTTCAAACTTAGCCATATTGCAATAAAGCATATTTTCTAAAAAACTTTAAAATTTATCTCATCTGTCTTCCAATTTTTTAAAGAAACATCTATATATAAATATAACTTAAGATTTAGGACTTACAATGAACCAAGCTCTAAGAATTTACATATATTATGTCATTTAACTATAGCTAAGACAACAGTATAATCTTACCCAAATGTCAGATGGGAAAATGGGGACCAGTCAACTATCCAGAATCACACAGCCCATAATGATCCTGTCAGGCGTTTGAGTTTAGGTCCCCACCGTTTAGCCTCTGTGCTATGTGATCTCCTCCAGTGGCATTTACTCCCAAGCTTGCCACACATGCCACTGTCCTAACACAGTCACACATTCAGTTCAGTCGCTCAGTCATGTCTGACTCTTGCACGCCATGCTTCCCTATCCATCAACTACTCCCGGAGCTTGCTCAAATTACATTCATGTGTAATTGTCATTTAATCCTCCAAACAACCCATGTGAATATTCTCCACTTAAATGGATCTCCCACAATGAATCTGTGATTACAAAGACTTACCTTCAAATGTGAAGTTGGGGAACGTATTCATGTCTGCTTTACCATACATTTGCTTAAGCTTAAAAAGCTCCCGGTCTAGGTCTTGCTGATACTCTGGGCCAGCGTCAACAGGTCCTCCAGATGTCCTGTAGTGTACATGACCAAGTAAAAATGTATTTTAAGCATTAGTTTACAGAAACAACATTAAGTTTCACAGACCTTCTCAGCGTAGAGAAGAGCAGACTTTTCTGAAAGGTAACAAGTATTTCAATTTGAATGTCCCCTCAAACAATTTTAAATATGAGGGTTACACAAAGGACGCAACTTCAAACAAAACATTCAAGGTCTATCAGTACCGGTATTATTAAAAGTCAGAATCTCTCAGCGTCTGAGCAGCAATAAGGTGTAACGGCTAAGTCTACAGGTTTGGGGTAAATAACTGCTTGTTTGATCAGTTCTACAATCTAGTTACTGTGTGAACTAGAGCAAGGCATGACGCACTCTAAACTCTAGTTTCTACACCGGCAACTCAAAAGTCTTACTTGACAGTGCTGAGAGGATCAAGAGATTGTGTACATGTACCACTCATGGAACAGTGCCTGGCCCACCATGAACACACAGTTATCTACTATCACTATGCTTTAAATCAAACACCACTGAAGGGTTTAAGTCTCTGTAACAGCCACCTATCAAAGAAGCAAATTACTTCCTATCCTGAGGTTTTACCATTTAGAAGAAGAAAAAAAAAAAAACCATTTATAAACATTTAGCCAAGAAGCAGTCAGGGGATAACCTTCAAAGGCACAGTTGAACAAAAAGCTACTGGAGGTGAGGCGTCACTTTTGCTAAGCTAAACAGATTTCATTTTAAAAAGGTGGCATTTGTGACAAACCATGCATTTGGGTCAGACTGTAATTTGAGACATTCTAAGACTCAAAAGCAAAGATGAGAAGGTGGGAAAGCATTGGCTGTATATGGGGAATGCTAAGCAACCTCAATGGAAAAGCCAGCAGGACCCAGATCATAGGAGGCCCAGAACGTAAAGCCTGGATGTATTTTGTTTGCTAAGCAATAAAATGACAAAATTAAAGAGTTGTGCTTTGTAAAGATAAACACAGCATCATGGGCCAGCTGGGCTTCCTTGATGGCTCAGATGGTAAAGAGTCTGTTGGCAATGCAGGAGACCTGGGTTTGATCCCTGGGTTGGGAAGATCCCCGGAGAAGGGATACCCACTAAAGTGCCTGGAGAATCCCCATGGACAGACAAGCCTGGCAGGCTATATAGTCCATGGAGTCAAAGAGTTAGACACAACTGAGTGATTTTCACTTCAGGACCAGCAACGGGCCAATTAGACCTAATTAAGTATTTGCACAAATTCTTGTTTGTCATAATGTTACTGTCCGCTTATCAATGAGCAATATAATAAAAAAATTATAAGTGAAAATTCCATCAAGGCTAGTATTTTCACCTATGCCTATGATAAAAGCATAGGATCTTATTTGTTATTTCCACAAAAAAATACTGAGCCAGCTCTAATTTAAGAACTTGTTAATGACGTTTCTTGCCATGGACTCAGTTTTCTTCTATACCAGCATGTACAACAGAAACTTTCTACGATAACAGAATGCTCTGTGTCTGTGCTGTCTAACATGGTAACCACTAGCCATATCTGGTACTGAGCACCAGAAATGTGGCTAAAAGGCAAATGAGGAACTGAATTTTTATTTATACTCAATTAGAATTTGAATAGTCACATGTGGAAAACAGCCACAGAAATATATAGCACAGTTCTAGACAGAGCCTACAAGCAGATACTTTAATGATTGATGATCATTGTCCAGTTCTTGGATCCACAAGCTTTTGGAAACATTACTCTTCCATGCCACCTTTCAAAATGTACCAGCTAGAAAACAGGATTCCTTCCAAGAAGTTCCTCAAACACTGAATGTGTCACTACCTTATCACTTAACCTATTTTACCTCCTATTATATTTACCTGCTTACAAACTTTCTACCCTCGTAGACTTGAAGAATATTATGGAAATGCCAAGTGGCTTCTTTCTTTGTAGCCCATCACTCTCAATAGTCCAGAGCTCTGCGTATGGTAGACAACTAAATAAGACAAAACTGAACTGACCTATATTACTTTCCCAAAGATTTAGGGGTTAAATTTGATAATGGCTAAGGTCATCAATCACCTTCAAAACTGTACGGTTCTGTAATTAGGTTTGCCCTGGACTTGCTTTATGCCATTTCAGACTCCTTTGATAGTCCCAGAAATATATTAACTATGGAAGTAATGTTAAAGAAAAAATGCTGTGCTTATACATTTTCCCCCAAATCAATTTAGTGGCCCAAGATCACTAAATTGAGAGATAAGAATATTCTGAGTATATTCTCCACATAATTAGTTTTATGACCTTAGGATAATCATTGTCTAAGGGGCTTAATTTTCTCAAATATGGTTCCTAAATGATTTCCAAGATCCTGGTATGGATCTTGTATGGTATACTTGTATGAATTGACTCCAGTTTATAATAAATGACATTACAGTGGGGATATATCTAAAATGGCATTAGATTTAATGCAATTCTTCCTGGGAATTCATAAAATTTGGGACTTAAGAAAACATCAAGGTCCTCATCTTTTTCTTTTGGAGCAGCTAATGAACCTGTACCACAGGGATCAGCTCAGTGAAGGTCTTAGACACTTTGAAACGTCAAGTAATTCTTCAGCATCTCAAAACTTACATACTTTGAATATGTACATTAACACCAAAGTCAGTGATCTACCCACTTACTGTCGCTTAGTTCTATATTCTCTAATCTTGTCCACGAAGAGTTTCTGCACAGGATCAAGCTCCTTATTAAACGCCACTGCTGTAACACCAATGTTCCTCCTCAAAGAAACTGAGACTGCAGACTGAACAACAGAGGACAACCTGAAGAGTCTCTGAAGAATCATGGTGATCCTGTTATCTGAAGCAAGAACCAGCATGTGAAGACACATTAAGATAGATATAATTGCAAAACCCCTGTAAAAGTGTAACAGTGGGTATCTAATTCTACTAAGTGCTACAGAACTTACCAGAACTCAGTGAATACTAAGAACAGTCACCTGACCAAAGATCCCTTTCCCTCTCTACCCCTCACTGCAAGTGCTTTGTTTCTCAAGCAAAAGGCCCTGGGATCTAGCAGCAGTTCAGAAGCACTCAGGCCTGCATGCACCTCCACTAGGTCAGATGCAGGAAGAAAGCACAAAATCTGGGATGGGGTGTTTCTTCTGCATGAACTTTTCAATCTTGACTGCCCACCCTCAGCAGACACAGTAATAACTGGTTCCCAAATTAGCCTACCAGGCTCCCCTGAATCCCTCAAAGGTAAAAAGGGATACGAGCAGGGAGCCTGGAGACAGCTGCCTCAGCCTCAGTTTGCATTTCACAGGCCCACAGGGAGAGAAACTGCTCTGCCTGGTACAACTGCAGGATTCCAGGCATTCACGAATACTGTAAAAACCAGGTCTGAGTCCAAAAGAACCAGCAAGAAAAAACAGCAAGGGAGTCCAAAAAAAAAAAAAAAAACCCACACACACACAAGGGAGTTCACCAACAAGACAGGGAAAATCAAGCAGTACCACCTCATCAATGAAAGAGAATTTGTGAAGAAGTCTGAATTTTAAGGACTTAAAGACCTCTAAGTTCTTAGACTTCCTGAAGCTAAAATACATGATTTTCTAACTAAAAAATTATAGTATATAAATTACAGGATGATCTCAGTTGAGAACTCACTTAGTGTCTTGAAAAGATCTAACATAAAAGTATCAATTATATGCAAGCAGGAATTCCAAAAGAAAAAGAATAAGATCGTAGAAAAATTAGAAGAAACTGCCCCAGATTAATAAAGGGCTGACCAAGCCATGTTGGAATGATAGAGTCACACTTCGATATAGCCTGGTAAAACTTCTGAACCTTAAAGTGAAACCCCAACACGCTAACATGATTCCCCAGGCTCCCCAAACGACTTAAACAAGCACCATCACACGGAACTATTAAATTATAACACCACTGCTCAACGTGTGGTCTGAGGACTGTCGGTAGTACTGTGTTACTGCTCCACTGTAGTATCAAAATTGGGAATAAGCATTTAGAAACTTTTACAGCAATCTGACAG
The DNA here is from genome assembly GCA_006408695.1 of Aepyceros melampus. NCBI lineage: Eukaryota > Metazoa > Chordata > Mammalia > Artiodactyla > Bovidae > Aepyceros > Aepyceros melampus. The sequence continues at coordinate 482,892 of SJXQ01007908.1, read as the reverse complement.
AGTAATTCATACCTGCAGAATTCAATAGTCAAAGTCAAAGTCGCTCACTCTCGTCCAACTCTTTGCAGCCCACGGACTATACAGTCCATGGAATTCTCCAGGCCAGAATACGGGAGTGGGTAGCCTTTCCCTTCTCCAGGATCTTCCAAACCCAGGTCTCTCACATTGCAGGTGGATTCTTTACTAGCTGAGCCACAAGGGAAGCAATTAAGAGTTCATATTTTGTGTTCCATGTTTTGTCTTTCGTGTACTAAATTTTCCAGTAATTCATTTTTACTGGATTCTTCAAAGATATGCACAAGGGCTAGGGGAAAAGTGGCCCTTCACCAGTGAGAGCTGGAAAGCATTATGCTAGAAGACTGAAGAGAGGCACCGCAGTTCTCCAATCGCGGTGGAGATGTCCCACAGGAAACGCCTGGCAATGTCTGAAGACATTTTTGGTTGTCCTGACAGGGGGAATGTTACTAGCCTCTAGAGGGTAAAAATCAGGATGCTGCCAAAATCCTATAACAACAATAGCAGCCTCCCCAGAACAAAGAAATATTTGGTTCAAAACGTCAATAGTGCCAGGGAAGGCCATGAAATAGCACATGAAAAGACTATCAAAATAAATCCTACAATCTACCAAATATCCTGCACGTGCAGAATGAAAGAAAACTATTTGAATGACCTTAAAGTGCTACTTCCCTGTCGGCTCAGATGTAAAGAATCTGCCTACAATGCAGGAGACCCGGGTTCCATCCCTGGGTGGGGAAGATCCCCTGGAGAAGGGAATGGCAACCCCCTCCAGTATTCTTGCCTGAAGAATCCTGTGAGTGAGAAGTAAGGAGTGAGAAGAATCCTGAGGAGTGAGAAGCCTGTGGGCTACAGTCCATGGAGTCACAAAGAGTTGGGGACACAACTGAGAGAGCAACACCCAAGGTGCTACTTAATATCATTCTCATTTTACACATACAGAAACTGTGGCTTAGAGGTAAGTACACGATCCCAGGTTACACAACAGAATCTGACAGGACACAAATACATTTTTAAAATTGTGCAACTCAGTGTATACTTTCCCTTTTGGCAACATAAACACAAACAACACTCCCCAATAGGGTCACCCTAACATCTGTTCAGATCTAGGTATTCTGCTAAGTACTTCCATGCATATTCGCTCCTGGTACCCTTACAGCAATCCTGTTAAGAAACAGAGCAAAGTATTCTTGAGCCTCCTTCACAGATAGTAAGACAATGTGCAAAACAGTTTATAATGACCCACAAATCACACCTAATTGTGCGTGGTTTTCTTCCTGAATTCCAAACCTATACATCAACACCTCTCATCCCTTCAGAAGTCTTGTCTTGCTCTCAAACTCATCTAAAAAATGAACACATAATCTATCAAAACTTGTTCCTTTTCCTCTGTTTCATTTTTTCCCCCAACGATTGAATATCTATTGAGAAATATACACGTCATTACACAAATAGGTGTTGACGTGTCCGACTCTTTACGACCCCATGGACTGCAGCCCACCAAGCTCCTCCAGCCATGGAATTTTCTAGGCAAGAGTACTGGAGTGGGTTGCCATTTCCTTCTCCAGGGGATCTTCCCGACCCGGGGATCAAATCCGGGTCTCCCGCATTGAGGGCAGACGTTTTACCGTCTGAGCCACCAGGGAATCCAAATAGGTATAAAGAGTATCAACTATGATTAAGTCCTCTATTGGAGTACTATGCGAGGCCCCGCACGCCAGCTATGACAGGGCTTGGACATACTCAGAGAAACTGGGGAACGCAACAGCTAGAAAAGAACACAGCATAAGAGGCCCTGTGCTGAGAGGGAGCATGGCTCTCCCGTTTACAGCGATGAATGGCCAGTCCAAGGTTAGTGCTTTCCTCCAGGAAACAGTGATGTAAAACAAAAGCTGCTTAACCAAGTTTCAGCACTACCAACATCCTTAGGTGGCGTCCAAACTTTTAAGATGACTATTTTCTCTTTTTCTTTCACGTTCTAGGCCTAAATAGTTTAGAACCACCTCCCACGTTTCAGGGATGAGCAGGCCTGGCTGCAGACCGGCCCCGCGGACATGATATGACCTTGGGCTGCCCCAGACGGGCTGCAAGTCCACGAAGCGCCGGCCTCCTGCCGCCCGCGCCACCCTGAGCGCCAAGCTGGCCCTGAGAATGGGATTTTCTGGCTACTTATTGAATCTACAGCAAACTTCAAGGCCGAAAGGCGCCGAGGTCGAAAATGACCCCGGGCCAGGCCGTGAAGGCGCCCCAGGATACAGGTTGCTCTCTTATCCAGTGTTCTAAAGGGAAAAGGGCATCCCAGACTTCGTGAAGAAACCCAGAACCCAAGTTCCAAGAGGCCACATTAGTCCAGTTACCCTCCCAGTCACCTTGCACTCAGCGCCGAGCCGCCAGCCGCCGCCGCCGCCGCCCCGTTCTACTTCCGGCCCTGGCTCCGCCCCCACCCGCCTACCCGCCATCGCAATGCATTACGGGCCGCCGTTTCAGACGGTCGACGCTCACCGGACAGGAAGCGTCTCGGAGACACTCTGCGACCGGACGGCTCTAGGTGAGACAGAAGCCAAACAGGAGGAGGAAGTGGAGGGTAAGTGCTTCCGGGTCCTCTAGTGACGCCTCCGCCATCTTTCCTTCGCTCAATTGACCAGCTCTCTTTTTCCCTCTCGGAAACCGTGTGGTTTACGCATGCGCCATTGGACTGGCCTGTCCCCTAGTTCAGTCCCCTCGGCCCCGAGTCAGCGTCCTATTTTTTGGTTGACGGGGGAGAGGGGGTGTTTGTTGGGGTATACGACTGTGCAAAGTGACAGTGTAAAACAAAGCGAACTAGGGCGTTGCTGCTCCTTTGTGCCTCGTGAGCCTCCGTTGCCTCAGGCGTCCGTTTCGCGCAACCTGCTGGGAGTTGTAGTCCCGGACCCGGGGGTGCCTGGGAGGCGGGAGGGGGGGTGGTTGGAGTTTCTCTGCGCCGTTTTCGCGGGAAGGGCCCTGGGGCCTCCCACTTCGAGTCGCGGGAGCTGCGGGTCTTACCGGGAGAGACGCTGCACGTGGAGTCCGCGCCGCTGCGCTTCTCAGCCGGCTCTGGAGCGCGGGCGGGGGCGACGGGGCTGAATCCGGAGCGGGTGAGTGCGGCCGCGGGGGAGGAAGAGACCGCGGGCCCGCGCGGGCCGGCTTCGTTCCGGGGCCTTCTCCCCCGCCGCAGCCCCCCCGCGGCCGCCTCTGTGTTTTGTTTCCGCTGGTCCCCGGCGCTGTGACTCCCATTTCCGTTCGTGGAGACTTGAGGGAGCCGGGTGGGGAGGGGCGGGGG